>PVIA01000233.1:0-367500 GCA_004024845.1 Tonatia bakeri | reverse complement strand
AGGAATTCAGTTTACACTGCATCAGAAAACTGGTGCGCAGGCATTTGGTACTTTAAATCAGAATAGGGCTCATTCAATAGTGCTTTTAAAGATACTACAGAAGACCACAAATGTAATCTTTAGTTCCAAGAGAGCTGTTTTAGATGTTAACTATGAAGAATTGAATCACAGAGTTAGTAAGTGATATGAGGCTATGTCAAGTGTAAAAGCATAAGAAAACCTTGATTTTGGATTAATTCATAATTCTAAAATTTAAAAGAAGCAAAGGTTTAATCTTGGATTAAGCAGCAGTGATTTACAATTTGCCAAGCCTATTGTAGGACTCTTTATAAAGGTGATGCAGTTTCTACTTTTGGCTTTCTAAATTCCCATTATCTGCTTTGCCTCATTTAATAATGAACAAAGTGCTTTTTCATGTTAAACAATGATTGTTATCAGCTTCTGCACAAAGAAAAATAAATATTCCATATCATTTGGACATACTGAAAAATGGTACATATATAAATAAAAAATCTTACTACTTTATCATATCTCAAAACAAATAACTTTAAAATATTTGTCTCACAATATGACTTTATAAAACTCAATTTTTAATTAATCCTTGTACCATATTATACTCAAGTTAATACTATTAAATTATAGCATCTGGAACTTAATCCAAGAATTAGCTCACTCTATTTGCCCCAACAAGGCATGTTTTTTGTCTGTTTTCGTATCTACTTGTTCCCATTCCTGACCACACGTAATACATTTTATGTCTCCCTTTCAGCTATCACTGCAACTCTAGAGACCCCTCTAGGAATATTATAGAATATGGAGCAAGTGGATGTTTGCTACTGACTGAAGACTGTGGACGGTAACAGCATTCACTCTCCCAGGCCCATCTAGATGCCATTTATCTACTTTTTGTCTGTCTCCTTTAAATCTCTTAGGTCTTGAGCAGTGGTTCTCAAACACTAACATGCATAAAAATTACCCAGGGAGACTTGCTAAAACAAAGTTTCTTGGACCTCACCCTCAGAGATTCTGATCTGATAAATAGAGGAAGTCTCTATTTACCTTTTTAAACAGGCTTACAGATAGGTCCAAAATGCTGTTGAAGGGCCAATGACCTCAAAATAGAAAAGTTTTGTCTCAAGGGATCTCCAATTCTTTTGGAAATTCAAAACAAAAAGCAAAAACAAACAAAAAAACACCCGAGGCTGAGCCATCTTAGTCCTTCTCAAAGTCAACTGAAAGTGATTTAGCTACCACCTAGAAATTAAGAGAAGCAGTACTACAACAAACACCAGTTAAATTAGTTTAAATCATTGTTAGCCCTAAACAATTACTTAATTAGAAAGATTTGTATTCCCACCAACTTTACCACTGAATGCTGTGCACCTCACTTTGAAACATGGAACTTGAATAAATGTTGGTAAATGTCATTCAAATGTCATAAAATGGTGTAATAAAATGGTGCTTACCTAGGTTAGATCATCATTTTTACCCTCATTCTTTCAATTTCAATCAGTTTTAGTAAAAGATTTTACAGGTAAAAATCATGAAAATATAGTACAACTAATAAGTTATAAAATAATATTTATATTCACATTATATTAAAATACCTTATATCATATTACCGGATGATTAGTCAAATTATTCTAATAATACTAGGAGAAAGGTTTAAGACTTCATCTAAACACAAATCATATTAGGTAACCAAATATTCACTCAACTTAATCTGATGCTTTTCATCTGCACAGTGCTGTAAATAGTAAGGAATAAAGACACATTGTTAATAGGGCAGTTACTATGAGCCTTAGAAAGTCATTTCTACCAACTGTTACAAGCTAACCTATTTCTACTATAAATGAGGATGCTGGTGGATGTTAGTTAAATGACTGAAAATTAAGCCCGAATATATGAAAACTATTTTCTTTTCGATTTTGCTATGAACCTTAAACTCTTTAAAAGTAAAGTCTTAATTAAAATATGGAGCTTGGATTGTTAATAAACCAAAACCTTACTGTTGTAGTTAAGCTTTAATTTTAATTTGGCCACTCAAGTCAATGCCCAAAAGGACAAAATTGTCTTTCCAAACCACTGAAATTGAAAGGTTGTCTGACTT
Organism: Tonatia bakeri; assembly: GCA_004024845.1. Lineage (NCBI taxonomy): Eukaryota > Metazoa > Chordata > Mammalia > Chiroptera > Phyllostomidae > Tonatia > Tonatia bakeri. The sequence goes on along the minus strand of PVIA01000233.1, from coordinate 365,390 downwards.
CTTCCTGATAGTGACTTTTATGTCACCACATGGTGCCGGTCACCTTCCTGACTAAAGCCCAACAGTTTCAAATACCTGTTCTCCACGTGGTTTGTAAAGTTGGATGACCCATATCTATGCCATTTCTTTTATTTTTGGAAAACACGGTTCCCTTTCTGATAGAGTTGGATGATCGGATAAGAGCCTCCTAAAGGATAGAATTCATATAATTAGGTAGAAATATACTGGATTAATTAATTCTATTCTGTCTAAAATTTCAATTGACCCAATATGTATGTCACTGACACCAATTCTGGAAGGTGGATTCATCATATCCTTGACACTTAATATTTTATTTACTCTTCCTGGGAAAGGCAGAAAGTGAGAAACATCAGAAAGAACAAATAAACTAAATTGCCTTTATCATCAAGTAAATGGTGTTTTATTTTTATTTGGCATAAAATTAGTCTAATATCTTTATTTCCCTAAAATGGAAGCCCTAAAAATATGCTTACTATTTTCAGAACAACAATGCAGATGAAACTACGTATTGGAACAACATTGTGGCAGTAAAAGTAGGTTAGTAGGTATAATTAAATACTCTTTTCAAATGCTTTGGTAAGTACAGTTAAGACAGAGAGGATCTTCTAAGTTATTCTCTCTAATATATAGAATAAGAAAGAGTTATTACATGTCTGTGACAGTTACGTTTTTGGAATGGCAAATCTAATAAATGTCTTCAGATGGGGATCCAAAATTCTAAGGTTATTGTTTACAGACACCTGTTCTCAATGAATGAAAGGCTAGTAATTTTCAGGAAAAAGGTCAAATCAAAGTTAAACTAGTGGAAAGAAAAGTAAGTAGGTAACACTGTTTCTACTATAATGTCTCATAATTCTAAGATAAAAATTATTTTATTCTAATGAAATAAATTTCATTTGAAAGTATAGAATATACTAAATAAGATATATTAGCAGATATCTAAGAATTTCTGTACTATAAATATATACATAAGTAATAAATGTTAGTTTACATTTAAAAAAATTATGACTTTCACAACTCAAAGCAGTATTATTCTTATTAAGGGAAAATAATGAGTCAAAATGTAAATCCAACATCATCACTGATATGTATATAAAAAGGTGAATATATTACAGCATAGTTATAAGAACAACTACCACTTTTAGATATTGACTATGTACTTAGCATAGTTCAAAGTGCTTTAGTTATCTTGCTGTATCTTGTCACCAGCTCAGTGAAGTAGATGATCATTTTGTAGATGAGAAAACCGAATCTTAGCTAATTTACTAGTGAAATCAATAGTAAATGGTGGGGCAAGAATTTTAACTCAGTTCGATTGACTCAAAAGGCCATGTTCTTCACTGTTACATATATTGCCTAAAGTCCCAATTGGCCTAATATGTGTCACAGTGATTAAACATAGAGACAACTGTCAGGCATGTTCAAAAATTATGATTGTGTCCTTAAAAAGATGAGTAACATAAAATACTATATTGGGTGCCAGAACTCTTTGGACTTCAGTTTCGAACTACCAGATTGATACTCTAGTCAAATTGGTATAGTTGTTTGATTTGGTGATAACGCTCTGCATTTATTTGGTATATAGTGCCAGGTCATGCCAACCTCACTTGCAGTTATTCTCAATACCACCCATGAGTTAGTGCATTATTATCATCTCCAGTTCCTAGAAGGCAGCAAACTTTTAAAGAGATAGTATAAATTAAACTTTTACAACTGTTTAGAAGAAACATACTTTCAAATCTCCCCCTCACCTTCAGCTATCATTATGCCCTCCTTCATTATGAAGTAGTATTAAAAATGTAAATTGTATTATAGGGAGGTATTTGATGTCTGCTTTCAAGAAATCTGTCATAGAAATGTCATCTGAAATAGAGATACCCTCCAATTTCCAATCACAAAACAATTCTATATTAAAAGGTAAACACAAGATACTGTGCTCAGAAATGTGCATCACTGCACTTGATTCTGCTATGCTCAACTATGCTGAGAAGTCACTTGTTTCCGGTTATTGTCATTTTGGCAGTGGTGAGGGCTGGTTAGCAGAGTCAAAGAATGTGTGTATTTTTTTTTTTTTGAAATGTGTGTTAAAGCAACACAGTAACGCTCAACCTGCAAAAAAGAGGAAAAGAAGAAAATCACAATGAGAAATTTTGAGTCAATTGATTTAGCCAAGTGCTCAGTGATGCAAAGAACGCTGCCAAAAATAACTTTTCATAAAAAAATATTTCTACTAATATGCTAGAATCAAATATGAAAGACTTCAGCTACACATTACCTCTGGGAAATAGTGAAGATTTTTTCAAAATTTCTACTTTTTTCAAAATTTACTTCATTTTTCTTCATCAAGTATTTTAAGTAAAAATAACAAGCAAAAAATACATTTGGAAAACATCATTCTAAAGGCAGCCAAAAAAAAAAGTCCTCCCATGATTTTTTAAAATAATACTGTACTGTACTGTATTTCAAAGTTCAAAGAATAAGGATTATACTAAAAATCCCATCAGGTCAGAATGATGGTGGGCTCCTTTTTAAATTACAAGTTCATATCTTACACTAACCTTTTGTTAGTCTCTATAATGTTCTGTTTTATATTACTTTGCCATACACTGATAGGTTTTGTAAACTAAGACTTACTTCACTTACTTTCAAAGACAAATGTTTGCTTGGTGCCTACAAATGTGTGCTAACTCTAGCCCCTCAGACACTCATTAGTGTTTAGAATGTGCACTTAAGGAGGACAATGGCATTGTAAACGAAAATGACCAGTAGCCAAAGGGAACGTATAATTGTTTGCAATTAAACAAAAAGTGTTGCTGAGTTAATCAAATTCACATCTTAATATACTTCAAAGCATTGCTGTCTTGTCAAAATGAAGACTTCAGTTTTCTGTCTCTTTGGAATGTGTGTGTGTATTTTTTTAATTGGTAATGAAACCTAAGCAAATTATACCCGTAAGATTTTTTTAAACCCACTTAAGTACAATAAATAGGCCAAGTATGTTTTGATCAAAGTTTTCATTGGAATCCTCTTTTAACTTTCACCAGTTTCATAATTAACAGTTTGTACAGGCATTAGCCTATTTATAGCTTTTGCTCTGTAATGCCCTGTGCTGAATGTCTCATTTTTGAACTACAGCACAAACTTACTGAAACACTACATCCTTCCCTTGGTAACTGAATCATTTATTCGAAACACTGCTGACTTGATAGAATTCTTATGGGGGGAAAAAGGTTTTATTGTAATTTTTATTTGATTTTTTTTTTTACTTAAAGGTAAGTCTAAATTAAACAAAAGAACTCAAAATGTTGACTGCCTGACTAATGTAAAGGAACTGACATGATTTTGTAGTAAATCCTATTTCTAGAACCTGTAGAATAATACATACATAGTTTGAGTGGACTGACTCTTAGTTTTCCAAACCTAAAGGACTTATCTGTTCTTTCTCTAAAACAGAAAAAAAGGCACAGTGATAAGAAAATTTAAAGTTATGTCAAACAAATTACATTTTAGTTATTAGTGGCTAGTTTGTAAATATCAAAGATCCACTTATTACAGTGCTTGGAGCTGCATTTGCATGCTGATGAAATGCAAGTGGATGTCTGTGAACTGTAGGGTTATCTCCAGTGCAGCAGTGGGGAGCTCCAGAATCAGACAGTTGAGCATCTGACCGACTCAAGAGTCCAAGCTGCAGACCTCTTCTATTCACTTTCTTTACAACAATTAAAATATGCAAAGTGATAATTTTCCTTAAGTAGCCTTAAATGTGCGATCTATTTAAATGTGAAGAAAATTGCCTGAAGCTTCTGGTGTGAGGGACAAAAAAGAATAAATTATGCAAATAGCAGAAAAGGACTCTAGCACTTGAACGCCTAATTTTCCTGTAATAAGCATACTGTTTCATTTAATTTTTTGCCTCTTATTAAAAGTGACAGTTCTTTTGCACTGTCTGATGGTTATATCTGACACAAGCTAGGGAAATGACTGCTAGACTAAATGCTAAAGCATTTTGGTAGCTTTTTTAGATGATGGTTACATTCACAAAGTAATTATGCACTGAAGAGTAGAGAAATAAGGTTTAATTACACAGTAATCGCTTCTGATGGACACGGCAGAAGTGTGAACACCGCCAGACTGCAATCCATCAATGACAAACCCCTGGCCACTTTTAATTCCTCCTCATTTGCATCATAACCTCCGCACCAAGTTGCACAAATGCTGTTAAATGTTAATAGGAGCTGTCTCTCCACTCAAAATGAATGCTTAAGCTGTTTCATTTTTTTTCTCCTCCACCTCAGACCTTCAAAACCAGCTCCTCTCTGAGAGCAGGCATTAAGCACAGAGCATGGTGCGTGGTCACTGTTGTGCTAATTGGGAGCAACACTTAAAGTTTTATCTCTCAAGCGCTAATAATGCACACTGCTGACAAACCAGTGAATAAGTAATGTACTTGGAGGAGGGGGGGAAGAAAGGCATGCCTAGAATGAAAAATGCAGTTGGGACCGTTGTTCAGTGACTAGCTATTTGATTAGGCCCTGTAGTCATATTTAATCCAGATCCTTAGGGAACATAGACAAAATTACATCTTCATCTCATCAAACATTCAGCTATATTTAAGCATTCAGCTGATCAAGCTTTTATTGTTTCTCTTGCAGCAACAGAGAGACAATGTTGTCCTGCATTCTTCAATTCCAGAAGCTGGCAAAAAAGACCCTGTAAGCTGTGGGTTAGGGAATCCCAATAGCAAAGGAATAAAATAATTATAGTCACTATGCACTAATATTCAAGTTGATACAACCTCCAGCCTTCAATCCTATTTGTACAGTCTTTAGTACTCAATCTCATTTTCTCTATTAAAAAAAAAAGTTCTTCACTCTACCTCGCCTTTAAAGTCCATTTCCTGGGACAGGTCTACATCATTAAGCTGCAGATGGTTCTTTTTCTATTAAGCAGCAGGTATCATTCTTGTCTTGACAGGAGGAGGCTCCACCTGCTGCAGGCCCACCAATGCTTCCAGCTGACTACTTTGCAGAACAGGAAAGGTAATTTGTAAGCTGTGTGCTAAGTTTAACAGTAGACTCTAAAGTGACAAAAGAGCCATTTTCTGCATGAAGATTGAGAATTATCAACACCTTTCGGTGCATAATAGTTAAGCCTTTATCACTTGAGGAGCTGCTGATAAGGTTAAGAACACTACACAAACTGCTCATTAGCGGAAAGGTTTGCCTTTTACATTAAAGACTGCTGGGTACCGAAGTTCCTCTACTGAGCAATACATCTCTGGCATTTGAAAAGAATGAGCTGATCGGTGTACATAAATGAATACAGAAAAAGGAAACCTGGAATGTTCTAATATTAGTGAGGTTTTTCTCAAGCTCAGAAAATGATAAGCCTGTTAAGTGTGTTCAAAAGCTGTGTGATCTGGTAGGTAAGGCCCTAGATTAGAAGCCGTGAGACCTGTACTCTGTTCTGTATTTTACCACCGACTAGCTGTGTGACCTTGGATGAGTAATTTATATTTGATGAAAACTGAAACATAAGATGATTTAAACATGGAATATTAGGATTCAGTAGGCTGCATCAATAAACAATCTGAATCAATTGCAAATGTAAGACAGAAAAGACTATTTAGGACCCAGTCATTCATTTTATGCTGGTGAATTGGATTAGGAATTACAAATGAGAATTGATTTCATTCATTTTAGAGTCTGTATGTGGCCAGAGAAATGAGACTTATTTCTATACCTCTACTATATATTTTTCATATAAATAAAATATGGTAAACAACCTCCTTGGAGGCTATTTATAATATTGTACTTAGTTTATGACTATAAATAATCACATAAAGTGAGTAGTATTAACCCTATTTTACAGATGAAGAAACTGAAGTGCAGGGTTATATTACTTGCTAGGACACACATGTCTGAGTAGCTATAGTGGAGTTTGAATCCAATTCTGATTTTAAAGTCTACATATTTAATCATGTTTCTGGATTAAGTTGTATCTCTACAGAACATACCAACACAAACTAAATCTCATTCTTTTCCACCTTCTTTGGCTATATGACTTTAATCCTATTCATCATGCTCTCTTTATTTTGCCTACTTAACATGTTTTTAAAATTTCCATAAGGGAGAGCAAAGCTTCTATCATATTCGAAACATGCTAAGTGATATAAGCCAAGTGGTGAAAGACAAATACCATGTGACCTCACCTATAAGTGGAACCTGATCAACAAAACAAACAAGCAAGCAAAATAGAACCAGAGACACTGAAATAAAGAACAAACTGCCAGCGACCAGAGGGAAGTGGGGAGATGGATAATGGGAGAAAACAGGGGAAGGTTCATCAAGGAACATGTATAAAGGACCCATGGACAAAGCCAAAGGGGGCAGGATCAAGGGTGGGAGACGGGGAAGGGTGGGGTAAGGGGGTACAGTGGGGGGGGAAATGGAGACAACTGTACTTGAACAATCAAAAAATTAATTATAAAAAAAGAAAAAAAGAAATAGCTCAGCCTAAACATCAGGTCAATATTGAAGAGCTGTCCTTACAAAATATAGCTTTTCACTTAATTTGTTGAGGTTAAGCATAACATTTAAAATCTCTGTGATCACCTCAAAAACTATGGATATATCAATGGAGATGTCCTTGCAACCTCTTAGTGAAATGTATGTAAGCAATGTGTCTTTCAAACATGTCTATACCTACATATCACCCAGTGTAGTCTTGTTTACAATAGACGTAAACTGTGCTGGCTTGAGGCAAAATTATTTTCTTTCCCACAACCACGATCGAGAAGATTTTTTGCTTCAGTGCCAATTCTTACCCCCTCAGGAGTGAAAGTAAGCCAATACTAAGAAAAAATGGCCAAGATCTTTTAGCACTATTCCTCATTGTTAGATCAGGCTGAAGAAGAAACAAATGAGGTATACATTCAGAGAGGAGATTCCCAAAAAGCACTGATGCGGGAAGAGACTGTGCAAACCTAAGAAGAAGCAACTGTACTGGCAGGAAGAGATATATGTGAGGTGCATGCATTTTGTAAGAAAAGGAAAAGCAAAGAAAATTATTTTTCTTTTCTTATATCAGCTTTCTTCCTGATATATCAGTTGTCTGCATTTTGATGAAACATCCCAGCTAGCTTCCTTACAAGCATATTTTAGGCACTTCTGAGATATGTCAAGCTACTGGAGTCTGCCCTGTATGAATAAGCGCAGGTTCCAAACCCGGGTGGTCTCTCTTCCAAGAATCCTGTTTCAGGATGTGTCAACAATAACCAGGTAATTTAGATACTTCTTTTCCCTTGAATCACTGCTACAATACACCCATAATTCCAGTTCTTCCCTTGTAAGTAAAGATTGTGTTGCCAGCCTATGGGTTAACATTTACAGATTTCGGTTTCCACAGAAATTTTGCACGGTCATGGAATTAATACAATTATAATTTCTTCTTTAATGTTTCTCTCCACTTCCAGATTATAATCTCCTTTAAGTCTATCTGTGTTGTATACCACTGTACTCCCAGTACCCAGCACAATATCTTGAATCTTTCAGGACACAAAAGCTATAAACAATCTTTATAAAAAGGTAGTGGCAAGCAGGGAGCAGGGAAATGATACTAAAAGATCTCTTAGTAATTTCTAATAGTGGAAAAAATGAGCAAGAGAAAGCTGTATGAAGATGTACTAAAGTCCTGAGCTCTGATGTTTTCAGGGAGAAAGAGAAGTGATAGAGAAAACTCTGGCTGTGGGTTGCTCAGATCCAGGAGCCTTGGCTTTTTAATGCAAATATGTAAATATTGAGGAATGAGATCTACATAGGAAGAAAAGATGTTAAAACTGGTTTAGACATGAAAAAATAAAGATGACGAATAATAGAGAACTACATGATCAAACAAATTGTTTACTTAATATTATTATTATAATAAATTACTAATCATTAATGCCTAAAAAGCATACAGCAACAAACCTAGGATCACCTGTGTTAGTTAATTCTGAGGTGTTATTTCTTGATACAATGCACAATTTTATAATCTATTGCCATGTTATATAATCATCAACTCACTTTCAATCTAGAGAAAAAGTTAAGTGTAAATTTGAATTCATGATTCCTAACTATAATTGAAAACTATTTGAATATAAATCAATATTATACTATTAATCTATACTAGGACAATTTCTCAAACTACATGTATGCAGTATATCTACCATGAATTAATCTAGAAGTCTGTGTCAGTTCTGTCTTCCTGTACCAGCATCATAAAGGGTCCGATGTACTTAGAGATCCCCGAATCAAAGCACTGTACAAGTAGAAAGTGGTGCACATATTATTAACCTTTCTATGCTAGTTTCCTCATCTGTAATATGAGGTTAATGATATTTCTGTACCTCACAAGAATGTTGTGTGAATTAATGTTTGTAAAGCCCTTTAAGATCTATGGATGAAAGATGCCATAAAAGTCCAAAGGTGATAATATAATAGTTATTGAAATTGGAATCACCAATAATGCTGGGAACTGAATATATATTTGGTTGCAAGGCACCCTGTGCATTATGAATTCACAGGCACTTATAGAAGCTTACAGTTTCAAAATTAGTCTGTGTGTATGTATGTATATGTGTGTGTGTATGTATATATATATCATATATATATGATAAATCCTGAAGAGATATTACCCATATGTTATAAAGTAAATGGATATAATTTGTTCATAACTGACAAAAAACACAGTATCAGAGTCCATGTTTTTTTCCATATTTTGTTATACTGCAGTAGAATACACTGAATCTATATTCAAAATCATATAACATCAGAATGGTCTATTTAGAAAGAGGCAGTAAATTACATTTAAAATACTAAAAAGATTTAATGAAATCGTTATCTGTACCACTTAATACTGCTGTATTTTTTAAATTTACATTTTGAATCTATTTCAATAGTTTATACATATTAAGCACAAAACACCAAACAGCAATCTTTTGAAAATAAAATATAATACAAATTGTCAGTTGTTACCTATTTGTTTGAACAAATGTAAAGTGGAAATTAAATATTTTTCTAAAAGTTTCAAAGGCATTTTACTTAATCACTGTAATGTAGGAAAGAAGAAAATAAGTTTTCCAATATAGTAGCTATATTTAAGTATTTCATATTTATTTATGTATCATTTATATAGTTATCCATTTATTCATTCTTCACTTAATGATAATGTTCATTTGTGCCATACACAATGTAATCATTGAAAAGTCCAAGCTGTAGAGCATGTGTGAGTGTGAGTGTGAGTGTGCATGTGTGTAGGCTCACATGCAGAGAGACTGTCTAGAAACATGAACACCATTCCATTGCAAAACTTGGTAATGATTACGTCTAGGAAGTGGTTTGAGATTAAAGGAAGTGCTGAAGGGCTTTTTTTTTTACACAAGTCTATATTGATTGAATTTGTTACAAAAAGGATGTGTAACTTTTTAATTTTTCAAAGTCACATTCACAGAATGAAAAATAGGTTTGAAAGATTATTTTAAGAGTGCTAAGTAAAAATGAAGATTAATGAGATAAAACTAAGTTAAAGGACTAAAATCAGAATTCAAATAACAGTAAATTTATTGTGAAACACACTGAAAAGGAAGAACAAAACGTTAAAGGGTGACTCACTGTCCTTGATTACAGTTTAGGACAATTAACAAGCATTTTTTTTTTGTTTGCTTTGTTTTTTTCAAGATACAGAGACTTTCTGAGATTTAATTAGAAGGAATGCAATTTTGTCTTTTAATCCATTGAAGCATGATTTTCAAATAAGAAGGAACAAGTTTAACTTCAAATGATAGTGGCAAACCAGTCAAGGAAAAACAACAGAGTTCAAAATTAAGTCAAGGAGTCAAACAAACGTTATATTTAGAAAGTTAAGAGCTTTGTTTTGGTTGCTTTGGAGGTTTTCTCCAATTTATGGGAGGAGGTTCAAGGTTACCAAGCTCAGCATCCAGAGCTCAAAGTCATTCCAGAGTTTACTCAACATTAGAGTTCAAAGACTTAAATGCATATTACAATGGAAAAATTTGAAGCCTGGGACTACTGACTTTATAAGTAATTTACAGTAGAAGACCAAATGGGCCAGAATACCTCTAAACAGCTCATAAGAATAAAAAGCTATATTTAGAAGTTAAAATCAAGGAACTGAAATATGTTCAATATCTTATCAAAAATGGTAAGTTCTTGTTTGCATATTTATAAATAAGACACTTTCTAGAAAATTTAAATGTCAAGTAAATATAACTCAGATATTATGTGCCTGAATTCTATTTTTCTACTCTAAAAATCGTTCTTATGTGACTTTTTGTTTTGTCTCTGCTCTTGACTTTTTGGCTTCATCATACCTTTCTTTTACCTACAAACTGTTCAGTTAATATTTGGAAAGACTAGGTGCTCAAAGAAATGAAGTATAATAGATATTCAAGAAGTCACTGATATTTCACTTCATTTTTTAAATTTTTATTAATTACACAAATATATTGACTTATTAATTTTCTTAGGACCTTCCAGAATTTATTATAGATGGGTGAATATCATTGTACATCAGTGTCATCACTGGTTTCCAGTAGAATGTTTTTTAAATTTTATTTCATTTTAATTGTTGTTCAAGTACAGTTTTTTGCCTTTGACCCCCATCCCAGCCCACCCCCCCAGCCCTCCCCACCTCCCATTTCCAACCCTCCCTTGTTATTGTCCATGTATCCTTTATACTTGTTCCTGTAAACCCTTCCCCTTTTCCCCTGAAATTCCCTCTCCTCTCCCCTCTGGTCACTGTCAACCTGTTCTCTATTTCAGTGTTTTAGGTTATATTTTGCTTGTTTCTTTGTTTTGTTCTTTAGGTTCCTGTTAAAGGTGAGATCATATGGTATTTGTCTTTCACCACCTGGCTTATTTCACTTAACATAATGCTTTCCAGCTCCATCCATGCTGTTGCAAAGGGTAGGAGCTCCTTCTTTCTTTCTGCTGCATAGAATTCCACTGTGTGAATGTACCATAGCTTTTTGATCCATTCATTCCCTGATGGGCACCTGGGTTGCTTCCAGCACTTGACTATTGTAAGTTGTGCTGCTATGAACATTGGGGTGCATAGATTCTTTTGGATTGGTGTTTCAGCGTTCTTAGGATATAATCCTAGCAGTAGAATTGCTGAGTCAAAAGGCAGTTTCATCTTTAGTTTTCTGAGGAAATTCCATACTGTTTTCCATAGTGGTTGTACCAGTCTGCAATCCCACCAATGGTGCACTAGGATTCCCTTTTCTCTACAACCTCTCCAACACTTGTTTGTTGCTTTGTTTATGATGGCCATTCCAGTAGAATGTTTTAGATGATAATAGATCAGTTCCTAGCAGTGTTTAGCAAATATCAATGGCCAATATATATTAATGAATGAATGAATTGCTTAAGTAGTCATTTAGCTCATAAGGAAATTAATTGTTTGGCTTACCCATGTGAAGCAAGTTGTAGAAAAATATTAGCTCCTCTGAGGTCCACAGCTTTCCAATCAAGTTATCCTACTATCTTTTTCTTTATTTTTATTAAAAAATTAAGCTTTCTCCTGTAGGGAAACTTTGTAATTAGTTCTTCTTTTACTGAACTTAACTCTCTACAGACATGAAAAATATAGTGAATACCAAACACAGATCTTTCTAATTACTCCTTTTTTTAATCACTTTCACCAATTCCTCTTTATCTGACAATTCCTGTTCTGATTATTCTCTGAGGTTCTAGCCACAATTTTCCTCTCATTCTCTACCCACTTCTAGCTTCTATGATCTCTTCCACTGGCCACAGTTGATATTTCCAATTTAAAATATTCAAATGAGTAATATGCATCCTAATTCATCTGTCTGCTTGTTTGTTCATTCAATAATTCACTAGTTTATTCTTTCAATAGTTTGATTCCAGCCTTGCCCAGATCTATCTCAATAAAGTACCCAAAGTAGTCCTGCAAGCCAGATCATGTCAGCTACCTGAGAAAGCCCTCTAATGACACTCTGTATCTCTTACAGAAAGTAGTCTACAAGACCCCATGTTGTCCTGCTCCCTCTTAAATCACTGATCTCATCTAGGATAACTTCTCCTCACTCACTCTGCTTAGATACCATGATGTTGTACAAAAACAGGTTACTCTCCTGGTTGGAACTTTTACACTGTCAGTCCCTTCTTGGAACACTCATGTATGTGGATTAGTCCTTCATCTTTTCCCAGCCTTGGCTTAATGTTACCTTCTCAGCATTTCACCTGTTCATCACATTTAAAAATGAAACCACTGACTCAGTACTCCTCAAGCCCCTTCTGTGTTCTTTGTCTTCACTCTACCTATCACACTCCTGCCTAAAGACTGGCAAAAAATGTCCCATATGCCAAATTCAGCCTGCCACTTTTTTTTTTTTGGTGAGGTTTTATTGGAACACAGTTGGATCTATTCTTTTATCTTTGTCTATGGCTTGTTTTGTGCTACAACTATACAATTGAGTAATTACAAGAAAGATTATCTGGCTCACAAAGCTTAAATATACACTATCTGCCCCTTTACAGAAAAAGTTTTCTAACCCCTATTTTAAGATATCAAAGAACAAGTAGGTTTATTTGCTTATTTGTTTTGTTCATTGCTTATTTTTGTTTGTTTTGTTCATTGCTATATATGAGGTACCTATAGCAGTGCTTAGCATATACTAGACATTGAAAATACATTTGTGAATAAGTAAATTGGTCTCCTAATGTGTACCAAATATGAGCAAGGCCCTGAGCAAGCAGAGGTTTTGTTCTCTCTACAGTGTCCTTGCAATCCTACTACCTTTTCCTGTTCAATTTTTCTCTCCAAGTAAAATAATAAAAAAATTTAAAAAGGGAAAAGTATTTCACATCTCCTCATTCCTTAAACCTCAAATATCCCCTTCTTTTTTATTCTCAATCAATGATACTGCTTACTATTTTTCTTAGAAAACAGAAACAGTTACAGTAGAACCACATCATATTCTAACAATTGTTGTGCCAATCCATTTGGATTTGTCCCCATATATTTGTCTTCCTTCATGTTCAAGTGGTTGACCAGTTCCATAGCTCCCACGAGCTAAAACCCTCTTTTTCTACTCCCCTTAGTAGCATAACTCATTATAAAACTATTTTATGGTTGTTCTTGCCACCTAATCATTTCTTATTCTTAACTCACTGTAAGACTTTCATTCCCAGCTCTCCATTGACAGCTCACTTATCCAGGTAACCAACCACCACTATCTTGCCAAAGCCAATGGTCGCTTATACTACTGTAGTCCTTGTGTTACTTGACTTCTGAGTATTTGGCAGAGTGGATCATTGCTTTATTAAAACACTTTTTTTTCTTTCATGATAAACACTAACAAATGAGAATAGCAACCCAGATTCATGTTTGAACTATACTTGCATGTTAATTGTTAAATGTTCAGCAAAAATCAACAACAGCATTCTGTGGAAATCAATTGCTGTGAGGAATTTACTGTATAGTACTGCATATTTTATTTTTATTTGTAAGTTGTGTTCTACTGGTCCTTTATATAAGAAAACTTTAAAAGAAACATACACTTATCCATCTATCTGTTTTTTTATCTAGTTATGTATACATGTTTTTAGAGATCCAGTGATTGAATATTTACCAACATAGCACTGTTCTGTCACCTCTCCAAAACCTGAGGGAGTGAGATGAGCAAGTGCTTAAAGGAAACTCAGGAAAAAAGAACTAAGTAGGGAACGTCATCTAACAGGAGCTATAACTTTTGGTAAAGGGGTACAAGAGGTCATTTATGAGGTGGTTAACATAGGAGATAGAAAGGTAAATAAATACCTTGGCTTCTTCTCTCTCTCTTCCATCTCTCAGCAGGATTCTTCAATTGGACTGAATTTAAGTATAAGCCACAGGGCAAAAGTTCTTGTTACTTATTCTATACAGGTTAGCCTCCTACAGCATAGAATGAGATGAAGAATGGTAGAGACTGGTTGTAGAAAAGCAGATGGAGCTTACCCAGGACAGCCTACCACTTTTGTGTCTCAACGTACATAGCTGTGCATCACCAAGTGGAAAATTTTCATCCCTGAGACAGAGGTCACAATTTTTAGGCTGGATAATAGTCTCCAAAGATATCAGGTCCTAATTCCTAGAAAGTGTAAATGTCACCTTACTTAGAAAAGGGGTCTATGCAACTGTGATTAAGAATCCTATACTGGATTATCTGGTTAGGTCCAAATGCCATCACAAGTGTCCTTATAAGAGAGAGGTAGACGAAATTGATAATACTCAGAGGAGAAAGTGATGTGAGGACAAATGCAGAGATTGGAGTGATGCAGCCATAAGTCAAGGAATGTTGGCAGCCACCAGAAACTGAAAGAGGCAAGGAACAGATTTTCCCCTAGAGCCTCTAAAGAACGTATAGCCTTACTAACACCTTGATTTTTGGCCCAGTCATACTTATTTTGGTATTCTGTCCCCAAGCACTATGAGAGAATAAATTTATTTTAACCCACTCAGTTTGTGGTGATTTGTTTTGACAACCCTCCTGTACTATATTATGGGAAGGTAATACAATGTACAAAGTCCCTTCAGGTGCCATATTGTCACTGGGTGATATCAGTTTAGTCATATTCCTACCTATAAACTAAAACATTAGCCATCGCGAATATTATTTATATAAGGGAGCAGGGGTATATAAAAGAGTTAATTAACATAAAACATAGTTGCTACATTCTCACTGCTTTAGCTGCAGCTGAGAACCATGTTGAACATGTCATAAAGAACTTTCCATGAGATCATAGGTGTGAGGTAAAAGTGGCAAAGCAGTTCAAGCCAGTACATTAGAAGCCTGAGCCACCTGCTTCTGCAGTTTACTTATGTCTTCTGGACTTGCATGGCAAGTATACCGTCTCAGTTTTATAACAGAATTGTTTTGTACACTTTCAATTTTATGGTTCCATACATTAGATAACACCAATTAAAGATGGGTAAATGGGTTGCATAGCACTTTGGTGTCTATGGTAAGGTTTTTAGTTTCTACCAGGTAGCAAGTGAGTGACTGCTTTTTCTTCTGACATTAGTTTGTTAGCCAAACTGGGCATGGCCTTACTCCAAAATTCTGTGTCTACACTGATTCTCCTATTGGAAATTGCCAGAGGCTCCTACTGAGGGCAAAGAAGCTTGTTATTCAGTCCGTGTAGCTTAGTCTCCTGAGGCACAGAACAAAGTGGACAACTGAGTAGATGTGTCAGCCTGCAACAGACACTTCTAACACCACTGGGCTTGCTAGGTCATAAGGCCAACTTGTAGAGCTTTTTCTCGTTCCCAGGCCCACTCCAGTCTTGTAACTTTAAGGTTACCCACTAAATACATGAGAGTGGCATACCCAAATGTGTTATGCTTCCTCCAAAATCCAAAAAGACCCACCAAGCACTGTGTTCCTTTCATTGTGGAGAGCAGTGTGGCAAACAACTTCACTTTAAAGAGAACCTCCTGACATGACCCAGACCTACTGGACTCCTAGCATTTCACTAAAGAAGTCTGCATTTTGGGCAGGATCTGTCTCCAGATCTTTGGTACATGAGTGTCTTACATGTAAGGTGGCTTCTGCTGATTTAATAAGTCCAATGACTATGTTATTCTGAGAAATATCAAGATTAAGTTCTCTGTAGATTACAGGGAGGTGAGTTGACACAGGTTAGGCCAAGAGAGTAAAGGCATATTGTTATCCCTGCCATGTGAAGGAAACTATTTTTGTTTATGTTTACTAATAGAGGGAAGGGAAAAATGCATTTGTTAAGTCACAGGCTTCGGGGACCAGATCGATTGCCATATTGATTTCCTCCAGTGAAGATACTACATTGGGAACATCAGTGTGATTGGCATCATCATTCGGTCAAACTTCTGATAACTTATCCTCATTCTCAAAGACCCATCTGACTTCTAAACAGACCACCAAATAAGTGAATAAAATGAAGACATTTTAAAATAAGATAGAGGATTCACCATCTCTGTTCAGGTATTTTGGGTGACATATCTTACTGGGATGAGATACTGCTTTTGATTCTCTCAGCAAAGAAGGAGTTCCAAGGGCTTTTAACTTGGCAATTATTCTACATTAGAACTCACTTCATATCATCAATAATAATTTATTATTATATTTTCACAAGTCCCAACTCTGACCAATTTCATGTATCATGATATTTCAGATTTCCAGGTATCAGCATCATTGAAGAAGCAGTATCTAATAACCCAACAAGTTCTCTCTACTTTCTTTTTCCACCGCAGTGATTCTCAAAATGTGGTCTCTAACCCAGCAAAATCAAACATCATGTGGGAACTTGTCAGAAATATAAATTGTGCTATCTCCTTCCTAAACTTAGGAAATCAGTGAGACCCACAAATCTATATTAAAACCCTCCAGTTGATTCTGATGCCAACTTACCCGCTGCTCCAGGCAGGTGTGGAAGAAGAGTCATGTTACATATTTGTGACCCAAGTGCCAGGTCTGGCTTCCCTCTCAAGTAAGGGCCTTTTTTTTTTTGTAATCAACAAAACATCCCTTTATTTTCAAACTCAGCTATAAACTATTTCCACTTTGACCCACTGAAGCATAATTTACAAGAATTCAAATCAAACAAAATACTTTATATTGAATCACTGTACTCCTAAACCAGCATAAGCATCAACTTTTTGTTCTCTCTTCTCTCTTCCTAAGCTTTCTCTTATTTATGATGAATCTGAGGCTTACCACACAAAACATGTGACACAAAATAACAGGGAAAACAATCACTGACCAAGCAAGCAGATAGCAACACACTGCTAAATGAACCCTCTTACACAGAGTAGTCTCCTGCTCTGGAGAAAGCAGGCCTATGACAACCCGGCTCATCCTCTCATCAAATAAGAGTCTTTAGGTCTGTAGAGTAGCTTAAGTCTGGGCACAAGCTAAGAAGAAGTAAATTCCTATTGTTTTAACTCCTTCATTTTATGATTAACAAGCTTAGGGTTTTTCTCCCTATATATACCAAGTGGCTCCTTAGTTGGCTGCTCTTTTATTTTGTTTTGAAGGATTCTGTGATCAATTAGCTGATGCCAAAAATCCATAAATGTCAAAACATTTTGAGCATTACTCCATTTCTCTCTTATCAATATTATTGTGTCTATGTGGTCTATAATGACTAAGCACTCCTCTCTGGCTTCCTACTGTCTGGCATCCTATTATTGCCACTGTTCTATGCCCTGCCATCACATCTGGCATGGAGAAAGCAGCCATCATATAACATTACTTAGGTTTTCAAGGATAATGGTACCTGTCCTGATCAATGGATTCCTTAAGGTCTTGGTAAAGAGTATGTCTTCAGTGCCCCTTTGGGTAATATAAAGATTAGCTGGTCAGGTTACATAATAAACCCATTCTGGTATTCCCATTCTCCCAAGACTTGGTACCTTCCTCCATATTGTGCAAGAGAAGTTATATTACTCAACCTCATTGAATATAGGCCCCAATTGATTGAGTTTGGGCTTCACATAGCCAGCGTTATAGACTATTAATGCCATTCCTAGGTGCTCAAAATACCACATTAAATTCCAAATCCTGAGTGAATTAACCCTTGTTAACCCAATCCAGCTTTGTATTTTCTTTCTTGATCTAACACCCATATAATTTACTCCCATGTACGAGGTCTGTCCAGAAGATATCCAGCCCCATAACATGAGAAGTAGAGATATTTATTGAAGAAGATACAAGATACATTGTACGCAGGACAATGATGTTTCCTTCTCCCTCGAAGTAGTCATCTTGGGACCTCATACAGTTCTCCCATTGCCATCAGCAGCTCCGTCATATTTTGCTAAATCTCATCGATAGTCTGAAATCTCTTCCATTTCAAAGGTGATTTTAGTTTTGGGAAAAAGCAGAATTGTAGGGCACTAATTCTGGGCTCTAGGGGGGCTAAGTCACCTGGGGGATTTAATATTTCACCAAAAAACTCCACAGGAGACATGATGCATACACGGGCAGGTTGTTGTGATGAAGCTGCCAATCACTAGTTGCCCAGAGCTGCAGTCTTTTGAATTATCCGAAGAGTTTCCACAGAGGAATGTTCCAGCTTAATGCAAAATTTGATGCAGATTCATTGCTCTAATCACTCAGTCATTTTAAATACGATGGCCACAAAGTACACATGCTCACTCAAAGGCGTTTACTACCCCCTCTGACTAGTAGAATGAAGTCATCATTGTTCACACACGCACATTCCAGTCGACTCTCATTGGCTGCTAGGTTATATTGATGTCACACAAACCATTCTCATTATACTAATGATGGCTGGACTTTTCCGGACAAACCTCATATATTCTTCAGACTCCTGCCAATAGAAATCAGTAGATTCTACAAGTGTTCCTTGTTAGAATATTGCTTTTTCCCAGACCCAATCTGTACTTCTCCTTCTGGCTCTATTAGAGTCTAAAGCTCATTATCAGCCTACAGGCAATTAGGGGTGGTAGAGATTGGTCCTAAGAATAAGCATAAGCTTGTAAAAGTGGTACCCTAAACCCAGTCACTAAAAGGCTGTTTCCCTCAGATATTGGGAAAGAAGTGGAAAGAGAATGTCAAGGGATATAAGGATTCAAAGTTTTCAGCTTTTTTTTTGTCACTGCTGTAACACGAGATCCTTCTTCTTACCAGTCCCTTTACCTGGGTATAAAAGACTTGATGGGTTTAAAGGGTCATCAAATCTTCACCCATTACATTGAAGTCATGGGCTTGAACCCCAGTCATATCTTATCAATGTCAGGAGATAAGGGTCTCCTTCAATGCTTCTAGAGACTCTGTTTTTCTATGCCTGATCTCAGTTGCCTATTCAATTTCTCTTTTTCTATTCTTCCTAGGTTCATTAAAAGAAGCCAGTTAATTCCACCATCTTTCTAATTATCATTATTGCTATGGTGACAAGTGCCATAGTCACCCCATTACACACCATCTTACTGCTCCACTGGTGATAATTTAAGTAATCCTAATGCAACTGCATGCTATGGATTACACATAGCATATCTAATAAGTCCCCCACCCAACAAGAGGGTTATCAATGCACTCTTCAAATATGTGGAAAAAAAAATCCCAGAATCCCATTAGAGTCAATTGCAGGCCACTATTAGTAATAATTACTATATTTTTCTTAGTAGACCATAGGTTAAGGAGCCGGGCGAACATGTATTATTTTGTCCCAGAAAGAAACAGATGGCACACTAAGATTAGGATAATCCGAGAATTTAATAAATAGACTTTCACAAAAGTGTGAACAGGGTGTAGAGAACCCATAAAGGATAAAGAAATACCCTGAGATATGTGATTGCAGGGTGTTACCACGCCTAGGTCTGAAAGGGTAATATGGAGAAGATGGAAAAGGGTATATACTGACAGTGGGAGAGAGACAGCTGGGTAATAAGGCTACTTGACAAGAGCTGTGACATTTGGTTAAAGGAGTCAGACAGCCCATTATAATACCTTAGAGAGGGAGCCAGTATAATAAATACCTCAGCTTCTTACTCCTTCCTCTCCATTGCAGAAATTTTCCACTGGCAGAAACTAATCAGAAACCAGAAGGCAAGACAATCCATTGTTGTCTCTTGTGGCATATATCAAAGGGAACTGGAGAAGGAACAGAAGCTATCCAGCATAGCACCGATTACTTCCAACTCAGTATCTCCAGCCTTAATCTCTCTAATAAGGGTCAGACTTTTCTACCCAACTGCCTACTTGACATATCCACTTGGATATCTACTAAATGTCTCAAATTAGCATATTCAAAATGGAAGTCATGGTTTTGTCCTCCTATACTCACCTATACCTCTCACTCCTCTGTCTTCTCCATCTTAATAAATGTCAGTTTCCCTAGTTATTTAGTTCAAAAATCTAGGAGTCATTATGTATCTATTTCTTTGTTCCTCACACCCAATCCATCTTAAATCTTGCCATTTTTGAGTCTAAAAACACATCCCAAATCAGAACACTTCTTATTATCTCAACCACTACAACCCTATTACAAGTAATCATTATCATTCACCTAGACTATTATAGTAACCTCTCAACTTTACTCTAGTTCTGCTCTTGCCCTTCTACACTCCATTATCCATGTAGGAACTAGAATGATCTTTTTAAAATATAAATCAGCTCATTATTATTACTCTGCTCAAAAGCATCTCATTAAACTTAAGAGTAAAATCTAAACTTCTTATCATGTCCTAGAATATATCATCCAGCCCCTGTGTACCTCTCTAGACTTATTTCTTAACACTGGATTTCTTACTGTTTTTAAAAAAATACTCTAACTTTATTACCGTATTAGGGTATTTTGTATTTACAGTTTATGCTCCTTAGAATGTTTATCCCCTAGATCTTCAACTGATTATCATATATTGTTCAATTTTATCATATTATGTCATGTCATGTCATATCATATCCTCAGAAGGCATTCGTTAACCATGAAATCTTAAGTAGCACATACCCCTTCCCTATCCACTTATTTAATTCTTTTCCATCACCTGAAATTATATTCCTTGTTGTTCTATTTATTCTCTATTTCCCTACTAGAGTACTAAGTTCTATCCACATATCTTACTTATTGTCTGTTATCTGAGATTATATTATTTGTTGTTTTATTCTCCATCTCACCCACTAGAATATTAAGTTCTGTAAATATAAGGAATGGGCCTGTCTTGTTAATTTGTCTATCCTCAGTGCCTAGAACAATGTCCAGTACATAATAGGTGCTCAATAAATACAGTTGAACATTTCACAACACTAACAGGTACAAAAAGTTCAATATCATATAATGAATACTAACTGTATAGTTAAGGAAATGACCAAGATAAGCCTGGTAACATGCTGGTAGGGAATTCCAGGACCCAGACCTCAATAGTCATTTGCATTATATCTGATTTCATTTTATTGTGGAGTATATTACTGGGTTTTACTGTCTATCTTGAAAATATAAATACATAAATACATAAATGGAATCAGTTTAGTGTTTTCACATCACCATGATAAAACATTTGTATTCAACATATCCACATAGAAATTTTTCATCTCCCTTTAATCAACAAGCATGTCACATACCATCTATTTACTTCTTACTTTGATAATGGTATAACAGTCACTCAGTCATCAAGGTTATAAGTCTTACAAACTTTTAAGTTCCACCAGTCAAGTAAATGCAATGTCAATATGACTCAAACCTGGTTCTTCCTGTTCATTTTCTGTGATACTTCCCTGCCACAGGATTTCTTTCATGATTTGTTAATAATCCCTGTCTTACCTGTTGCAAGTGTCATAGCAGTATTTTCCTAAAACCTGGATCAGTCAACATTATGTGTCTCAAAACTTCATCATCCAGATCTTTACTATTTTAACCTTATATCTTAAATTTACCATGAACATTCTTATCTCCATGTTGCTATACATCCTCCATCTTGGAATTATCTGCCTTCCTTCTTTCTAATTTAATTTTTCATTCATCCTTCAAAGACAAATTTAAGTAGTATTCCTTTATAAACTATTCCATAATTGCCCTAGTCAGATTTATCTGCTCTTCCTTTTTAATGCATGTTGATTATGCCTCCATTCTCCTTTGAATTACAGTTATCAATATGCCTGTCTTTGTTAGTACCTTGAAATTATGTTGAAAGCAAAGACTATGTCTTATTTAGTCTTTGATTTCCTTAGATTCTTAGCATAACACCAAGCAATATATATACAGGGACGGACAAAAGTAGGTTAATAATAATAAATGATATGACTACAATAATAAATAAATAATGCATGAATAAACTGTGGTTTGCGTACTTGCAACTGTAAGCCTCCTTTTGGTCACCCATATAATAGGTGTTCTGTATACATTTGTTTAAATAAAATTACAAATAAGGATGAGCAATTTTGCTTTATGTTATTAAGGATGATTTCTACTGACAAATTCAGATTATTTTTTACAACTTTTTCCACCACTTCCAAAGATGAAGTAATGACTTCAAACTTCCAAAGTAGCTTCTTATGTTTTTAAATGCCTTCATAAGTACTCACCGAAGATCTATGAAAACTCTTCAACTGTATTGTTGTTCTCAATTTTTCAGTTAGTTACTAGATTTTTCCAGCTTTACTGAGATATAATTGACATATACAGATACATTGTGTAAGTTTAAGGCATACAATGTGTTGATTTGATAGACATATACCACAGTAGTGTTAGTCAATAAGTCCATTACTTCACAAAATCAGTATATCTTTTTATGTTGAAAACACTTAAAATCTCTTTTAGCACTTTCAAATAAATAATAGAGTATTGTCAACTATAATCCCCATGCTTCACACTAGATTCCCAGGACTTACTCATCTTGTAACTCGAAGCCTGTGCCCTTTGACTCACACCTTCCCATTTCCACACCCCACCTCCCCCTCACCCCCAGCCCTTGGCCAACACATTTCTGTTTCTATGAGTTTGCCTTTTAAAGATTCTACATATAAGTGATATCATGCAATATTTGTCTTTCTCTATCTGACTGATTTCACTTAACATAATGCCTTCAAGTTCTATCCATGTTGTTCCAAAAGGCAATTTTCCTCTTTTTTTGTGGCTGAATCATATTCCATTGTCAAAGTGACTCAATTAACTCTTCTGATTATTCCTGGATACCAAGACTCTCCCTAATGCTTAGGCCTATAGACATGTCAATTTTGACAAAAGTTGTCAGAAATGGTAACAATCAAATCTTAACAAATCAAGAGGCATGACTAGTGTCAGATCATCTCTCTTGTATTTGAGAATCTTAGTAAGTTATACTATTTCTCAAAAACAAACAAAATTGTATGAACTGGCTCAAAAATATTAATTATCAATACAAGTAAGAAATCTATAGTTTATACGAGTTTTATAGAAGTTTTGATGTGATAGACAATTTAAGAGAATCATATGTCCATCTGGTTTAACAGTCAAAGCTTACGCTTCTGCATTAGTATTATGTTAGCTTTTTTCTAGTTCCTTAAAGGAACAGATGTAAATGACATAATAAATTTTTATTAAATGCAATATTCATTAGAAAACTTTCTTATTAACAATCAAATTTTGCTATTTATAGCACAATTAGTACTTATACCTCTCTATATAGTGTCGACTCATTTGGTGTAAAGTGATGAATCTTAGTATTTTCAGCTGTATTCATCCTAATAGCACTAAGACTTCTAGGTTTCCTCTAGTTGAAAACAAAAGTGACTATACAAGGGTTTTCACACCTCCCTATTAAGTTTTGAAATATAACCAAGCTAAAGAAGTCAAGTTTGGGTCATAGGTCAAAAGCTAAAGAAGTCAAGTTTGGGTCATACTATCATTCTGTATTTAGAAAAAGTGAATGACAGGAAATCTATATATGTATTTCAAGTTTTGACCATCACAATTTCTTGAGATTGAAGTCCACTTGTAAGAATACATCCAAATGCATTTTAAAAATCCTCTCCTAGAGTGCTCAGAGAGAGAGGTTGTTGTCAATATGATTGGAGGTAGACTCTGTAGCACATCAATGCTTTGGTTGGGACAAAACCTTTTTAAAGAGTTTTTACAACACAGGTGGCAAACACAAGGCCCGTAGGCTGAGTCCAGCCCTCCACCGTGTTTTATCTGACCCAGCACCTTGTTTCTACCCAGTGGTAGCACCGAGCTCTCACTTAACAGTTAAGAAGTAGTTACATTCGTATAGTCCTAAAATTACATTCAGCCCTTTGAAGGCAACCACGAGGCTGATGTGGCCCCCAGTGAAAATGAGTTTGACACCCCTGCATTGCAACAATGACAGTAAGCCAGTCAGAAATACAATTACATCAGCTGATTGATATTCAAGTGGTGGAGCCAGGCAATGGATGCTATTTTCCCTTTACTGTAAGATAACAGCCATATTTTCCTAGATGTCATAAGGAATTAGCTAACAAATAGGGATTCAATATACCTATAATTCATTTATTCCCGATGATTAGGTTATCGTGGAAATATTATAAATATTTAATTATTCTTTCTTTTTTTCTTTTTTAAATTTTATTTTAATCATTGTTCAAGTACAGTTTTCTCCCCTTTACTCCCAATCCAGCCCACCCACCTCTCCTACTCAACTTCCTTCCCATTACCACCCTCCCCCTAGTTTTTATCCATGTGTCTTTTAACTTTGTTCCTGTAAACCCTTCCCCTTTTCCCCTGAAACCCCCTCTTCTCTCTCCTCTGGTCACTTTCTGCCTGTTCTCTATTACAGTGTCTTTGACTATATTTTGCTTTTTTCTTTGTTTTGTTGTTTAGGTTCCTGTTAAAGGTGAGATCATATGGTATTTATCTTTCATTGCCTGGCTTATTTCGCTTCGCACAATGCTTTCCAGTTGCATCCATGATGTTGCAAAGGGTAGGAGCTCCTTCTTTCTTTCTGCTGCATAGAATTCCATTGTGTAAATGTACCATAGTTTTTTGATCCATTCATTTACTGATGGGCATCTAGGTTGCTTCCAGCACTTAGCTATTGTAAATTGTGCTGCTATGAACATGGGAGTGCAAAGGTTCTTTTGGATTGGTGTTTTAGGATTCTTGGGATATAGTCCCAGCAGTGGAGTTGCTGGGTCGAAAGGCAGATCCATTTTTAGTTTTCTGAGGAAGTTCCATACTGTTTTCCACAGTGGTTGTACCAGTCTGCAGTCCCACCAACAGTACACTAGGGTCCCCCTTTCTCCACAACCTCTCCAACACTTGTTGTTTGTTATTTTGCTTATGATGGCCATTCTGACTGGTGTGAAGTGGTACCTTATTGTGGTTTTAATCTGCATCTCTCTGATAGCTAGTGATATTGAACATCGTTTCATGTGATTTTAGATCCTCTGTATGTCCTCCTTGGAGAAGTGTGTGTTCAAGTCCTTTGCCCATTTTTTAATTGGGTTGCTTGTCTTCTTAGAGTGGAGTCACATAAGTTCTTTATATATTTTGGAGATTAAGCCCTTGTCTGAGGTATCATTGGCAAATATGTTTTCCCATACAGTTGATTCTCTTTTTATTTTGATACTGTTTTCTTCAGCTGTGCAGAAGCTTTTTATTTTGATGAGGTCCCATTTGTTTATTCTTTCCTTTATGTCTCTTGCTCTAGGGGACATGTCAGTAAAAAAGTTTTTGCATAATATATCTGAAATTTTCCTACCTATGTTCTCCTCTAGTACTTTAATGGTGTCACAGTTTATATATAAGTCTTTTATCCACCTTGAATTTATTTTTGTATAAGGTATAAGTTGGTGTTCTAGTTTCATTTTTTGCATGTAGCTGTCCAGTTCTCCCAGCACCATTTGTTGAAGAGGCTATTTTTACTCCATTTTATGTCGCTGCCTCCTTTGTCAAATATCAATTGACCGTAGAGACTTCGGTTTATTTCTGGGCTCTCTGTTCTGTTCCATTGGTCCATGTGCCTGTTCTTATGCCAGTTCCAGGCTGTTTTGATTACCGTGGCCTTGTAGTATAGTTTAGTGTCAGGTATTGTGATCTCTCCTACTTTACTCTCACCATTGCAGTAGATATTCGGGGTTGTTTATGGTTCCATATAAATTTTTGAAGTGTTTGTTCTATGTCTCTGAAATAAGCCATTGGTACTTTAATAGGTATCACATTGGATGTGTAAATTGCTTTGGGTAGTATGGACATTTTAATGATATTAATTCTTCCAATCCATGAACATGGTATATGTTTCCATTTGTTTGTGTCTTCCTTGATTTCTTTCCTCAGTGGTATACAGTTTTCTGAATACAGATCTTTTACCTCTTTGGTTAGGTTTATTCCTAGGTATTTTATTTTTCTTTTTGCTATTTGAAATGGAATTTTTTCCTTGATTTCTGCTTCTGCTGTTTCATTGGTGATGTACAGAAATGCCTTTGATTTCTGGATATTGACTTTGTATCACGCTGTTTTGCCAAATTCGTTTATTAGGTCAAGCAGTTTTTTGGTAGAGTCTCTATAGAATTTTCTACGTATACTATCATGTCATCTACAAACAATGACAGTTTTGTTTCCTCCTTTCCGATTTGGATGCCTTTTATTTCCTTTTCTTGTCTGATTGCTGTGGCTAATACTTCCAATACTATATTGAATAAAAGTGGTGAAAGTGGACAACCTTGCCTTGTTCCTGTTGTTAGTGGAAAAGGTTTTACTTTTTGCCTGTTGAGTATGATGCTGGCTGTAGGTCCCTCATATACAGCCTTTATTATGTTGAGGAATGTTCCCTCTATTCCCACTTTGCTGAGTGTTTTTATCATAAATGGGTGCTATACCTTATCAAATGCTTTTTCCGCATCTATTGATATGATCATGTGATTATTGTCCTTGCCTTTGTTTATGTGATGTATTACATTTACTGATTTGTGAATATTGAACCATCCTTTCATCCCTGGGATGAATCCCACTTGGTCATGGTGGATGATCTTTTTAATGTATTGTTGGATGTGGTTTGCCAGTATTTTGTTGAGGATTTTAGCGTCAATGTTCATCAGAGATATTGGCCTGAAGTTTTCTTTCTTTGTTGTGTCTTTATCTAGTTTTGGAATTAGGATGATGTTGGCCTCATAAAAAGAGTTTGGGAATCTTCCATCTTTTTGGATATTTTGGAATAGTCTGTGAAGGATAGGGGTTAGCTCTTCTTTAAATGCTTTGTTGAATTTTCCTGTGAAACCGTCTGGTCCAGGGCTTTGTGTGTTGGGAGTTTTTTAATTACTGCTTCAATTTCTTTTGTTGTTATTGGTTTGTTCAGGTGTTCTGCTTCTTTTTCATTGAGTTTAGGAAGATTATATTTTTCTAGAAATTTGTCCATTTCATCTAGGTTTTCAAATTTCTTAGCATACAGTTCTTCATAGTAATTTCTTACAATTCCTTCTTTTTCTGTGGTATCAGTTGTAATTTCTTTTCTTTCATTTCTGATTGTGTTTATTTGGGTCTTCTCTCTTTTTTTCGTGATGAGTCTGCTTAAAGGCTTGTCAATTTTGTTTATCTTTTCAAAGAACCAGCTCCTGGATTCATTGATCCTGAGAATTGTGCTTTTAGTCTCTATGTCATTTAATTCTGCTCTGATCTTGGTTATTTCCTTCCTTCTACTCACTCTGGGCTGCCTTTGTTGTTGTTCCTCTAGTTCTTGTAGACATGGGGTTAGGTTGTTTGTTTGAAATATTTCTATCTTTTTCAGGTATGCCTGCATCACTGTGAACTTCCCTTTCAATACTGCCTTTGCTGTGTCCCATAAGTTTTGGGTTGTTGTGAATTCATTTTCATTTGTTTCCAGAAACCTTTTGATTTCTTCCCTAATTTCATCATTGACCCATTCATTGTATAATAGCATGCTATTTAATCTCCATAATTTTGAGTGTTTTGGATTTTTTTCCTTGGGGTTGGTTTCTAGTTTCAGTCCCTTGTGATCTGAGAAAATGCTTGGTATGATTTCGGTTTTCTTGACCTTGTTGAGCCTTGTTTTGTGTCCTATAGTGTGGTCTATCTTTGAAAATGTTCTGTGTACATTTGAAAAGAATGTGTATTTAGCTTCTTTGGGATGGAGGGCTCTGAATATATCAGTCAAGTCCATTTCATCTAGGGTATTGTTCAATGCCACGATATCCTTGTTGATATTTTGTTTGGAAGATCTGTCCATTTTTGAGAGTGGGGTGTTAAAATCCCCCACTATAATTGTGTTGCTGTCAATATCATTCTTGAAGTCCTCTAGGATTTTCTTTATGTATTTGGGTGCACCTATGTTGGGTGCATATATATTTACAATATTTATGTCTTCTTGATGGATTCTTCCCTTGAGTATTATGAAGTGACCTTCTGGATCTCTCTTTATGGCTCTTTTTTGGAAGTCTATTTTGTCTGAAATGAGTATCGCTACCCCGGCTTTTTTTTTCCTGTCCATTTGCTTGGAAAATTTGTTTCCAGCCCTTCACTTTCAGCCTGTGCAGGTCTTTTATCCTGAGGTGGTTCTCTTGTAGGCAGCATATGTGTGGGTCATGTTTCCTTATCCATTCAGCTATTCTATGTCTTTTGATTTGGAGCATTTAATCCATTTACATTTAAGGTTATTATTGATAGGTACTTATTCATTGCCATTTATGTATGTATGTTGCTCTCTCTTTTTCTCTTCTCCTTCCTTTCCTTAAATCAGACCCTTTAGCATCTCTTGCAGAGCTGGTTTAGTGGAGGTATATTCTTTTAGACTTCTTTTGTCTGGGAAGCTTCTTATTTGGCCTTCTATCTTAATTGAGAGCCTTTCTGGGTAAAGTAGCCTTGGTTGCAGGTCTCTGGTTCTCATTACTTGGAATATTTCTTGACATTCTCTTCTGGCTTGAAGTGTTTCCATTGAGAAATCAGCTGTTAGCCTTATTGAGGCTCCCATGTATGTTATTTCCTTTTTCTCTCTTGCTGCCTTTAATATTCTCTCTTTGTCTTGAAATTTTGCCATTTTAATTATGATGTGTCTTGAGGTGGGCCTCTTTGGGTTCCTCTTGATTGGAACTCTTTGTGTTTCCTGGATTTGTGTGACTTTTTCTCTCATCAAATTAGGGAAGTTTTTCATCATTACTTTTTCAAGTAAGTTTTTTATCCCTTGCTCATCTTCTTCTCCTTCTGGTATCCCTTTTATATGGATATTATTACGTTTCATATTGTCTTGCATTTCTCTTAATCCCTCTTCATTTTTTCTGAGCCTCTTTTCCTTTTCTTGTTCTTTCTAGGTGTTTTTTTTTCTACTTTGTCTTCCAATTTGCTGATCCGATCTTCTGCTTCATTGATCCTGCTTTTCATTCCTTCTACTGTGTTCTTTAGTTCAGAAATTGTATTCTTCATTTCCTCTTGGCCTTTGTTGATAGTTTCTATTTCCTTTTTCATATTGATATAGTTTGCAGTGAGATCGTTGTAGCTTCACTGTAGTTTCTGGAAGCTCATTGTGAGCTCATTGAGCTTCCTTATAATCATTATTTTGAACTCAATATCTGATAGTTGAGTTGCCTCTATTTCATTTAGCATTCCTTCTGAGGCTTCCTCCTTTCCCTTCATTTGCGGATTGTTTCTTTGTCTTCTCATTGTTCCTGAGACTCTTCTTGTTAACCTCTGTTTCTTAAATTGATCTGTTCTGGTTCCTTGTGTTTATGGTGTGAACTTCTGTCATAGAATACCTGTGAGGATCAGTGGTGTAGACTCTTTTGGGTATCCTGGTGTTCACAGCTTCCCCTTACTCTTTTTTGTGATCAGTTGGAGGAGTAAGGCAAAATGGGTTAAGACAGCAAGACAGTATTCTATGATGTTTACAGTAGCAGCCAGTAGGGAAGAGATGGGAGATCCTTTGGATATGTATAGTGTTAACCATGGTCTTCCACCCCACTATCCACGTTTTAGAAAGTATGGAAAGAAGATAAGACTCTTAGTGGTGAGGAAAGGATTGTTAGTTGGATCTAGGAATCTGTGAGGCTGTGGGAGATCAGATTCTGAGGTAAGGTGGGAATAAAGAATAGTAAATAGGAGTAGTGTGTAAAAGAATAGAGATAACCCCTACATTAACAGAGTTTAGGAAATTGTGAAGTGAGCTGAGATCTGGGAGGGGTGTTAAGTTGTATTTACAAGTGTATGGAATAAGTCTTATTTACAGCAATATTGAAGCAACAGTCTTGTGGCAGATTCTATGAGATCTAGATAACAAGAATAAGGAGTATAGAATCTTGAGTAGTGTACTAATGGAACCCAAGTGAGGGACAGTGAATTATCAACACACTGTGAATGAGATAACAGGGGGAACCTATCAAATGACAGTATAACCAGCCAAGCAAAGAAGATTATACAGAAAGAAAAAAAATACCAAAATACTATTAAAATAAAAAATGTCAGAAAAGAGAGAAAAAGATAATATAAATCTGCAGTAATTTGCAGACAAAAAAAAACAAAAACAAAAAAACAGAAGATGGATTGCAGGAGAGATAGATTTGGAGTGGAAGGAATAGCACTAGGATGGATGGAAGAGAAACATAAGGAATTGAGGGATATAAAAATAATAAGAGTTAAAAAATGAAAAGTTGCTTCATAAAGAAAAACAAGATAAAATCAAACAACCAAACAACAACAATGGGATAAGGGGAATAAAAAGAAAAAAAAGAAAGAAAGAAAAAAAAGAAAAAACACACACACACACACAGAGGGAAAAAAAACACTGAAAAAAAAAAAAACCCCAAAAACTTCTTGTTGGTTTCTAACTGGCCTAACCAGTTTTTCTGCTTTTGCCAGCTCAAGCAGGCTGAGGGGTGGTTAGAATGCTTTTCACCCTTCTCAGTCAGAACTCATCCAGTCTCTTGGGTAGTGTCCTCAGGGCTGGCCACCTGCTTTCCCCAGAAACGATCACTGTCTGGGCTCAGGGTGCAAGCTCCGGAGATGGCAAGGGGTCGCACCCCTCCCCCAACTTCGCCACCACAGGCTCTAGGTTCAGGGAAGCACCTGCCTCTCCTCTTGGTTCCTGGTGCACACTCCGGGGACTGGGAGGAGTCGCACTTTCCTTTGTCACCGCCATGGGCCCCAGGAACTCGTGAAGCGCTGTGTCTTTTCTGGGTTCACCATTTGAGAGTCAGGTATCGGGGGTGGGGAGGGGAGCGCGCGCACACCCGAAATCACCCCAGCTCCAGAAGCCTTTCCCTTGTTCACGGCCGTGGGGTCTCAGTCTTCCCCAAAACCACACACTCACTGGCTTGGGGGCACAGGTATGCACAGCAAGGCCTCCCTTGGTCCGGCAGACTGGGGTATTCACTATTCCCCAGGA
Organism: Tonatia bakeri; assembly: GCA_004024845.1. Lineage (NCBI taxonomy): Eukaryota > Metazoa > Chordata > Mammalia > Chiroptera > Phyllostomidae > Tonatia > Tonatia bakeri. Next base: position 334,523 of record PVIA01000233.1, on the reverse strand, counting down.
AGTTCGTGGGTGCCCACAACCCCTGGGCTCTGCTTCTCAATCCTTGTTGTCTGGGGAGGGAGCCGCAACTCCGCTCTCCCCGGTGCCCTGAGACAGACCCAGGAGCCCGGGGCCTGCTCTCTGCGCCTATCCCAGGGACCTTATTATCCCGAAGCAGTCCTCTTACCGTCCGTTTATTCAATGTCTGGATAACTTTTGATGTCTTATTTTCATAAGTGTTGCGATATCAGTGGTCTCCTGCTCTGTTCCTCCTCAGATCAGCCAAATTCTCGCCCATGCACTGGGGAAGGGGATCACAATTCCTCCAACAAGGCCGCCATCTTCCTGAATCCTAATTATTCTATTTTCACTTCAATACATTTTTAGTGTTTTTAAAGTGAATTTAATGCTTATGAGTAGATACCGAAAAGAGAGAACTAAAAATAATGGTTTATTCTAAGGTTACCAGAGTCCAATATTATTAGATAATTAGTCTTGATCCCATAAAACAACATTATGGTCCCATAATATTGTTGATATTTTGCAAAGGTTATGTTTTGCAGCATAACATTTGGTTACATCAGTAACTGATGTAAGTTATAGAGGTGGAAACTTCTTGAAACAGAATTCTGAAAATCAAACAAAAAGCTCCAAAACAAAACAAAGAAGTTATTAAGAGTTCAGGAGTCTATTTACTGGTAAAATAGGTGAGCAGGTGAAGAGATGAAGAAAATGGAGGAAAGGAGACAAGTTAGAAAAAAACATGGAGACATGAAATTTTATAGGAATGTATTGAAGAGCTAACTATTGGTGATTTAAAAAATATTAACAAAATAGACTGGCACCATGAAAAAGAAAAAAACAGAACAAAATAGATAAATTGCAAGTAATTTAGAATATTAGAATAGAATGTCAATTCTAGCATTTCCAGGAAAGAGCTGAAAAGGCAAGTCTAACAATTTCTGGAATGCCAGGAATTAAACAGAGCAGAGTAAAAAGACAAAATTTATTATCAGTTGTCTGGGAAGAGTGAAGACAGGGTTAATACAGAGGTTTTTTTTTTTTTTTTTCCAGGTAGGGGGCACCAGGCTAGTAACCCTGATTTTACTACCAAATAGATCTAGCGTGGGAGTGATAGAACAGGCTTCAACCCTAGAGACCTACTCTAGGGGTGGGATGATAGCTCTTTAGAGTTAAGGGAATAGTTGATGGGATGCAAATTATGATGGTTTTGTGTGTGTGTGTGATATAAAAACTATACTGGGACCACCAAATGGGATTTAAATTGAGCCAGTGCTTCTTTGCATTATTTTATATATATTTTTAAATTTGAGGTGTAAGTTAGAAATTTACCCTTCGATATATAAAGAAAAACATAAAAACACATAGCATAATGACATTAAAAATGCATAGAATATGTATAGAATTGTCTAGTCTATATGTTATATTTACAAAATTGCTTAACCATTAAAGAGCTGTGCCTAAGTCATCTAAAATAAGTCTTTTTTTCCCCATTCAGGAATTTTATTACTGGTAAGGCATATTCGGGTACTCTGATTTTGGCCCTTGCAACTTTTTTTTCTCATGTTTACAAATGCATTTGATTATGGTTACTTTTATTTCTTTTTAAATAAAATGTTTGTTTATATTAATACTGACTACAGTACAGCTTGCTTCCTTTTTCTCAAGTCTGTCACTATAAGAGGCTTGCCAATTCCAGTAATGTGTAACATGCTATCTTATTGTTTTACATCTGTAAAGAATTCCAGAATTTGAGAGGAAGCAACAGTAACAAAAATGATAGTAAGATTTGAGAGAGATTTTATGTAGCAAATAGCCTTTTAAAAAGTCATGGCATGAAATTCAAGTTGATAATACTTGGCAAAAAAGAACACAAGAACAATGATAATAATTTTCACTTACATTTTTGAAAAAACATAAAACCACTTAATAGGTTATATTTTTAGGTATCAAAAACTATTCTGTAAAAATTTCATTTAAGAAGATAGTCTGAAATCGAGAATGAAGAACAAAGTTGGAGAAATCATGCTACCTGATATCAAACTACACTACAAGACCATAGTAATCAAATCAGAATGGTTCTGACATAAAAGTGGATATATAGAAAAATGGAGCAGACTAGCAAGCCCAAAAATAAACCCACACTCATGGTCAATTAATATTTGACAAAGGAAGCAAGAACATACAATGGGGTAAAGATAGTCTATTCTATATATGGTTGGAAAAATTGGACAGATATGTGCAAAAATAAATGAAAATATAACACCTTACACCAAACAAAGAATAGATTCAAAGTAAATTAAAGAATGAAATGTTAGACTCAAAGCCATAAAAATCTTAGAAGAAAACAAAGGAAGTAAAATCTCAGACATCTCTGGTAGCAATATTTTTTTCTGATATATCGCTCTGGGCAAGGGAAACAAAATAAAAAAATAAAAAATGGTACTACATCAAACTAAAAATTTTTTTTGCATGGCAAAGGAAACCATCAACAAAATGGAAAGGCAACCCATCAAATGAAAGCACATCTTCACCAGTGATATACCTGATAAGGGGTTAATATCCAAAATTTATAAAGAACTTACAAAACTCAACACCAACAAGCAATCCAATTAAAAAATGGGCAAAGGACCTGAATAGACACTTCTCTAAAAGGACATACAAATGGTCAATAGACATGAAAAGATGCTCAGATTCTCAATGTCATTAATCACCAGAGACATGCAAACTAAAACCACAATGAGATTTCACTTCATACCTGTCAGAATAGCCATCATCAATACATCGAAAAGCAAATGTTGGCAAGAATGTGGAGCAAAGAGAACACTTGTACTCTGTTGGTGGGAATACAGACTGGTGCAACCACTATGGAAAGCAGTATGGAGTTACATCAAAAAATTAAAAATGGAACTGCCTTATGACCCAGTGATTCCACTGCGAAATATGTCCACAGAAACTCAAAACACTGATTCAGAATATATGGACCCCTATGTTCACTGCAGCAATATTTACAATAGCCAAGATTTGGATGCAGCCCAAGTGTCCATCAGTAAATGAGTAGACAAAAAAGCTGTGGTACATTTACACAATAGAATATTACTTGGCTATGAAGAAGAAGGAAATCTTACCTGTTGTGACAGCGTGAATGGACCTGAACTGTATTATGCTAAATGAAATAAAGCAGTCAAAGAAAGACAAGTACCATATGATTTACTCATATGTGGAATCTAATGAAAAAAACAAACAAACTAACAAACAAAATAGAAACAGACCAATAGCTACAGAAAACAAACCGACAGTTGTCAGAGGAGAGGGGACTCATAGACATAGACAATAATATGTGATTGTCAGAAAGAAAAAGGGTGGTGGGGAGAGGAATAAGAGGGTAAAGGGGGGATAAATGGTGATGGAAGCAGACTTGACTTGGGATGGTGAACTCACAATAAGATATACAGATGATGTACAATATTATGGAATTGTATACCTGAAACCTATATAATTTTATTAAACAATGCCACCCCAATAAATTCAATAAAAATAAATAAATAATAAATGAATAAATTAAAAAGAAAACATGCTCTAATTTTGTTTTTATTGTACCCAAAAGAGCTTCTTTCTATAGTCAAAAAGTATTTGTATAAGATTAGTGTACCAGGGATTGGAGAACAAAATGATTATTTAGCTAATGGCTAATACTTTCCTTAAATTAGTAATTAAAATTATAAAGTAATTTTGATGCTAGTTAATGACAAGCATATTCATAGCACAATTCACAAAGAAACAGTTAAGAAATAGCTATTGTGGTGTTATTAATGGCCTGTGAGATCACTTTATATTTATGCTCTACAATGTCTTCCATAATACAATGAAAAAGCAGATTGTCACTGAATAACAAATTTTAAATGCTTAAAATGATTCCATACTGATTGGCTTTTTGTTTATTTCTTATATAACAAAATAAGTCTTTCATCAGAATAGATTTTTGTGTCAGATAGTTGCATGGCTGATTCCTTTGCATCACTTTGGGGTCAATTACAAAGTTGCTTTCTTTGAGTACTCATTGTCGGAATCCCCTGGTTACCATTTTATTTTTAATTTAGCACATGTATTAGTTTACTAGCTGACATAACAAAATACAATTGATTGGGTGGCTTAATTAACATAAATTTACTTTTTCACATTTGTAGAGGTTGGAAGTCCAAGATCAAGGTGACAGTGATGGTTTCCTCTAAGGTCTTTCTCCTTGCCTTGCAGATGGTAACTCTCTTGCTGCTTCTTCATAGTCATCCCTTTGTGCACAAGCGTGATGTCCATCTGCGTGTCCAGTTTTTTAAGCATATCAGATTGGATTAGGATCTACCTTAAGGGCCTTATTTTAACTTAGTTACCATTCGAACTGCTCTATCCCCAAATTTTGAGGTACAATCACATTTTGAGGTGTTGGGCTTGGGGTATCAACATGTGAATATTGGGGGGCACAATTCAGCCCATCACAGAACTTAAAATTATATAAAATTGTCATGTACATATTTATTGTCTTTCCTCTCTCATTAGAATGTAAGCTTCACACTGTAACTGAACTGCACTGCTCACTTCTGTGTCCTCAGCACTTAGATCAGAGCCTGGCACATGGTAGCCACTCAGTATGTATTTGTAGAATGAACCAACAGGTAAATGCATGATTATAAAATCACTTAATTATAAAATCTTTCATATTTATACTATTACTATAATTTCAGTAATTTGATATTCAAGCCATGGAAAGAAAGCTTTCAATCTTTTAATCAAAGGGTTCTAAGTAGAAGTTATTTTTCATATGTACCCAAGACTCTTATAATGAAAAGATGTCTTATGTTTACTAGTTATATTGTGGACTCAGAAAGCAGTAAGTAAACATATCTGCTACAAACTTTAAGACACATGATGTGGCAGATTTCAATTTGCTCAAAATGAGTGAGTGTCCTGGGGAAAGTTGAAGCAAAAAATGATTATTATTGTTTTTCTCTACTAACAGTGATTACCACCTTTGTGAGCTAAGAAAACTAACCCAAGATGGTGACAGAGACTGCTAGTTGCTTCTTAATATCTACTTTCCCACTCTTTTTTATTAACAGAATCCCATGTTTTAGGTGAGTACATTGGTCATCCATCTAAATGACTACATTTCTCAGCCTCATTTGCTTCTGAATTTATGGCCATTTGATTTAGTTTTGGCCAGTAAGATAAAAGGGAAAATGTTCAGTGATACATCAGAAAAGTCAAAAAAACAAAAAAGGACTGAGTTTTCTTTCTCCTTTCTTTCTTTTTTTTTTTAAGATTTTTTTAAAAGATTTTATTTATTTATTTATTTTTTTAGAGAGGGAAGGAAGGGAGAAAGAGAGAGAGAGGGAGAAACAGCAATGTGCAGTTGCTGGGGGACATGGCCTGCAACCTAGGCATGTGCCCTGACTGGGAATCGAACCTGCAATGCCTGGTTCACAGCCCGCGCTCAATCCACTGAGCTACACCAGCCAGGGCTCTTTCTCCTTTCTTCATCTGCTTGCTGTAAGATGAATATGAATGCTAGATTCTTTTTCTTTTCTTTCCCATTTTATTTAAATGATTGTTCAAATACAGTTTTCTCCCCTTTACTCCCAGTCAAGCCCACCTGAATGCTAGATTCTAACATCCACCTTGGACCATATCCTAGGTATAGTGAAGTATTCAGTGGGAAGGAGAGCCTGCATCCTTTATGATTTCATGAAATTGCTATAGCAGCACTGGATCTTTTAGTTTTACATTAAAAACATGTGAAAGACATTGTTTAAACTACTATTACTTGGGGATTTTCTGTTATTTTAACTAATATAATGATCACCATTCCTTTCTATAATATTCATCAAACAAATGTAGATTCTGCAACTGGGTACTTACTGTCTATGAACTTTGTAATTCTTGCCCTGCTTGAACGATTTTTCTTAAAGTCACCCCTTTAATGACTATAACATTGCAACATAGACTTTCCTAGAATTCCTAGATGTACCACATTGTACAAAACTGCTTAAGTTCAGAGTTTACTTTTATTTTTTGTCCTCAAGACTCTGATACACATTTACAGCATCATGAACTAACCCTTAAAGTAGTACTTATCATAATGTATCATATTGGGTATGCCAAAAAGTTCATTTGTTTGTTGTTCTGTAGGAAGGCACTAGTACCACTTAGTTGTCTTTAATGTCATTCAAAACAATTTTGTTAGACTGTATTGCGACAGCTGTCATGTCAGTGTCGGTTTTCAAAAAACATCAAAATGGGTGAATTTTTGTGTAGCCACTTTAATATTGAAGATGGAAGAAAATATGCAATGTTTTTGTCATAAATAGCTTTATTATTTCAAGAAAGGTAAAAACACAACTGAAACACACACGCGCGAAAGACACTGTGCAATGTATGGAGAGGGTGCTGTGACTGATCGAACATATCAAAAGTGGTTTGCGAAGTTTCATGCTGGAGATTTCTTGCTGGTTGATGCTCCACAGTTAGGTAGACCAAACTGAAGTTGATAGTGGTCAAACTGAGACATTGAGAACAATGCACATTATATCACATGGCAGATAGCTAACATACTCAAAATACCCAAAACAATAAAGTTACTAGTAAAAATGAAAAATGTGTCTTTTATTTTATGGGAAAAACAAAATGGGCTTTTTGGCCAGCCCAATAATTGGCAGTTACCTTTCCTGCGTGACTCACTACACTATATACTCCTTGGGGATAGTTTTGTTAACTATTGTGTCCTTAGCCCTTTGTGTAGATACTGGCCAAATACTAAATGTCCATTTAAAGACTAAATAGGCTGGCTAATATTTTATCTATTCATTTATTCCCCTCACATATCTATTCCAAGAGAGTGGATTATTATAGTTCCAACAGACTAAGTTGAACCTTGTTCTTGATACTGTAGTGCTATTTAAATTTCTTACAGAATTTGCAGTGCATTAGCAGTGGTTCTCAAAGAGTGGTCATCAGCATTTCAATGCTAACAGAACTGCATAAGAAACTTGATATAGTGATGAAGATAAATGATATTATATAGTCATGAGGAGACAGTATGACATAGTACTTAAGAATGCAAATTTTGAAATGAGAAGGCCTAAGATCAAAGTTCCAGTTTTAGTACATACCGTCTCAGTGAGTAGTCCTATTTTTATAGAGGTGTTATTAGGATTAAACAATTTAATAATTAAATCACAAACAGATGCAATATAACAGTTCCAAGCTATTAATATGGCACATAAGAGATGTTCAGTAGTTTTAGCCTTATTAAGCATAGTTTGCGAGTAGGAGTTTGACACAGAACTGAGTGACACATATATTTCATCTTCCTCTCTATTTTTCTTGCTTTTTAAAAAAATTTTATCAATTCTTTATCAGTAATGCATTCTCTGATGTACTGGTTTAAGATGTAAAATTTGGCAACAGCTTCAACTTCCAGTATTGATGAAAATCAATAATATAGACGTTTACTTTGCAAAATGCTGTTTTTTATGTCTAACTTCTATTTGTACCAATCAAGAATTTAGAGAAACTATATTTCAGACCTTAAATTTTAAACACATACAATTATTGTAAATTTTATATTATTTTCTAATAAAGATTTTTCCTGGAAACTAGGCATTCATTTTCACTATGAAAATAAAAATTAATCTTAATAAGTTCACATTGACAAAAGAGTTTTCATATTTTATTCCTCAAAGACCAAGAAAAATAGATCTTAGTAAAGTGGCATGTTAAATCTCATCTCAAGCACTGTACTTGAGCGGGCATCAGTTACTTTAGTACTTTATCTGTTTACTATAACTCTCTCCAGTAAGAGAAATGAGAAAATAGAAGAAAACTGCTAATTTTAGCATGACATGTGAATAAATAGCTTGTATTTATTTTGCACTTGCTTTTGTGCATACATTTTACCCTTCGATGATACTGTAATCCTGTATTTGGGGAATCCAATCACTATGATGAAACATTCAAAAATCATTTGCATGAGTTTTCACTAAAATTAGTAAATAAGTATGAACCAGAATCACATTTTTTTAAAATTGCCATTTTAATTATATGGAATTAAATTTGTTAAAAAATGCAGATTGAACTTTGTTCTAATTGGTTTACATTTAAAGATTCTTTGATCTGCAATAACAGTAATATATATTAGCATGTTGCATTTTAAAGTGACACTGCCTTTCATTAATCAAGTGTCTGTATGGTTGATTAATTTGTACAAGGTTTAAATTGCTATGAAAATTTATCATTCATAGCCATGATTTCCATTTACATATATGTTAATTATGGTAAATGTAATCTTTTTCTGAATCCTCTGGGCTGCATACTAAAAAGAAAAAGTGATCAGAATGACTTTTTCTAGTACAAAGTGAACTTTTACTGTTACTCAATGCAGTCTGTTCTCATTGTCAAAGCTAGGCTAAAAACATTACAGCATTTTGTGCTAAAGTCAATTCCAAACTTTAAAGATGGCATTTCCTTTTCAAGTGATTTCCTTATTTAAACAAACAGAATTACTATGTTTACTTACCATGGTATATATTTAGTAGTATCTCTGCATATTGCCGGATTTTTTTTTTGCTTTGAAGTATTCTCTCATATTAACTCTAAAATTAATAACATTTTAATATATCTGTAAAGCAGAATGACATGAAGTTAACATGAAAAGTCTTCATAACATAATTAAATTTAATTAATTGCTGGAAATAGAAACCTTTGAGGTTATAGCATTTTACAACTACTTGGAGAGATTCTGTACAAAAAAGGTAATAATGTGAAAGGTGCTCTAAAAGATTAGACTGATCTTTAGATTTTGCAGAAAATGCTTGGCAATTGACAATTGTTGATAGTTTATAATTTTCTAGCTTAGCATCTAAATAGTCAAGATAAATGCAAATATTACTGTCTGTGATATTAAGTCCCTATTGCACATTTTTATCCCTATGATGTTGACCCCAGGTGTAAAGCTAGACACATAGTTAGGAAGTGTGGATCTGGCCTTACACAACCACACTCCCAATCTTTTCCTTAGGAATGTTTTCCACAAGTTTTCCCAAAATCCAGAGCAGGCTAACCAAAAATTATTTTATTATTATTATGTTTAAGAAGCGCTTTCCATTTGTCCCCCAACAGTGACCTTCTCTTTTAACAGTTATTGATTGGGAGAAAATTATAATGTAAGCGAAAATGATATGGTGACTAATGTTTTACAGTGAATATGATAGGCCTTGCTAGGCAAAGGTTGGCAAATTTAATTATTCTTATTAAATGTCTATAATTTTATGCTTGAATTGTTAGTATTTACATAATATATTCACTTCAAGAGAAGCTTCCTTTCTTAGTCACAACTTAATAAAATTAAAATATCCATTTTGGAAACCTTTGCAAGCATAGCACCTCTGACTACCTGACGAGGCTATTTTTAAAGATACTTATTTGGCAATTTTCTTATAGTCAGCCTAATCACAGGAGCAACAAATATGGCACCTGTTGTGATGGATGAATGTTGTACCTTTCATCCCCTGATCTCAGATGTTGCAAAACATTTTTCAAGGTAGCATCACTTCCTTTACCACAGAAATGCACCCACCTCTAAGCTGGAAACAGCAAAAGCACAGGGCAGGAGATGAGGAATATATTATCCAACTAAAATTACAGAGAAATTTTAAGTAGGCAGGATATAATTGCCCAATTTGGAAATTAGCCAGGACACAGGGTTTAACATCATCTTTACTCTTTTGAAAAGTGCCATGGGATTTTTAAAAACTGCTGGTGGTCAAGACCTTGGTTTTACCCTCATCCATTAGACGACACCTCCAGCAGTGCGGTGCCCCTCATACCATGCTGGGGCATCAGTTCAGTACTGACTCAGTGAAAATTGTGCCACCTACTGAATCATCCTCTGCTCATCTTAGAGTGCCCTGGCTTTTAGATTTTCTCTGGAGAGCTGTAGTGAAAGATGGGACCAGGCTCAATGATGCTTAATTTATGAGATTTTAAGGTTTAAAATGGTTAAGATCTCAGACCTGGATTGCATTTTCAATTTTAACCAACAGATTTTTTAGGATTTCTCCATACTTGTGGTCTATAACGATGGTTTTAATGATTATACTTTACATCATACACACCTCTCCTAACATGAGTGAATAAAGAATAACATATATACCTATATAAATGTGTACTTATATACATTGTTACATTCAAAGAAAAGCATATTTCTTTGTTATATATTATATTCTTTTAAAATGAGAAAAGTACCACTTTTATTTTTAAAAATCTATGTAAATTATATTCCACAAGAAGCTTGTTTTTCTATCCGTATTTTCAAAGACCTAGAAACAAATACTTCAAAAAGTGAATGCAAACCTTGAAGGAAGTTTTCTTTACTGGCCAAAAAATAAAGTGAATTTTTATGAAAGAATGCCATTATTCTAGCTTTCCAAATAAAACCTTGCCATCTTCAAAAGAATCTCAGTACAGCTCGACTATTCCAAAAATAACTGAAAGAGAATCAAGATTTTAAGATGAAATTCAGAGGTGTTTAAACATAAATGATAAAACGCTGATACTTTCTGGCCTTTAATGCTTCATTTTACTAATTTTCTCAATTCATGTTAATGTTGCACAGGATGTTTTGGGGTGGGGGATAGACTCTTGCTATCTTTAGAAACCTCAGTCTTTGAAATAATGTGCAGAAATTCTTTTCTGGCTGCTAAAAGTATCAGTATCCTGGAATTGAGAAACTGTTTCTGAAAGTGTTTCTTGAGGTGTTAGTCCTGGAAATGACATTGAGTAAATGCTGTTGCTGGTGAGTGAGAAGAGATGGTTGGAAATGATTATCAAGAATAGATTGAGACAATATAGCTGATGTTGCAAAATAGAGTCCAACATGTCCCTGTGTTTTCACTCACGCTGGCTAGCGCCAGGGATTCTCAAGTTAGCACAGACACACACACCACATACACACTCATATAAATAGTCTTCTACTTTACTTTTCTGATGTCATCAATTTTCAACCTTCTCTTTCACCTGTTTTTCCTCTTACAAATAATCTAAAATGGGCAATCCTTATTGAATATAAAATCTTCCTCAGACAACCAACAGTATTTCCCAGAATTCCCCTAGGTTGTTCTGCAGTGACTTGTTCATTCCTTGATAGTAAATTAGTAACTCAAATATTGAAGAGTTGGAGATAAGGGAAAGAAAAACTATTTCTGGCAACTTAAGTCTGATTTAGTGAATTGCTACTGCTGTGATATAGTTAATATGCCTCCTTAAGTGCTTGGTTTGCCATCAGATGGAAAAATCAATCACTTTTTTTCATTATCAACATAAAAATTATGGATGACAGATATTCTTTCATTGTTAAAAATGAAAATCTGAGACACAAAAACTCTCTTACTAAGAAAAATAGCTCCTAGCAAATCCATGAAAAATTAGTGTAAATGTACACTATTTTGGCTTTGATATAATGTTTCATATTGGAATTACTTCCTACAGAGTAGAGTTTTAAAATATGAATTGTCTTTTAATTTCCAATCAAATAAAACAATGCATATGGTGGATTTTAATGGTCATTACCTAAGCCTCTTCCTCTTAAATTATGAAAATGAGTCTATATAACAAAGGAAAGGATAAAGGACATATATGGTGGGTTGAATGGTGGCTTCGTAAAAGACATGTTTACATAATTCCTAGAAACTGTAAATGTTACCTTATTTGGAAAAGGGATCATTACAGAATTTAGGGATTTTGAGATGAAGAGATCATTATACACTCGGGACCTAAATCCAATGACAAGTGATCTAAAAAACACACAAAGGAGAGATACAAGATGGAAGAGGCAAAAAGACAAAGGCAGAGATGAGAGTGGTATGGCTATAAATTAAGGAATGCCAAGGACTGCAGGAAGCCACAAAAAATTCGGTGGGAGGCGTGGAATGGATCCTTTCCCATAGCCTGTGAAGGAGCTTGACTGACACCTTGATTTCAGGCTTCTAGACTCTAGATCTGTGATAGAATTAAATATCCATTGTTTCAAACCACCCATTGTTGCTATTTGTCAAGGCTGCCTCAGGAAATGAATATACTGTATAATCTGTCTTGAAAAACACAATTGTTCTGTTAATGGTACAGTAGTATAGGAAAAAAACAAATATCAGCTAACAAAGCTGTTCAACAGATGAGTGGCGGTATGAAAAGTTTATTTTATGAATGCAATACAATTTTTTAAAGATTTTATTTATTTATTTTTAGAGAGAGGGGAAGGGAGGGAGAAAGAGGAGAGAAACATCAGTGTGTGGTTGCCTCTCATGTGGCCTCCACTGGGGACCTGGCCTGCAACCCAGGCCTGTGCCCTGACTGGGAATGGAACTGGCAACCCTTTGGTTCACAATCTGCTTGCTCAATCCGCTGAGCTACACCAGCCAGGGCTGCATGTAATACAATTTTATCAGACTCCAGTGGCTTAAGTTAGCTAATTCTCCCACTAACATCCAACCAGAAAAGTTAATTATTTACCTCTACTTTCCTCAAAGTACAGGGGTGAATTATATGATACGATTTTATAAAGTGGACCACAATCATCCCAAAGGCACTGAGGTGAAAAAAAGATGACATGTTCCAACAATGAAAAACAAATAACAAAACCCCAAAACCTCATGTGTTTGGAATGAGGTGTGAGAGAAATGGAAAACCTAGAAAGGAGGCCTAAGAAACGGGCAAGAACCAAACCAAGAAGGCCTAAGGTCCTGAAAAGGTAACAATAGCCTATATTAAGTTAAGGAAGCAGTAAGCTATCATGGAACATAGTTAATTTTTTGTTGACTTTTATATTTTAGCTCCTAACAGTGTTCCTGGGACATCATTCACATTGTTATATAGTCTGAATTGGCAAATTTATTTTACAAATAAGATTTCAGAGTGTTTACTTGACAACAGTCTATTTTTGAGCATCCTAAAAACCTAGTTGATGCTGATTCTTTTCCTCTATATGGTAAGTTACTTAAGAACGTTGTACTATTATTTCCTGGCAAGTAGTAATAAATGCTGAAGAAATACTGTTGAATGAACAAATGAAACACCCAATTATTTTTCAGTAGAACAGTGGGTGCTCTTTTGGTAATACCTAGAAGAGCATTGGGAACACGGGAGGGTCGGGACTCTATCATGTGCAACTGGTATAGTTAGCACTGCCTTTAATGTCATGCCAACAACTTGTTCTTTATAACATGTCTTTGGCTATAAGGATAGATTTTCCTTGGTCTGCTCATTTTGCCAGATTTCATACTTCTACCAAGCTTCGAATATCTGCTGCCTTTATCTCTAATTATGACACTAAAATTTCTTATAACTGACAAACTAATTAAGTTACAAATGTTCCCTCAAGGCATTATATTAGGCAATGCTTTGTTAGTCTAATTCCAGCAACCTTATGAGCATCAATGAAATAAACTTACATTTCAATGTAGTATTTTATTTATAATTTTCACTAATTAAAACTTTCAATTTGTTAAAGTAAATGTTTTATAATAATGGCATTATGGAAAGAAGATCAGAATTTCTAGAGCATGGCCAAAATTCCTCTTTGTGTGTGTGTGTGTGGAAGGAAATCAGTTCCTTATAATTCAAAATTACAAAATTCAGACAGAATTATTATATTTGAAATTCAGTAACATTTAGACAACAAAATAATTTTTCACATATGTATAAATTGTTGAAGTTTATTTCCATTGCAAATTGATTCAGGCTTGTATGTTACAGTCTCATTAGTGTAAAAATTAAAAAAATAAAAAGGTATGTAGACAATAAAAAAGGATTATTAATGTACATGCATAGACAAATGTATGTTTAAAGAAATACTTAAAATACTACACAGAATTTCAGTTTTCAATATGATAGCATGAAACAATTCTTTCCCAACCCCAAGAAAATCCTATCATTTTGGAGATAAAATGCTTATTAGAAATAAAAATTTCCACACATCCATTTATTTCTGAATATCATGAGAGTTACATTCAAGCTTATGCTCAAGCTTTAAGATAACAATAGGGTAAACTCTAGTGTGGAACAAAAGAAGGGAGAAATCCCAGAAGTTCCCAGAGGTAGTTAGGCTAAAGGGAAAAAAAAAAAAGAAAGGAGAATCAGGCAATCAAAGAAAAAGAATGAAGATTCAAGGATGGGTAAATCTCCTCTTTACTTAGCTTTTCAAAGGTTTGTGATAACCAGCTTTTGTGTAAATGGATTTGATGGCTCTGGGCTGAAGGTGACTGACAGCTGAATCTAGGCCCCCTAGAGAGTGACACCCTGGGGATTGCCATTGTTGCAGACTGTTTCTTCAGACTGACCCAGAAGAGTCATTATCTCAAGGGGACTCTAACAACAGCCACCCCTGAGCAGCCTAGGAGCTAGAAGTAAGCAACTTAGCCTCTCCCTTGAGCAGTAATTACAACAGTAAGGCGAACAAGGGGTGTTACTGTGTTAAGCTTAAGCCCTTCTCCAATCCCCAATTAAAAAAAAAATTAAAGTATACAAGTCTCAAAGACCTTCCCCTAGCAAGAATTTCTTAGAACCCCCTTCATCCTTTGTTTCTTGGAAAAATAAACAGCCCTTTGGGTATTCCTCAGGAAGTGCTTAAGTGAATTGGGTATAGTAGATAAATGCTTGAGAATCTTTCTTGTTTCGTGAAGCTAATGTGTTTACCTTGGGGCTATCCTTACTAGACACTTAAAATCTGGGTGTGCAGCTTTAATATACAAATCGAATTCCTTTCATACTGTATTGACTCAATGGAAAGTTAGGTTGTTTCACAGACTTAGTTACAGTAGCGTTCTTCCCAAAGCTGGTCCTGCCATTTTCCAGGAGCTGGCAGCCCCAGGCTCACACACGTGCTTGCCCTTGCTTATAAAGTAGGCAGTGGTTTCTTATCCTCTTCATTTCTAAAATGGTGCTATAGGTATCCTCAGGATAGTAAAGGAGTTATCATAACCAGACCAGCTATCTGAAAAATAAAGAACCTAAACCTATCAAGTGCGTATAACCACAATTATGCCACTTTTAAAGATGCTATACCTCACTAGCATCAGTCTCCATCTGATCTCAGCCTCCATCTTTTCGGGCAGAGGGTGGGACTTCCTGTCTAGACAGGAACCAATGAGAGAAGGGAATGGAAACTACTAGACGTTTCCTAACGGAATGGACTCTGTTGGCTGTGTTCCTGTTTGGTGAAGTTTTCAGTTATGAGTGACTTAACATAACTTGGAGAATTATCTTAAAACCACATAATAAGAGCTTTTCCTGCTTGTTCATTTGGCTCTCCTTTTCTATTCAGCCTGCACGTGTTTGTATTTAACTTCTCCTTAGTCTTTTCTGTTCTTAATCCTCAACAGAGGCTATGTTTGTTGATTTTTTTTTTTTTTAGAGAGAGGAAAGAAGGGGCAGGGGAGAGACCGATTTATTGTTTCACTTATTTATGCATTCATTGGTTGATTCTTCTATGAGCCTCCACCAGGGATGGAACCCACAACCTTGAGCTATTGGGTCAATGCTGTAGTGAACTGAGCTACCCAGGCCAGGGCTCTTGCTTGTATATTTTTATTTCTATATCAAAGTACTTTACAAAGTAAGTACCATGAGGCCAGGGACTTAGCCTGGCGTGTATAAAAAAGGCAATATATATATGCTAAGTTTTGATCCCTGCTTTGAAATGAATAGTTCTTAATTTCTTCTATTTTTTTTCCTTGAAACTTACTTTTACTTTTTTAATTGTCACTTTTTTCTTTAAAAATTATTAGGTTGTCTAGGAATGTATCAGCCTTTATTGGTTATATTTATGTGTGATAGAGTGCCTACATGTTTCATTTTTTTTTAGACTTGTAGATAAAATTGAAGCTAGGCTGTGAGTGAAAGATTCTAGATCTTTGGGCTAGAATCTTGATTCAGTCATGTTCAAACTTGGCAAATTATTTAATACCTTTGAACCTCAGAGGACTTAACTATAATCATTTTTAACAGGATAGATTATGAAGATTTAATGAGTTAACTTGTAAAAGTTCCAGTCTCATAGTGGATATCCAGTAAACAATGCATTGGGTAAGGGAAAACATTTTTTTTAATTCTTTGCTTCATTGATTATGCTATTATAGTTGTCCCATTTTCCCTCTTCACTCCCCTCCACCTTGCCCAACCCCCCCACCCAAATTCCCCCATTTAGTTCATGTCCATGTGTCATAAGTTCTTTAGTGTCTACATTTCCCATGCTATTCTTACCCTCCCCCTGTCTATTTTCTACCTATTGTCTATGCTACTTATTCTCTATATCTTTTCCCCCTCTCTCCTCCCACTTAACTGTTGCTAACCTTCCATTTGATAACTGGTTTTTGTTTGTTTGTTTTTTACTTTTCATATTTTTAATCTTCTTTTTCTTAGGTAAGTCCCTTTAACATTTCATATAATAAGGGCTTGGTTATGATGAACTCCTTTAACTTGGCCTTATCTGAGAAGCACTTTATCTGCCCTTTCATTCTAAGTGAAAGCTTTGCTGGATAGAGCAATCTTGGATGTAGGTCCTTGGCTTTCATGAGTTGGAATACTTCTTTCCAGCCCCTTCTTGCCTGTAAGGTCTCTTTTGAGAAATCAGCTGACAGTCTGATGGGAACTCCTTTGTAGGTTACTGTCTCCTTGTCTCTTGCTGCTTCTAAGATTCTCTCCTTCATTTTTACCTTGGCTAATGTAATTATGAAGTGCCTTGGTGTGTTCCTCCTTGGGTCCAACCTTTTTGGGACTCTCTGAGCTTCTTGGACTTCCTGAAAGTCTATTTCCCTTGCCAGATTGGGGAAGTTTTCCTTTATTATTTGTTCAGATAACTTTTCCACTTGTTGCTCTTCCTCTTCTCCTTCTGGTACCCCTATAATTCGGATGTTGGAACATTTAAAGATGTCCTGGAGGTTCCTAAGCTTCTCCTCATTTTATTGAATTTTTATTTCTCCATTCTTTTCTGTTTGGTTGTTTCTGTCTTTCTTGTGATCCATTCTATTGTTTTGAGTCCCAGTTTCCTTCCCATCACTATGTGTTCCCTGTGCATTTTCCTTCACTTATCTTATCGTAGCCTGCATTTGTTCATGTAATTTGCCACCAAAATCAACCAATTCTGTGAGCATCTTGATCACCAGTGCTTTGAACTGTGCATCTGATAGGTTAGCTATCTCTCGGTCAATTAAAAAAATTGGCTCTGGGGATTTCAATTCTGTTTGAGCTATCTTTTTTATTTTCCTTTGATCTGTTGGGAGGTATTACGTATGGGTGGTGGAGCCTTAGGTGTTCACCAGGGCGGGGCACCCCAGTCACTGGGTTGTGACATTGTATGTGGGGGCGGGGTCTGAGAGGGAACAATGGCACCTGCTCCACTCTCACTGGGACTTCAGTCCCCTTTGCCGCGCGCCTCCCACAATCAAACTGGGTCTTTCTGGTGCTGGATCACAGGCGGGTGGGCCCGTGCACCTTCCCGGACTCTGTGGGTCTCCCCGAGGAGCCTCCTGTGAGTCTGAGAGAATCTCCGGCCTCAGCTCCCACCGGCGTTTTCAGTCGGTGCTCTTAGGCTTTGTTTCCCAGCGCTGGGGCCCTGGGTTGCTCGGTTCGTGTCACTGCCCATTTTCGCTTAGTTTGTCTGCGCACGAATGGGTGGCTACAGACAGCCAGCTGCCTTGCGCCCCTCACTGAATCTGCTCTTTGCCTCCCGTGCCCAGGGTCCCCCACTGAGTCCATCAGCTGCTTCCTGCGCCCTGCGCGCCTACGTCTGCCAGTCACTGCTTTGTCCTGCCAGGACCCCTCAACCCTTCTCCGCAGGCCTCCGACTCCGCCCCTCCTTACTGGTCTGGATGTGTGGTAGTCCGACTTCTGTTCAGTTCATTTCTCTCTGTTCTGGTTGTTTTTTGTTTCTCAATTTTTGTTGTCCTTAGTTTTGGTTGCGCGGGGAGGCACAGTGCAACTACCTATGCCTCCGTCTTCGCTGGAAATCCCAGAAAACATTTCTGATAGTAAAATACTTTCAAGGTAACAAAGAAGATTAAGAACCTAACTGGGAGCAGAATCTTCTGCTCCAGCGGTATCATGGATTGGGATAGGACTCCTGGAAGATGACTTAATTACTATGTGTATTATCATCATTTGGAAAATGGGTCATTTCCCCCACCTTGAAAGGCCCTGGTGTACTCTTAAAAGTAGGACAACAGGCCTAAAATGAATTCACTTATCATAAGCCTTGTATGGCCAAGCCAAAACTTACTAATTGTTGTTTTGGCTGTCTCAGAAATTGGATTTTAAATCAGTCAATCAGGAATTGCCTGATTCTGCCTGAGAGTTCCCTGTATGCCCTAAAAGAAAGTAACCTTATAATAAATAACCAACTTTATTTGTCTATTATAACTTTCTTATTTCTGCTCCTGATGATAAAAATCTTTCCTTTTATACAGATCCTCAGAGCACCTATCTTCTTGCTAAATTGACTGCTGCACAAATTCAATATATTTTTGCTCAAATAAACTCTTAAACATTTCAATATGCCTCAGTTTATCTTTTAACAGTATATTAAATAAATAGCATAGGGCTTCTGGCCAAGTCAGAGACGTATGTAGACTTGCTTCGCCTCATTGTGTAACTATAAGAAGGAACACAGCTAACTTAAGAATGAAAAATACACAGAATGGCCAGAAAATCACCCAAAAAAACACCCAGAACTGTACAGAAGTCTGACAACCAAGGATTTAAAGAAGGTATATTCATTTAGACCGGTAGGAGGGGTGGATTCAGAAGTATAGATTGAGAAGACGCTGTGTAGTTCTCAGTGAGCTGGGAATGGCAAGGTGACCAGGTGGTCGATGGAATAGGCAATCCCACATTCACATGTGGTGGGTGAAAATCAGGGGGACACCTTGTGAGCAAGTGATCCCAGGCTCAGGTCAGACCATGAAGCCAGGGTTCTAGCGCTAGAAAAATAAAGCCTCATAACTTCTGGTTGTAAACCCAGTGGGAGTTGGGGTGACAGAATAAACTGCTGATTTCTCAGGAGAACCCAGAATGTATGCAACCCACCCAATCTGGGAACCACAATCAGGACAGCAGCTGAAGGAGTACCAGTAGCATATGAGAAGTGGGTGAAGTGACTGGAAAAGGGGCAAATGCCAGGCAAGCCCCCAGAAGTCAGCCAGCAGCATCACTGTACCTTTTTGACCCCTCCACCACACATGGAGCCACAAAGTGATGAAACAGGTTGCCCCACTCTGGAGAATACCCAAGGCTCCACCCCATACAACTTAATAGGTATGCTAAAATAGGAAATCAAAGTGGCTCTACCTAGTACACCGACACAGGGACACTGCCAAAATGAGGAGACAAACAAATATGGCCCAAATTAAGGAACAGAACAAAACCCCAGAAAAAGAACTAAGCAATGTAGAGGTAGCAAATCTATCAGACAGAGTTCAAAACACTGGTCATAATGCTCAAAGATCTCACTGAATACAGCAAAAGCATAAGGGAAGAAATTAAGGCTATACTAAGGGAAATAAAGAAAAATTCACAAGAAACCAATAGCGAAGGGAAGGAAGACAGGGTTTAAATCAATGATTTGGAACATAGAGAAGAAATAAACATTCAACCAGAATAAAATGAAGAAACGAGAATTCATAAAAAAAAGAAAAAAGAAAGAAAAGAAAAAAGTTTAAGAAGACTCTGGAACATCTACAAAAGGACCAACATCTGAATCATAGGGATGCCAGAATGAGAAGAGAAAGAGCAAGAAATTGAAAGGTTACTTGAAAAAATAATGAAAGAGAACTTCCCTAATTTGGTGACAGAAATAGATGTAGAAGTCCAGGAAGCACAAAGTCCCAAACAGGTTGGACCCAAAGAGGACAACACCAAGACACATCATAATTAGAATGCCAACAGTTAAAAATAGAGAATCTTAAAGGTGACAGGAGAAAAGCAGAGTTACCTACAAAGGGTCACCCATAAGACTAACAGCTTATTTCTGAAAAGTAACATTGCAGGCAAGAAGGGACTGGCAAGAAGTATTCAAAGTGATGAAAAGCAAGGACCTACATCCAAGATTACTTTATCCAGCAAAGCTATCATTTAGAATTGAAGAACAGATAAAGTGCTTTGCAGATACAGTAAAATTAAGGGAGTTCTTCATCACCAAGTCCTTATTACATGAGATGTTAAAGGGTCTTGTTCAAGAAAAAGAAGATAAAAACTATGAACATTAAAATGATAATAAACTCACAACTATTAACAACTGAATCTAAAAAAAAAGAAACAAAAACAAACTAAGCAAACAACTAGGAGAGGATTAGAATGATAGATATGGAGACCATTTGGAGGGTTATCAGCTGGGAGGTTAAGGGGCAGAATAGGGAAAAAGGTACAGGGATTTAGAAGCATAATTGGGTAGGTACAGAATAGACAGGGAGGTGTCAAGAACAGTATAGGAAATGGAGAAGCCAAAGAACTTATATACATGACCCATGGACATGAACGAAGAAAAGATCACTAGAGGGAAGGGGGTTTCCAGGTGGAGGGGGCAAAGGGGAAAAATTGCGACAACTATTATAGCATAATTGATAAAATATACTTTAAAAATAGTGTAAAGCACTGTAATGATAAAGAGTTTTGTATAAGTCAACTCTTATTATTTTATTTTGTATGATAAAATGCTGTTTTAGACAATAGAAAGATGTTTTGATATGCAAAACATTATTGTGTTAATTAAACATAGGATGGTGTTAAATCATTAATTTAGTTTTTCCTGTACATTCTGTAGTCTTTGTATTAGAGTTACTATTAACTAACACAGCTTGACAAAGGCTTCTATTACTCGATTTGTCTGTGGTGCTATTTTTGGTGAGGAGAAATTATTAGAAATACTCTGTTTAATAGGAATGGTATTCAGAAGCTTTTAATGTAGTGTTAGATAGATCAGACCTGCTTGTGAATGTTTCTCTGAAGTCTGATAATAATGACCACGTTCAGTTCTTGGTCTAACAAAGATATCTGGGCCAGGCAACCCCAAGAAGGTTGCAAATTCCAACTCAGTAGGAGACTGACCTATTCCTCGGAAAGATCATACTGCTGTCTAAGTCCTATTCCCCGACTGAACACATAACTGAACTGCAGATAAAAGTTGAGGTATCACTGTTGGAGATTGAGGAAGGAAGAAGAATTTATGGAAAAGGAAAAGACAGTCTAGTAACAATGAGGGAAAAAAATCAGTAAAGTGATTAAATAGATTAAACAGTACTATAGATTTGCGTTGTAAATTGTTTAGCTGTTTCCTTACCTTCATCAGCCTTAGAAAGCGTTTCACACTGTTGCCTTTATTTACTTACCTGAAATAAGGGCGTACTAGGCATACTCTTCAATTAAAATAAATTACTTTAAAAACCTTAAGCAGTAATTCTTTGTGTATAATGAGGAATTTAAATTCTTGATGCCTTTCTCTTTCAACTTACAATATGCCCACTAAAAGAATGATAGACTGGGTGGGGCCAAAAAAGGAGAATTTAAGCAAGAATTGCTATCATCTTCAGACATACATTTTCTGAATGATTACTCCCCTTTTATTCTCCCTTTCATATTTATTTGCTTGTTTGCTTGCTTATTTTCACTTAGCAGAGCAATGTTAATAGTTAAGACTCCCCAAGGAATTTTATCTTCACTGCTTGCCAAGGAAAGATTTTAGAAGAGAATTCCTGAGGAAGCCTCAGAATGAGTCAAAGGGGGCTTTTCTCTCCTCTGTCCATTCCTAGAGAAGAGAGCTAAATATGTAGTAATTATGAAAATTAGCAGCTAAAAATGCCAAATAGGGCCAGAATATATAAAGTTAAGGCCTCTGTGTATAGAACTAGAAGACATTGGTGTCCACTTGTCTGCATCACTTACTAGTATGTGACCTTGGGCAATTCATTTCCCATTTCTGAGGTTCTCAATTTATTTATATTTATAGTGAATAATGTCTCTTTTTTATACCTCACAGGATTGTAATTGAGACAAAAAATATATGTGTAGAAGAACATGCACACAATATAAATGGAAAATCTAACATGGAGGTTTTCATAATGTCTCAATAGAAAGAAGTTCTGGAGGAGCCTCTGGAGCCAGCCTATAGGTGACCTGTGCTTTCCCCACCATAGGACAGCAGCTCTGATTTCATCTATTTTACATGCTATTGACATTTAACAATTATATTTCATTGCCTTTGCATATTCTACTGTTAAGGAAGGAATTTGAACCATACTTACAACAGGTATGTGCACTCTTCTATCACAATAATATCAACTGCAATGTGTTTAACAGTATGTAAAAAGCATCGAAAACATGAAAGACAAAGCAAGGGTGATATTGTGAAGTGAGCCAGGTGACCATATTTTAATACCTTTCACATCTTTTGTCTCAAGACTAATTTATACTCTTAAAGTTTATTGATGACCCCAAAAGCTTTATGCAGAAGATCTCTCAAAACACAACAATATACAAGCACATATTCCATTAGGCACCAGAGTGATGATGCCTCTGGAAAGCTCACTGAACACTCATGAAACAATAAAGGTAAGATAAACAACAATATCTTAGTATTATTATGAGAATCAGTCTGACTTCATGAGGCCCCTGAGAAAGGGTACCCAGGGAATCTAAGACCGCACTTTGACAACAACTGACCTATTATTTTGAAGGAAGCATAAAACTATATGTTAAATCAGTTGTGTATTTTTCCATCTCTACTTCAGGTTCAAAGGAAACTGGAATGATGACAAAGATTTACTTCAAGGAGATTTCATAAAATGTTTTTAGTAATATCGTCCCCCATTAAACCTGTGTTTTAAGATCTTTTTAAAAAGTTATGTTGGGTTTCTTCTACTGAAGCATAGCAGCCACTCTTCTCTACCAAGAAGCAAAAATCAGCCATCAATTTCAGTTAAAATGGAGTTTGGACTGTTCATTTAGCCATTGACAAAATGTTTTGATTTGATTCCTCTTCCCTTTTTTTTTGGTCCATGTATTCAGAAAAATGAGTTTCTGTCAGTCAATCAAGTGAAATTTGAGAAAGTTAGAGGCATGGGGCACCCTCACACAGATGGACACACCTTCCTTTGGCAGAGTGACTCCATTTTAAGTCCTGCTTGAGCAAAGCATTATAGTACTCAATTTCTTATAATATAATAATTATATTATAATATAGTAATTATAGTGCTTCGTTAACATTAAATATAGTAATTATATTTATAATTATAAACAACTCATTATAATATAGTAATTATAGTGCTTCGTTAACATTAAATAATACAGTTTAATCAGTCACAATTGCCTCTTTTGTCTTGAAAAAAAAAAAACCTTTAAAAAATAATCTGCCCATTTATCAGCAGAGACAAAGGCTTGTCAGTTCCCAAATGTACTTTCTCTGCTTCAGTTGGAGGACATCTGTAGCCTGAATAGTTTTAGTACCTCCCAACAGGTCTCCTCTCAGCTGCTCTGTGTTTTTACATCTCTCAGGAGGGGTTAATTCTTTACAGCTGTATCCTGCCTTCCAAGAATCTCACATGTGCAAATTATTAATCTTTTTCTAGTGCTATAGTAACTCCCCAGGCCGTAAACACCCCCTACCTAAAACTGGCTCTTTTCCAAGAAAAACTTTGGTATTCTTTCCCTGAAAAGATCATTTGGTCTCCTTTGGTTTGCATTGTTATTTAGAACAATTGTTAAGATACAGAAACTTCCAAACAATTATTTTGAAATAGAAATTTAATCGATAAGTTTAAATCTCTATCCATTGTCATATAAATTAAATGTAAATTTTACATTTCTTTTACTTTGAAAATCATGTTGCTTATAATTTTCACAAGTATATTTTTCAATATTTTAAAATTTTATTATTATACTAATTATGTCAAGTAGGACATTTTAATAGAAAACAAATAGTGCATAGTCTTTTCTTCAGTGTTAAGTAAATTACATTTGTTCCAAATGTAACCTGCATGCATTTATTATTGCAATATATGCCATGTATGTTTTGGTGTATAAATACATGAATGTCCCTTTGTTAGGAAGAAAAGAAAGAGAATATTATGTTAAAACAATCTCTAGTAATATAGAAATACATTGGCTAGTCATAGACAGCTTCTCAACTTTAATATAAAATATACTTTATTCTAGTTTTTCAGCCTGGTACTGGCATAAAAACAGGCACATGGACCAATGGAACAGAACAGAGAGCCCAGAAATAAGCCCAGGTCTCTACAGTCAATTAATATGTGACAAAGGGGACAGCAACATAAAATGGAGTAAAAACAGTCTCTTCAACAAATGGTGTTGGGAGAACTGGACAGCTATGTGCAAAAAAATGAAACTCGAGCACCAACTTACACCATATACAAAAATAAATTCAAGGTGGATAAAAGACTTATATATAAACTGTGACACCATTAAAGTCCTAGAGGAGAACATAGGCAGAAAAATCTCAGATATTTCATGCAGCAACATTTTTACTAATACATCCCCCAGATCAAGGGACATAAAGGAAAGAATAAACAAATGGGATCTCGTCAAAATAAAAAGCTTCTGCACAGCTGAAGAAAACAGTATTAAAATAAAAAGAGAATCAACTGTATGGGAAAACATATTTGCCAATGATACCTCAGACAAGGGCTTAATCTCCAAAATATGTAAAGAACTTATGTGACTCCACTCTAAGAAGACAAGCAACCCAATTTAAAAAAGGGCAAAGGACTTGAACAGACACTTCTCCAAGGAGGACATACAGAAGATCCAAAATCACGTGAAAAGATGCTCAATATTGCTAGCTATCAGAGAGATGCAAATTAAAACCACAATGAGATACCACTTACACCAGTCAGAATGGCCATCATAAACAAAGCAACAAACAACAAGTGTTGGAGAGGATGTGGAGAAAAGGGAATCCTAGTGCACCATTGGTGGGATTGGAGACTGGTACAACCACTATGGAAAACAGTATGGAATTTTCTCAGAAAACTAAAAATGGATCTGCCTTTTGACCCAGCAATTCCACTGCTAGGATTATATCCTAAATACCCTGAAACATCAATCCAAAAGAACCTATGCACCCCAATGTTCATAGCAGCACAATTTACAATAGCCAAGTGCTGGAAGCAACCTAGTTGCCCATCAGTAAATGAATGGATCAAAAAGCTATGGTACATTTACACAATGGAATTCTATGCAGCAGAAAGAAAGAAGGAGCTCCTACCCTTTGCAACAGCATGGATGGAACTGGAAAACATTATGCTAAGTGAAATAAGCCAGGCGGTAAAACACAAATACCATATGATCTCACCTTTAACAAGAATTTAAAGAACAAAACAAAGAAACAAACAAAATATAACCAAAGACACTGAAATAGAGAACAGACTGACAGTGCTCAGAGGGAAGAGGAGAGGGAATTTCAGGGGAAAAAGGGAAGGGTTTACAGGAACAAGTACAAAAGACATGTGGATAAAAGCTAGGGGTGGGTGGAAATGGGAAGAAGGAGGGGAGGGCTGGCTGGGTGGGCTGGGATGGGAGTAAAAGATAGAGAATGGTATTGTAACAACAATTAAAATAAAATTTAAAAATATATACTTTATTCTAGTTTTCATATACTTCAAGACTCATTGTAAGATGGCTACTGCTTGGCCATTTCTCTCTGCTGGCATGATGTACACACTATCTTTTCTTCTCCATTCCTTAACTACTGGTTGAATAATCTTGTAACAGAAACCTCAGACTTGGCTGTCTGCCACAATGAAAGTCTGACTCATGAGAAAAGTGTTGGTGCAAAAAGGAAGAAGTTTATTCAGGTTCCTTGACCTGGGAGAACTGCAGACTCCTCTCTCAAAGACCATCTTTCTCCCAAGAATTCAAAAAAATGAGGAGAAGCTTAGGAACCTCTGGGACAATTTTAAATGTTCCAACATCAGAATCATAGGGGTGCCAGGAGGAAAAGAGGAAGAGCAAGAAACTGAAAACTTGCTTGAAAGAATAATGAAGAAAAACTTCCCCAATCTAGTGAAGGAAACAGGCATGCAAATCCAAGAAGCTCATAGAGTCCCAAACAAATGGACCCAAAGAGGGCCACACCAAAACACATCATAATTAAATTACCTAAGATTAAAGATAAAGAGAAAATCTTAAAAGCAGAAAGAGAAAAGCAGAGTTACCAAAAAAGGAGTTTCCATGAGACTATCAGCTGATTTCTCAAAAGAAACTTTGCAGGCAAGAAGGGAGTGGCAAGAAATATTTAAAGTGATGAAAAGTAAGGGCCTACAACCAAGATTACTCTATCCAGCAAAACTATCATTTAGAATGGAAGGGCAGATAAAATGCCTCCCAGACAAGGTAAAACTAAAAGAGTTCATCATCACCAAGCCATTATTTCATGAAATCTTAAAGGAAATTATCTAAGAAAAAGAAGATCAAAACTATGAAAAGGAAAATGACAACAAACTCACAACTATCAATAACCGAATCTATGAAAAAAACAAAAACCAAAGCAAACTAAGCAAACAACCAGAACAGGAAGAAAATCACAGAAATGGAGATCACATGGAAGATCATCAATGGGGAGGGTGGGGAAGGTACAGGGAATAAGAAGCATAAATGGTAGGTTCAAGATAGACAGGGGGAGGTTAAGAATAGTGTAGGAAGTGCAGAAGCCAAAGAACTTATATATATAACACATGGACATGAACTAAGGGGGGAGAGGCTGAAGAAAATGGGGGTACTGGGTCAAAGGGTATAAAGGGGAGAAAAATGGGACTATTGTAATTGCATAATCAATAAAATATACTTAAATTTTTTTTCCTGCTGAAGCCTTCAATTCTTTCTAGGTTTTAGCACACTTGGGGCCCTGTTCACTTATCTTTCTAGCTTTTGGCATGCTGGGGTCCTATTCATTCTTCTCCCTAGCTTTTGGTTAGCTGGGTGTTCAAGAACTTCACCCTGTGTCTTTTTAGCCAATGGGGAGGTTCCCCAAGCTCCCTGTCTATGGTATGGGGGAGGGAGATGCTACAGCTCTCAGCCTACCTCCCACGCTGGACACTGCCTTGCACATGCTACAGACCCTGTTGGAGTCCAGACCCATGTTCTGACTGATGATTGCCTACAGTAACACTTTTATGACACCTCCATCCTTCAAAATAAATCATTTATTTTAGAAGTTAGGTATGTCATAATAAAGCATGAAGAAATTCCAGAAATTGCATTTTTCAGTGATTACATGCCTCTAATGGTGTTTCTAGGCATAAGGCAGAGGGACCAGGGATTTTTACCACCTGACAAGTGCAATAATCCCCTAGAACTGCAAGGCCTGAAGCATTTTATTGCTTTTATGAAACAGAATTTATAAATAAAAATAAGGAAAACAGCCAGAGCCATGCACTTCTTGGGCTTCACTGACATTGATATGACAGCCAATCAGAAATTTCCATTTATACCAAGACTGCCAAACCAATAATTTTAGCAGTAAAGCCTACTCTAAGAAGTATTAAAATAGTTTGCCTCTAATATGTATTTAAACAGAAAAGAAGTTTAAAGGTAGGTTTCTTATAATTGAGTCATACAATCATTTAAATATATACGGAAAACCTCCCTGCAGACCAATTAAAAGGAGCTTCCAAACAATACTGACTCTTAATTCACATATATTATAACTCAAGCAAGTTGCATTTTAAAATTTTTAGATAAGCTATATAAAAATAGGGGAAAAAGGATCAAGGACAATAGTGAGATTTTAATTGTATTTTGTATTATTTCAGCTGCATTTTAACAGACTTTATGACTGAAAGGGAATAAGAATGTAGAAGGGACAAATTTGCGTAGATTATTTTTTATTACAAGCATTATTTTAGTTTAGAAATGTCAGTAGTTTGTCATGTTAACTAAGAATGCATTCACTATTGTACATATCTAAACCTAGAGTTAAACTGAGAATTTTGCAAAGGACAGTTACAAAGAAGTGATTTTTCCTTCTCTGTGTATATAAAAATAGAACTTTCAGAAATGTCATGGCTGACACATTTAGCTGCTGGACATTGAAAATCCTCTTTCTGACTCACAACCTGTGACTGGAACTCTGTCAGAGTAATCAAGAGATGTTATACCATAGAGCACAAACAGTAGGGGAGGCATTGCTTTTTGGTCTCATTTTAAAGCAAAAGATTTTAATTTGGATCATAACATAATTGTGTATTATGCTCTTCATCTTCAAAATACAGAATAGGAGTTAATTGTGTAAGGTACTTGTGCAGCTAATTATTTAATGTAACCAGTATTTTAGGAGCATGTAGACTACTAAAACAGTATAACATACTAAGAAAAAAACATTAAAGCCCCTCTTTTTTCAAGAGACATTAAGGAAACTATGGCATACAATATATTTTTCCCCAGTAGTCTATAAAAGTTCACAAAAGCTGGGTATTTGGTTTTTATTGTTTATGAGTGTTTCCATCAGGACATGCTTTAAGAAAGATTTTGTTATAATTGTCAATTTTGTGAAAATAGAATGTGACTGAATAGGCATGCATATGAATATCCATAAAATAAATGAAATCAGAATAGGTAAATTCTTAATAAGGGTTACAAAAACTCTTCCTGGTATTTTAAAATTACCATAAGATTTGTCTTCTTACTTTCAAAAATAGCAATATCTAAACTTTTCAAGGTGAATGAATGATCTTAACATATTTAGGCTCACTAACCTAGCTGATTATAATACTGCTGATTATTTAGGGAAAATATTCCAATCTTTAACAGGTAATTGACTTAGGGTCCAAGTTTTATATGTTTATACTTGTCGGACAGAGCATCCTCAATGAAACTGCATTCCTAGTCATAGTCATTCAAATTAAACAAAGGTAGGTTCATTTTCTCCCACTTCAATATTTCTCAAGTCTGGTTGGCTTATAGGCCTAACTAGGAAGTAAATGATTGGTGATTTGGTAGCAAGAACTGTGGCTTAGAATTAGGTTCAAATTCTGCTTCTGACAGTTACTAACTGCATGACTTTGGACAAGATATTTAATCTTTATGAGCTTAAATTTTCTCTTCTTTATAATGGGGAAGATACCTAGAAGCTCATAAGTTGTGAGGTTTAACAAAGGAGGTAATAACATGAGGTTAACAGTTTCTGGCCTCAAAAAGCCATTCAATAAATTACTCTTCTTTTCCATGATTCGATTTCAAAATTCATTTTTTGTGCTTCCTTGCCCAAATTGTGTCTTATTTTTCCTGTCTCCACATTTCCCAGATATCTTATCTTTTGCCTATAAGTCCAAGTTCATCCAAATGAGCAGTACCCCATTCTCCAAAATTCCTTAAATGTATCTGTTCACCAGAGCATAACAATTCTCTTACCCATTTTCTCTGGTTTTCATCCCTTGAATAGAAGCTTACTATTCTAGGAACAAACAAGTTGATGTACTATTGTAATTTTAATAAATCAGAAGATCTTAGATCTTGAAAGGATGTACTAAATGAGAGATCACATACCCAAAGTCCTGAAGGGCTCAGCAGACACAGTGAGTGAGTAAAGCAGGCTAGGTGCCTGTTTAAGTGAGAAGAGCAGAACTTTAACTGACCAAAGGGACTTTGTGTTTGCAGAGAGCGATCACTATCCAACTCAAGCTGAGGGCTGCCGCCTGAAAATTTAGGTACTGTATTGGGACAGATTTTTGAGTACTTTGAGAAAAAAATTAAATCCATATTTTAGTAAAATATTTTAATTAAAAATGTTGTTTGAAAGCACTGGTCTAAAACAAATACAGTCATACCCCAGTATTCATCATCTTCAAAACTCATCAAAGCATGTGCTTGTTGCATTTTGACGAGAAATAGATGTTTCAGCACATAACACTTGCTTGGGACTCATCAAACTGGCTTGAACTTGGATGAGTCATACCGACACCCTGCAAGAGAAAATGTTTCATCGTTTGGTACTTGTTGGTTTGGGCACTTGTCACAAGTTCTAGAACAAATTAACAACAAGTACTAAGGTACCACTGTGTATGTACTAGCCAGATCCATAGAAGAGGTTGCCATTTTTGAATCTATTGGATCCTCCGATACCAATAACCTTGTGTTCAGGTGAAATCACTGAAGCCTTGAGAGTCATGTTCATTTCCCAAGGTTGGTAGAGGGAAAACAAGTGTAACCAAGGTCTCCAGATACATGGTTTAAGACCTTTGGATTAAGAAATAGGAGTTGCCAGTTAAAAAACTGTTACGGGGCTATAAAGCACAGCACAGGAAATATAGTCAATAGTATTTTAATGATTGTGTATGGTGTCAGATGAGTACTAGACCTATTAGAGTGATCACTTGTAAGTTACATACATGTCTAATCACTATGTTGTACACATGAAATTAATATATTTTATGTCAACTGTAATTGAAAAATATTCTTTTTAAAACTGCTATAAAAGGAAAAGAAAAAAAATGCCACCTTTGGCCATTTTGCTTTTTCATTTCTCTTAACATAAATATGATGTTTTAGAAGTATATTATTTTCTTCAGGTAACAGGTACATTTTGTAACAATATCCTTTCCTTATATTAAAGATTCATCTAGTTCTCTAAGTCTCTAAATCTCCCTAGTGAAATGTGTATATAGAGAATTTGATCAAGAAACTATTACCTTAATATTAAAATCAATTTGTATAGCTTCTCCAAATATGATTTACCTACCCACCAACCCTTACCACACTCCAGAGTTATTTATACTTTGGAATTATATGCCTTGAGTTTATTATGTTTCTAATGATATTTTATTATCTTAGGAAAATTTAGGACAATTTAATATTTCACAGTACTCAAATACATAATTTATCTCTGGGATTAACTAAAAATGCTTCAGATTAGTTTATGTATATGTACAATGCACTTGTAAAATTTAAACTTTTAAAAATCAAGCAATAATAAATATAGACATAATCCTTTGGGGAACAGCAGCATGTCATGTCTGTGTTATAAAAATAAGAACTCCTTTGTTGATCTGTGTATGTAGGTTCTTCTATTCAGGGAATCCCTAGACTCTAAAATCTAAATGCTGATTAGCAGTTTGTGGACAAAGTTGGAGTAAATCATAAGTCAAGTTTAAAATTCTAGTGGGCAAACTTCTTATATTATTATACATAGCTTGGTACCAGTCGTTAAATCCAAATTCTCGTGAGGCTTCTCATTTAAATATTTGAATTTTAATGTGGTGCACCTACATTTTCAACACTAAATTCAAACCCGCCCTGACCATGTACTAATTGAAGAGAACTGTCCATTTCAATTGTGGGCGATGGGAATTAGGGTGCTTATAAATACAGCCCATTGATTAGGTCACATGGTATTTCAGGGCTGTGAAAAATTCTTATCTCTGATTTTTCCCTTCCCTTGGGGTACCCAGTCTTCTCTGTGACCCCAACTTCCTTCAAGATTTTTAAATTTGCTGCTAACTAAGGTGGATGCATTACCTGACCTTGCTGATGGGAATAGAACAGAAGTCTCACAAGCGCTGTAGGAACTAATTAATATGCATATTATTCCAAGAAAGAATCATTATTTCGTAGATATCTTCGTAAGAGAGTATGGCTGCCATGATGGTTAATTACTAAGGCTATACCCATTGCTAATACAGATTCTTTATTTAGATATGCTATTTTAGTTTTATAACTTAAGATACTTCACATAAATTTGTGAATGTGTAAGTGTGAATATATGAAGTTTTTATGCTGTTTTTTTTTTTAGAAATTAAGTACAAATGATTTTTCTTTTTTTTCTTTTAATATTTTATTTATTTAGAAACATCAATGTGCAGTTGCTGGGGGACATGGCCTGCAACCTAGGCATGTGCCCTGACTGGGAATCGAACCTGCGATGCCTGGTTCGCAGCCTGCGCTCAATCCACTGAGCTACGCCAGCCAGGGCATTTTTATGCCGTTCTTAAATTGCCTTTCCCTGATTGATAAGTGATACATCAAAAATAAGATCAGAGGAGCTTTGGAGGAAAGCTGGGTCAGGGATTGTAACTCGGCAGCTCCCTCCCATCCCAGAGTGGAGAAGTCACAGACCTGCACCAGGAGAGACCTGGACACTTAAATTCACTGGAGGGATAAAGATGCAGTTAGAGACAAACAGCCAGCGGCATACCCAGGTTGGGACTCTGGTTTCTGGCTGAGACAGTACCAGAGAAATTGGGGAGCTGAGTGACACCTGGAAATGGGAGGAGAGATGGGTTGTGACTGGGTGTGACCCCAATGGTCTCAAAACTGGTCAGAAAGTTGGTCTGAATGGAAAGCCAGGTGCTTGTTAGGAATGGCTGGCCACGACCAAGGGGAATTTGCTCAAAAAAAGGCTCTTGGCCTCTGTATAAGGACCTCTTTGAGCAATGGCCAGACCAGCAAAGATGTGAGCAGAGGGGTTACAATTTGCTCCCACTCAGGGTGCCTCATGGATTGATCAAAGGCAGGCAGAAGGGGCTCAGAGAGGTAGCAGTGCCCAGAGATGCTTAATCCAATAGGGGAACTGAACTGCCCTGAAGGGACTTTGCAGGAGCGCAGTGCCTAGGACAACAAACAGGGAGGAGGAGGAGTGTGAGTTGCTCACACTTGGTGCACGTTACAGACTAATCAAAGGATTGCACAACGAGGTGGGTTATAGGCCAAGGCCTGGCACATATGCATAAAGTGGACAGTGTGGGCTGCAGAGCACTCTGAGGGGGTAAGCTGGAAACTGGGTGTCTGTGAATATTGTTGCCCAGACTGAGCCCCCATCCTCACAGAACTACAGGAAAAGAAAATAATGGACCCCAGCCCTGCTCTGTCTGCAGCATCCAGAAAGACCAGCAAAACCCACTTGGCAGATTTAAAGTCAGCAGAAGGCTTTCTTTTTTTGTTTTATTTTGTTGTTTCAAGTGTAAGACCTGGGCTGTGAGAAGACCAAATACAGATCCACAATGAAGTCAGAAGGTTAATACCAACAGCTGAGACAAATTTCACTTTATTATCCTTCAAAACTTGCATTTTATTTTTTTTGTAATTTTTATTTTTTTATTCTTTTATTTATCTTTTTTCCATTTAGTTTTTTGTTTTGTTTGATTGGTTTTCTTAGTCTCCCTTTCATATTACATTTAAATTTTTCTACTTCACTTTACTTGTATTCCGATAACACTCTTGGTCTTTTCCTTTGTATTGTTTTTATTCAGATTATATATTTCTTATCATATTATTGTTATTCCAAATACCACACAGCACCCTTCCTTGGTCTTAATCCGTTTTGCCATCTTCCTGAGCTTTATTACTGTTGTGGTTAACTATTCTCTCACACACCACGCCAAGTTTCTATCCCTTACTCTCACTTATCTCATCATCTAATTTCATATAAGTGCTCTGCTTTCTAAAGTTAACCTTTCTAATATGAATCTTATCTCTTTTTCATCTTTTATAAAAGGCTAGTTGGGTGAAATATCATGGTTATTTCTCTACTTCTTCAAAGGATCTCCTATCGGTTGTCTACTTGTTATACTTTAAATTCCATAGAATACTCTCCTGCTGTCTTACTCCATTTAGCATTGGCTGTGCCCATGATCACATACAAGACAAAGTGGGAGTTGTGAATACCAGTAAACCTGCTGGAGGGGAGAACCCACCAACAAAGGAGCCACCAACAGGTAAAGCCCAAATACAACAAGAGACCCTAAACAAACAGAAGAAAGGGCAACCCTAGATCATCCAGACAAAGAGATAAAAGAGATTGCACCACTGAGTCCCGCAAAATTCCTACCAGATAAATTCACCCTACAAAGACAGCTGGTAAAGCAGAGCATAGGAATCACAGAAACAAGCAAAAAGAGTCATCTAAAATGGGGAGACAAAGAAAGAACCCGCAATCAAAAGGAATGGAAGACTGAGGTAAAAGAGCTAAATGAAATATAGATAAGCAAACTATCAAATATAGAATTCAAAAGAATCTTTATAAGGATACTCAGGGAACTCAAAGGCAACTACAATGAACTGAGTGGAACTACAGCAGTATGAAAAAGGAAATAGAAACTATAAACAAGAAGCAGGGAGAAATGAAAAATACAATTTTTGAAATAAAAAATATACTAGAAGGAATTACAAACAGGCTGGATCAAGCAGAGGACCAAATTAGTGAGCTGGAAGACAAGGTAGAAAGAAATACTCAGGTAGAGCAGCTGCATGAAAAAGGACTCAAAAAATATGAAGGTAGCTTAAGGGAACTGCAAGACAACATGAAATGAAACAACATTTGAATTATAGGAATACCAGAATGAGAAGAAAGGGAGCAAGGATAGAAACCTTGTTTGAAAAAATAATGACAAAAAACTTCCTGAACCTGAAGGGGGAAAAGCCTTACAAGTTCAAGAAGCACAGAGGGTCCCAATCAAGATGAACCCCAAAAGGCCCACTCCAAGCCACATCATAATTAAAACGTCAAGTTTTAAAGACAAAGAGAGAATCTTAAAAGCAGCAAGGGAGAAAAAAGGAGTAACATACAAAGGAGCTCTGATAAGGCTAGCAGTTGATTTCTCAACAGAAACAGTACAAACCAGAAAAGAATAGCAAGAAATATTACAGGTAATGAAAAGCAAGGGTTGCAACCAAGACTACTCTACCCAGCAAGGCTCTCAAAATGGAAGACAAAATAAAAAGTTTCCCAGACAAAAGTAGACTGAAAGGATATATCTCCTCTAAACCAGCACTGCAAGATATGCTAAAGGGACTGCTTTAAGAAGAGGAAGAAAAAGAGAGTGGAACACATGTACAAAGGGGGAAAATGAATTGATACCTATTATTAATAACCTTAATGTTAATGGATTAAATGCTCCAATCAAAAGACATAGGGTAGCTGAATGGATAAGAAAACATGACCTGCACATATGCTGCCTACAAGAGATCCACCTCAGGATAAAAGACCTACACAGACGGAAAGTGAAGGGCTGGAAAAAAATATTCCATGCCAATGGACAGGAATAAACAACTGTGGTAGCAATACTTTGAAGCATGATCACCGACCGGCAGAGACCGCGGAATACTGTGGATGGCTCGTCGACACACGAGAAATGAACATACACAGAAACAGGCAATTTTCTGTGGAGAAGTAGGGATGGAGTGGCCACCCTTACTCGGGGAGGGCACTTTGGCCACCCTCTCTAGTGGAGGGCGCACGTTCTCCTGTCCCAGCAGGCCTTTAATTGGGTTCGTTTGTACAAGAATTCAGGTAAAGCTCATTACTCATTGCAGGGAAGTAAGGATCAAATAACAAGGAACTCTGAAAGCCTACTTTGAGTCAAGGTCAAACAGCTGTAAAACTTTGAGGAACAAACTCACTTCCTCCTTGGACCTTTCTCATTCAACTGAGAGCATTGTAAACAAAGCAGGTTTCATAGGATTTTACATATTCTTTCTTAGGCCTGATCACCCGGGGAACCCACCCTTTCTAGTACAGGGCTGTACCACCCTGTCATTGTTTCAGGCTTAGGTGGAGCAAGGGGAACTAAGGCAACCAAGAGATAAGGAGATTTTCTCATGGATGGAATGAGTACTCAGGCTTTGTCAAAGCCGGGGGGGTGAGGGTCCATCACCCCCTTTTTGCCGTAGCCCCCAAAGTCCTTCCTTGGGGGGCCTCCCATGTGATCGTGCCTGTGTTAGGTCATTCCCCCCTTGAGGAATCTTACCTGTCATTGGCTAACTGACCAAACATTGAGGTCCAGGCAGGGTGAAGTAAAAGGAGCAGAAGCGGTGCTCCTGCCAGGGAGATAAGCTTTTGTCTCCTTGCTGGCTTATGGTTCCAAGGTCATTCCCTCAGCCTTAGCCTTGGTGGGGGTTACAGCTTCTGATACCAGGCAGGGCAGTTCCCAACAATACTTATATTTGACAAAATATACTTCAAAACAAAGCCCATAAAAAGAGACACTGAAGGACACTTCATATTACTCAAGGGAAGAATCCATCAAGAAGACATAAACATCGTGACATATATGCATGCAACATAGGAGCACCCAAATATATCAGGAAAATCTTGGAGGACTTCCAGAAAGATACAGACAGCAACACAATTATAGTAGAGAATCTTAACACCCCACTGTCAAAAATGGATAGATGTTCCAAAATACTGACAAGAATATTAATGGCATTAAAATATTTTGCCCTAGATCAAATGGACTTAACAGATATATATAGAAACTTTCCTCCCAAAAAAGCAAAAATGCATTCTTTTCAAATGCACATAGAACATTTTCAAAGATAGACCACATGATAGGACACAAAACAAACATCAACAAATTCAAGAAAATTGAAATAATATCAAGCATTTTCTCAGACCACAAGAGCCTGAAACTAGAAACCCACCTCAAGGACAAAACTCAAAAACACTCAGATTCATGGAGATTGAATAGCATGCTATTCAACAATGAATGGGTGAAGAATGAGATGAAGGAAGAAATCAAAAAGTTTCTGGAAACAAATGAAAATGAATTCACAACAGTCCAAAGCTTATGGGACACAGCAAAGGCAGTCCTGAGAGGGAAGTTATAGCAATACAGGCCTACCTAAGAAAGACAGAAACATTTCATATAAACAACCTAACCCTACATCTGCAGGAACTGGAGGAACAACAACAAACAAAGCCCAGAGCAAGTAGAAGGAAGGAAACAAGCAAGATTACAGCAGAATTGAATAACATAGAGACTAAAAGAACAATTCAAAGGATCAATAAATCCAGGGATTGGTTTTCTTTGAAAAGACAAACAACCCAATTAAAAAATCAGCAAATACCTGAATAGACACTTCTCCAAGGAGGGCATACAGAGGGCCCAGAGACATGGAAGGATGCTCAGCATCACTAGCCATCAGAGAGATGCATAAAAATTCATAATGAGATATCACTTCACGCCAGTCAGAATGGCCATCATAAACAAATCAACAAACAAGTTCTGGAGAGGTTGTGGAAAAAAGGGAATCCTAGTACACATTGTTGGTGAGAATGCAGACTAGTGCAGCCATTGTGGAAAACAATATGGAATTTCCTTAAAAAACTAAAAATGGAACTGCCTTTTGACCCAGCAATTCCACTTATGGGAGTATATCTTAAGACTCCTGAAACACCCATTCAAAAGAACCTGTGCACCTCAATGTTCATAACAGCACAGTTTATAGTAGCCAAGTGCTGGAAGCAGCCTTGGAGTGCCCATCAAGAAAGAGATTCAAAAACGATGGTACATTTACACAATGGAGTACTGTGCAGCAGAAAGAAAGGAGGAGCTCCCACCCTTCATGAGAGCATGGATGGAACTAGAAAGCATTATGCTAAGCGAAATAAGCCAGGCAGTGAAAGATAAATACCATCTGATCTCACCTGTAAGTGGAATCTAATCATAAAAGCAAACTACCAGCAAAATATAACCAGGGACATTGAGATGGAGAACAAACTGACAGTGAAGTGGAATGAGGGAGATAATGGGGGAGACAGAAGAGGAAGGATCATCAAGGAACATGTATAAAGGACCCATGGACAAAGCCAAAGAGTGTAGAATGGAGGTTGGGAGGCAGGGAAGGGTGGGACAGGGAGGATGAGGAGAGGGAAATGGAGACAACTATACTTGAACAACAATAGAAAAATAATATCAGAAATTACAAAACTTTCTTAAGACTTTTGGGAATTAAGGGAAAATGTAGTCATTTTACTTAATCTCACAAAATTTTGGGGGGTGATTATGAGAAAACACTGTACTGTGACAGGTATAAGAAATGCCATGACTGGTAAAGCATGGCCTCTCTCTGAAGTTTACTCCCTCTGTTGGCCTTCTTCACCTAGATTGGAAGCTTAGGTGCTAATGGCACAGGCCAAACCAGAAAATGATCTAAGAAAGAGAATCAGTTTCAGAAGGTTGATGATAGCTAGCTAGTAGGTGATTATCCACATAAAGCAGGTAGTGTAAGGGCACAGCTGGGGACAAATGCAAGCTTGAACCTACAACTCATAACAGGACCAGAACTTAGACATTGGTACATGACACATTTTTGAGGCAGGGAAACTGGAATACAGCAACATGAAAAAATTAATTTACTAGTTCTGGCACATAAAGTGGAAATATGAGCCAGACATAAGTCAAACACCCAGTTTCTTGACTTGAAAACTACCTCAACTTATCTCAAACTCACACATGGAATAAAAGCTTTTTTGACTCAGAGGGAAATGAATTTCACAGATTAATCCCAGAGAAGATATTAAAATAAACAATGAACAAACAAATAAAAAACAAAAATTAAAAAGAAAATCTAGAACAACAGTCCTCAGAGGTAAAATATTATAACCTATAGCTGCTATAATATATAATCTAAAACACATAACTTAAAAAAAATTCTTATCAGATCACATGGTTATTGATTTTAGAGAGAGAGGGAGGGAGGGAGAAAAAGAGGGAGAGAAATATTGATTAGTTGTCTCTCATAGGGGCCCCAACAGGGAACCAAATCTGCAACCTAGGCATGTGCCCTCACCGGGAATTGAATATATGACCTTTCAGTTTGTGGGATGACACACCCAATCAACTAAGCCACACTGGCCAGGGATAAAACATGCACTTTTTAACAAATATAAATAAATGAAAAGAGGAAAATGCAGAGAAACAGGAAAGTGTAACCCACAGTCAGGGAAAAAAACAACAACAACAAAGCAACTAGAAACAACAATCTGTCTTTAATAAGGCCTAGATCTTCAGCAAAGATTTCAGAGCAGCTATTGTAAACATTTGAAGTAGTTAAAGGGAAAAAGCTGAAAGACAGTATGATGAAAATAACTCATGATATAGAAAATATTAATAAAACAGAAACTATTAAAAAGAAACAAATGGAAATTCTTACAAGTTGAAAAGTGCAGTAACAAAAGGGGAAAAAATCCACTAGATGAAATCAATAACAGATATAAGAAAAGTGGATAGCAGAAGAAAGAATTAATGAAGTTTGCACCTCTATGTTCATTGCAGCGTTACTCACGGTGGCCAAGACATGGGGACAACCAAAGTGTCCTCCAGTAGAGGACTGGATGAAGAAGATGTGGTACATGTACATAATGGATGAGTAACCAGCCATAAGAAAAGATGAAATATTGCCATTTGAGACAACATGAATGAACCTTGTGAATATTATGCTGAATGAAATAAGTCAGTCAGAAACAGCTAAGAACCATATGGTTTCATTCATATGTGGGATATAAAACTGAAAGCAATAGACACAGACAACAATGTGTTGTTTGGCAGAGGAAAAGGAGTAGGGGTAGAGGCACCTTAATATATGGTGATGGAAAATGGTTTGACTTTAGGTTGTGGGCACACAGTGCAATATACAGATCTAGGATCATAGAAATGTACACCTGAAATCTATATGATCCTATTAACCAATGCCACCCCCAAAAATTAATAAAATTTTAAATAAGTAATACTGAACATGAAGATAGATCAATATCAAACAGATAGAATTAATAAATGATCTACTAAAGAAAGTAAAACAATTGAAGAAAAATGAGTAACATCTCAGAGACCAGTGGGACAACACAAGTGTGCCTTAGAATCACACACACAAAAAAAAAGAAAGAGAGAAAAATGTAGGAAGCATATCTGAAGAATATGGCCAAAATCCTTCTTGATTTAATGTAAAACAATATAAATCTAAGTAAAGAAAGCGATTCATGCCGAGACCCATCATATTCAACTATTGAAGCCCAAAGCCAAAGAAAAATTCTTGAAAACATATAAGAGAACAACAATAAAATAAATGGCTGATTTCTGATCAGGAAAAATGGAGGCAAAACAATAGTGTAATGACATATTCAAAATTTGGAGGGGGGAAAAAAGATTTTGTTGCCAGTATACCTACCTTAGGAGAAATACTAAAGGAACTTAGTGAGAGGAAATTATAAAAGACAGTAATTTGAATCTACAAAAACAATTAGAGAGTGCTGAAAAATATGAGTATATATTAAAAAACTATAACTAACGTGTTTTTCTTCTTGTTTAATTTCCATAAAAGATATAATTATATAAAGCAATAGTTTCTACATCCTACTGCTGGGTTTGTAGAATATCTAGGTGCACCATATATGTCAATAATAGCACAGAAGAGGTGGCAGAAATGGAACTATCTTAGAACAAGTTGCTGTATTTTACTGAAATTAAAGCAGTGTTAAAATGGATTTTGATAAACTTAGTTGTGTGTTGTAATCTGTATAGCAATCACTAAAAATATATCTTTAAAACAAGTTAAAATATCAACATAAATTAAAATCATAACACTAAAATATACTTACTACAAAAGTAGGCAGAAAAGCAGGAAGAGAAGAATGAATAAAAATATATGACATGAAGCAAAAATATATACTAGGGATAAATCCAATTATATTTGTAATTACATCAACTGAGAATGGATTAAATATCTCTAAGTAAGAGATTGCCAGATGGAATAATAATTCAAGAATCACTTATATGCTATGAGAGATTCACTTTAGATACAAAGATAAATATATTGAAAGTAAAAAACAATAGAAGATATACCATGTAAACAATAATCATGATACAGAAGAAGTAGCTGTATTAATGTTAGACAAAATAGAATTTCAAAAAACAAATATTATGAGCAACAAAGTAGAACATTTTATAATAATAAAAGGACCAACATCAAGAATATCTAACACTTATAAGTATAAGCATATCTAACAACAGAGAACCAAAGCATGTTAAGCAGAATTAAATGAGAAATAAAACAACTAAAAAATTCTGGTTGGAAAAAAATTACGGTTGGGGATTTTATCTTGGTGTTAAATTTACCAACTGCTCTCAATAATTGATAGGATGACTAGACAGAAATCCAGTAAGCTATAGAATATTTGAATACTTCTATCCACCTAACTGGCTAACTGTCCATTTTAGAGCATTACATCCAACATAATAGGACAAATATTTTTTCAAATGCACACAAAACTTTTAATAAGATAGACCATAATACAAAATACTAGGCCATAAAACAAATCTCAATATATTTCAAAAGTAGATCTCATTCTAAGTATATTTTCTGACCACAGTGGAATTAAATAAGAAAGGTGAAAGGATTAAGAAAAAACAAAACAAAATAAAACAAAAAATACTCATGGACACAAATAGCATGGTGATTACCAGAGGGAAAGGGGGTGGGGACAGGTAGAATTGGATAAAGGGAGGATTAATGGTGACAGAAGAAGACTTGACTTTGGGTGGTGGACACATGATACAACATACAGATGATGTATTATAGAATTATACACTTGACCTGTATAATTTTATTAAGCAGGTCTCAGTAAATTGAGTTGACTTTTTGTAAACCCAATAAATTCAATAAAAAATTAAAAAAAACATTAGCAGCAAAATAATTTTAAGAAAATTCCAAATATTTAGAAGTTAAGCAACATATTTTTAAATAATCCATGGATCAAAGAAGAAATCAAGAGAAAATTTAGAAAATATTTTGACTAAATATGGAAAGATAACATATCACACAGTGTATGGAATACAGCTAAAGCAAGGCTTAAAGGAAAGTGTGTAATTTTAAAGGTCTATATTGAGAAAGAAGAAAGGTCTCAAATCAATAACCCAAGCTCCCACATTAAGAAAAGAGAGTAAAATTGGACATAAGACAATTACTAGGAAAAAAAATTAAAATAAAAGTAATGAGAAAATAAATAAAATCAGTGAAATCAAGTTAGTTCTTTGAACCCTGGCTGGCGTGGTTCAGTGGATTGAGTGCTGGCCTACGAATCAAAGGGTCACGGGTTCAATTCCCAGTCAGGGCACATGCCTGGGTTGTGGGCCAGGTCCCCAGTAGGGGGCATGCAAGAGGCAATCATACATTGTTTCTCTCCCTCTCTTATCCCTTCCCTTCATCTCTCTCTAAAAACAAATAAATAAAGCCTTTAAGAAAGTTAGTTCTTTGAAAAGTTCAACAAAATTGATAAAACTTTAGGTAGACTGACTAAGAAAAACAGAACCAAATTACCTGAATAAGGAAAAAAAGATAAGATATAACTACCAACCCTGTAAACATTAAACAGATAATAAGGAAATATGTGGAAATTCAAAGGACTTAGGAGAGCAAACAATTTTGAGAGAGAAAAACAAAATTGGAGATCTTATATTTTCTCATTTCAAATATTATTAAGCTATAGCAGTGATTTTCAACCAATGTGCCTTGAGCAGCACACTGGCATGCCACAAGAATTTGTAAAACATGTAATACCTTATTATGTAGTCTGGGGCACTGACTTCTTTTTTCTTAGTTTGTCAAATAAAGAAATGACAACAGCCAACACAACAACAGCCATCTGGTGTGAATGCCCTGTCTTGAAACATAAATACAAGTCATGTGATAGATTTGCATCTTATTGGTCATGTCGCATAATACAATTGCATCTGATTAGTTAATTCTTGGTACGAGAAATCCTTATGCACAAGTATACACACCTGATTTGTTAAAAAGTCACTTTGGAGTAAAAAGGGTAGGTAATTACTATTATTATTTTTTCAATCGATCAAAATTATACCTATTTTTGTCAGATTGGCAAAAAATATATTTTTTGGTGTGCTGCAGAAATTTAGTCATTAGTTTATGTGTGCCATGAGAGGAAAACAGTTGAAAATTGCTGAGCTGTGGTAATCAAGGCAGAGTGGTATTGGTATAAGATCAACAAAACAACAATGCAGACCTGAAAGACCACAGATGAACCTTTATATTTATGGTCAATTGATTGTCAACAAAGTTGTGAGTTATGTACAATTAAGAGCAGACTTAGAATGATAGACTAGGTCTGATTTTATCCTGTTGGCCATAGGGAAGAACTAAGCACATAATCTCCAGCCCTGACCTCTCCTTTGCACTTCTGACTAAAGAAATCTATTTGCAAGAATATCCACTTGGATGTCCTCATACATCTTAAATTAAACATGCTCCAATTTTTTTCTAACTCCTTCCAATATTCTTTTTCTCAGTTGATGACCATACCACCTACCCAGTTTCTCAAGATAGAAACTGAACTATTTAAGTATGAAAATGCTTCTGTGTTTGCTTTTCCAAAT
Source organism: Tonatia bakeri (assembly GCA_004024845.1). Classification (NCBI taxonomy): domain Eukaryota; kingdom Metazoa; phylum Chordata; class Mammalia; order Chiroptera; family Phyllostomidae; genus Tonatia; species Tonatia bakeri. The sequence goes on along the minus strand of PVIA01000233.1, from coordinate 291,315 downwards.
CAAATTGATGAAAAAGTTTACTATCTTATATTTTTCTCTAATAGTTGTATTTTTTTACAGTTATACTTCCACTCTCTTAAATCAGACACTCCTATTTTCCCTGGACTACTGAAATGATCCTCATGGTAGTTTTTGTTGTTGTTGTTTCTAGTCTTGCCTCATTTAAATGCACTTACCAAGACCTTGGTCTATAATTTATATTATAGACCTTCACCAAGACTATATATTTAAATATATCTAAATATATATTACCAAGAATAATATAATAATACTATGTTATTAAATATAATACCAAGGTCTATATCTGAAAGCAGCCGATTGAATTTTCCATGAGCACAACTATATTGTAGAGCCTTAGTGGGATGAGATACCTGAAATCTAGCACTGATCTTGGTTTTGCCACTGAAAAACAGTAGTGACAGTGACTGTTTTAAATATGAATTAGATTATATCATTTCTCTGTTAAAGCTCTCCAGGGCTTCTCATTCTTTCAGAGAAAAATCCAAATCCTTTCAGTGCCTTCAAGGCTCCATACCTATTGGCCTCCTTTTCATCTCCCATCATATCTTCTCTTTCTCCCTGCTCCACCTCCTACTTGTCTCAAAGTGATACTCAGACTGACTTCTGAGTTATTCCTCAACTCTCCCAGACACACTCTAACCACAGAGTTGTTGTTACAACTAAGCTATGCTTAAAAATTTTAATTGTTTGATAGCATTTCAAAGAGCACATTTTTTAGCTGAAATTTTAGATACATGGCCTTTCTTGACATATTAAAGAAGTTGACAATGAAAGATCCACGCTTCTAGGTAATCAGCCAAAGTTCATAGTAGCTTTTTCCTTTAAATTAGACATGAGCTTTCCAGTTCAACACAGGTTCCAAGCATCCTGAATCCCTCATTTATTATTACTGGCTTTACCTCATAAGCATTTGATGCTGGTGCATTAAGAGTGGCTCTTAAATTTTAGAGTGCATAGAGTCACCTGAAGAGTTTTTTAGATTCAAAACTACCTGGCATCTCCAGGTATTCTGATCAAGGAGGTCTGAGTGGGGACTCCAAAATTTCTATTTCTAACATACTCACAGGTGGTGGTGCTGCTGTGGTCTGAGGATTGCTCTGGAAGTGGTGCTATATTACATCTTCATTTGCAGTAGTTTTTAGGCTTTTTCTTCCCAGAAATCTTCACTTTTAAAATTAATAACCTGGAATTAGTGTTGTAAAATATATATTAAATCCTGACTTTTATGGTGCTTGCTTGTATACAAATGGTAACAATGAGGGTGCTCAGTCCCCTTACATCTTTAGGCTATAAATGTTGTGTTCTTTATATGATGCTTCATCTGTCTTCTGATTTTACCCCGAGTTTCAGTGTTATGTGTTGGTTTTCCAGAATAAACTACATAGTCATCAGAATTTCAATAGCAACTGCTATTTTAAAGTGGCATCTGGTACCAACTATTAATAACTTCGTACTAACAGAAATAAAGACCTGTGGCTGCAAGGTGATAATCATCATCAAATAGTGTTTACTGAGCATGAGGCCCATCTTTTAGACAAAGCTGGGACTAACGTTCAGTCCCACTATAAATGTGCAGCAGAACTGGCTACATAGCTAAGTTATGGAGAGGGTTAGATGACTTGACCAAGTTCACACAGTCGACAGACATCTGATAACTTTTCCAACTGTCCTTTCCACTGAAAACTGTAAATCATTTAATTAATAAAATGATGTTTAAGAGTAGATGAGAGGCAAAACTACTTCTGATTCTGTGCAAGTGGGATTATTTCTTCTGTTATAAGTTTTGTAGCACTTGCAGTGGACCTGACCCTTTGCAGGGAAGCCACTGTGGTTCGCGCACTCCTCTGGGGCCCTTCCAGGGAGCTATAGCGCATCAGGCAGAGATGCTGAGAAGGTGAGTGTTTTCAGGAACCATGCACTTCGATGGTAGTAGCTGCTTCCAGGAAAGACCGTGAAAGACCCGAGGATTGCTTCATACCCTAGTGGACAGCACAGTGTAGTCTCTGATACCTCACCCAGAAGTTTCAGGACTTGGAGGACCCGCATGGCACTCAGGAACACTGGCTGCTGACTTGAGCAGCAGTCCTAGGACCTCATTAGAGCTCCGCAGCAGGACAGGATATGGCTTAAAAATTAAGATGACTTCTTCTGGAAGGACTTCTCTCCCATCAAATGATGGCAGAGCACAACTCTGTCAAACTCTATGGGGAAAATTCAACAAATTGATTTTCAGGGGCTGATACATCTAAGGAACTATTATAAATATAGAGCAGTCACTGACTCTTAGCTGACTTACTTTAGTAAGAGAGAATTTAGACTTTTGCCCCCAGAGGAAGTTGAAGCATACATTCTTAGAGTCAAGGCAGGTAGCAGACTGTTGTCTTCATGTTCCTTTTCGAACTAGTTCTCTGGACTGAAGTCTGATATCTTTTCCTCTGAAATCAGCTAGTCCAAAAGTTAGTAAATCATTATCTGCTGAGTGTCTATTCAGTGCAGTGAACAGAAGATTTATGATCCTTCTTTCAAAAAACATACATTCTAATAGGAGAGATGTAGCAGATAGACAATAAACATGTAAAAGAGTATTAAGCTAACTATTTACTGATAAGTGTCTTCAAACAAAATAAGGTAAAGTAGTAGGGGGTGACAGAGGTGGGAGTGTGCGTGCTTTATTTGGGGTAGTCAGAAAAGGCATCTTTAAGGGGCACAGGCACTTTAGACAGAGAAATAGCATGTGAAAAGGCATTGAGAGATTAACATACTTGATCTTTTCAGGGAGCAAAGGAAAATGGAAAGTGTAGGGAGATGAGGCTGGAGAAGGAGATGAAGCAAAAATCATTAGGCAAGGGAGTTACATCTTTTAGTTCACATTTTAGAAAGTACTGTGTAGGGGATGAATTGTAAGGGACAAGCATGGGGTGAAGGGGACCCATTAAGACATGTATTTGTAGTGCAGGCTGGTGATGATTTGACCTGGAATTTAGCTTTAGGAGCAGAGCTGGTAAGAAATGGTAGGTACAGCAGAACATCTTAATTGATTGGGTATGGAATGCTAGCAAGAGAGAGAAATCAAGAATGGCTTCTAGATTTTTGACCTGAGCAACTGGGTGGAGGGTGGTACTTTCCCATTCTCCATTTACTAAGCTATAGAATGACTAGAAAGGGCTTGAGGTTGTATTTAGATGGAGACCTTCTATCACAAATTCTTTTTTGCCCATATTATGTTGAGGTGCCTCGTACATGCTCAAGTGAAAATATTGTATAAGCAGTTAAAATATAAATCTGGAATTCAGGAAAGAGGGCTGAGGTTGAAGTATACTTTAAAACTCATCAGCATATAGATGGCAGTTGAAGAGGTAACATCCATTGTATGGTCCTCTGAATGAAGAGCCCTGAGAAAATGCCCCTTTCAGCCTCATGGCTCCTAGCCAAGGAAGCGCATGAACAGGACTCAGCATTTAGGAGGTAAGATGAAGAAACAGACATTAGGGAGTTGCTTTTTAATACCTCCAGAAAACTAACAGAGTCATTCTTAGGTAGCAGGACTTTGGACTGCTGGTAGGTTGGTTGTGGGCTTTCTTTGATAAGACAAAGTGTGGTTGCCTGCTTGCATATACAGAAAACTTTCAAATTTCTTGTGCATTTCTACTTAAAATGACATTGAGTGGGTACATAGAAATGTTAGACTCACCCTGAAGAAAGTAAATCTTTACCAGTGTTAACTTCTAAACTACCATGGGCTTTGAAACAAAGATGATCTAATAGTATTCCTTAGGTGCAATGGCAAATACTGGGCAAGGAAGATAGAGAGACCTCGGTTCAAATTCCTGTTCTCCCATTTACTAGCTTAGGTAGGTAATTTGGCCAGCTTTCTAGTCTGTAAAATGGGGTACCTAAGTAGTTGTTGGAAATATTCAAGTATATAATATATGTTATCTGGCAGCTGGAAGTCTCCTGATAACTACTTTAATAATAGCTATTATCTTTAAAAATGAGAGGTGCATGTTAGATCCAGAGATCAATTGATAGCAATGGCAGGTTATATCATAGAATGACTGCTTAAATGAATAACTAACATTGTGATACCGGATATTTTCCCCTCTTCTATAATTTTGAGTTGATTCTGTGATACCTATCAACTACTATTCAGCTACAGTATTCTGAAGCAGTACTATTTGGCAGTCTGAACCAGAGGCCCAAAGAAATTAACACAGTCCCTCAATGAGTAAAGAGAACCTGGGAAACATGTTTGGCTAAGTTATCATGTGTTTTTGGTCCAGTGGCTTCCCTTCTCTGATTGAGAGTCTCCTCATCTTTATAATGATGACAACTACATCTTCATAAAATTTCTGAAGCACCAAGCAGTTAAAAAAGTTAAAAATTCCTCCTCGTTCCCTCCCCACCATTTCAACAATTTTAATCATGGATAACAGCTGTTAATGACAAAATACTAGAAAAATATTAAGCCTTTCACATCTGTCTCCCTCCGTGCCCACGTCCACAGCCCCAAACACTGTGAATTAAGGCAAGTTCTTTGCTAGCATTTGTTCTGTGAAAAGACTCAGAGACACTGGTGTGGGCTTCTTCCCTTGCTCTGTGTCTGGCTTGCTTGGCTGAACCTTCCCTACTTTCTTTGTGCAGCTCAGAACCAAATGAATAATTAAACTCTTAAGCCGAGTAACTGATTTTCAGCAAGGGGATTTCTCAGATGAACTGTGAGAGAATTTAGTTGAAGTGGGTACTGCATGCAAATCTATTATTTTATGGAGCCTAGAGGTTTCTGCAAACCCTGTAAGTATTCCTCATTGAGTGAACAGTATGTTCCAGTTGGTAGAGGGTTACCTTAGCAGCCGAAGTAGTGTGACTTTCAGATTGGTCTCAGGGGCCCACTCAGCCTCAAAGCCCCTGAGCTCTGGAGGGGTTCCTTGGGCAATAGCTATACCTCTAGATACACAATGAACATTGACTGCTAGGTGGGCTATTACATAAAGGTAAAAGGAGATGACAGTTGCTACGTGGCCTGATTTTTTTTTTTTGAAGACTGCTAGAAAGAACTGTGCTTGCAAGTATTATTCCAACTGCATTGTATGAAATTTCCCTATTAAAATTCATTGCTTTTGTTTTTAAATGTTTGCTATGCGAGACATCCCTTTACAATTTAGGGTTTCCCAAGTACCTATGACATTAATTTGCCATCACTCTTTAAGATCTTTAAGAAAACTAAGGTAGGAGGGAAGAAGGTAAACAATAAATTTATTTTACTAAGCAGAGTATCTAGACTCTGGGTGCTGAGAAAAGCCTAGTTATCCTGTTATGAGGAAACAAGCATGGAGGATACTGAAATGGTGCCAAATACAGATATTCCTACTTTATGGTTTGGTCTTTGGTGCAAAATAGTAACAGCACCCCATCTAAGCTGGTGTGTGGATAAAAAAGAACAAGTGGCTGAGTTTGTACCAGAGGGTCTCACACGGTCTAGGACAGGCAAATGTTCAATAAACCTGAGATGTGCTCACTGTCCTTCTGTCTGCCTATAGTTGAGAGGTAAATAAAGGTAGCTTGCGGCCTTCGAAAGAGACTGTCAAGAAGATTCATGGGTGACAGTAGCTATTTAATTGGGGTGGGCACATGATCCGAGGTAAGGAAAATATTAATTAAGTAGTTAGTATTCATTAAGTAGTTATTAATGAATGTGAATAAGAAAAGTCATATGATAGGTTAGATAGAAATGTGTGTATGTATATGTATGAGATTATTTTAGATGGCAGGTAACACTAATGGAAAACATCATCTAAGACAAAATGGTGATTTATAATATGAAACAGGAGTACCAACATTTTCAGTCTCAGCTTTTACCATTTTCCAGTTTATGTTTCAAGACAAAAATATTGTCTTTTATAAATGTCTCATGATAAAATACCCTTAAATGATGTCTGTTAGCTTTAGAAAAAGTTCTTTAAAAATTAGATCCAATTTTCCAGAGTTTTCTGGATGCTTTCTTGTTCTACAAGCTTATCTTCCATTATTTCCCAAAGTGCATACTCTGCATTAGTAGGTTATTCTCACTGGCCTGATTTCGATACATTTATTCCTGACTGCACAAATTTTTTATGATTTCTCCTTGTTAAAGAGCTATTTCCCCTTAATCTTAACATATCAAATCCAGTTTATCATTCAAGGCACAACTCAACTTCTTTCTCCATAAATTCTTTCTGACTCCTCTAAAACTATGTTTGAAACCTTAGCAAGGGTTGGCAAACTTTTCTGAAAGGGTCAGACTAAATATTTTAGACTTGTGGACCACACAGACCCTGTTGCAACTACTCAACTTGGCGATTGTAGCATGAAGGCAGCTATAGATAATACATTATGGAATGATCATGGCTTGGTTGCAATAAAACTTTACTCACGAACACCGACATTTAAAGTGAGAGCAGCACTGGTGTGGTGGGCATGTGACCTGCAAGGTTGTCCAGGGTCCTTGCACATAGAAGGGCCTCATGCTTACCTTAACATCCTGCTGTTATCGTGGCATTCTTAATGATTTTTGAACGAAAGTTTCCACGTACTTATTTTTCAGTGACCCCTATGTAGCTGATCCTGGGTGGGAGTACATATTCTATTATGAGCTACTAGATTTAAGATTAATCTAGAAGATTAAATCTACTAGAAAGCAGTAGATTTAATTCGGTGTGGTTTTAGTAAATAAATAATTGAACTTTAAGAATTCTAAGAGCAGAATGGAATTCTGAAATGACAAATCCTTATATGGTCCCTTGATAAAGGTGGAGATAGACTGTGAGGTGCAGCTGGAATATTTGAGTATTTCTTTGGCAAAAAAATGCAACTAGATCCCTAACTTACATGCAAATATTAGTTAACATGGATTATAGAACTAAATGTTACAGGTAAAACAAAAAAGATTTTAGGAGACCATGTAAGATCTTTTTCACCCTAGGGTAGGTAAAAGTTAAAACAAAAAAAAAGGGCGGGGCGGAGTTACAAATTTGACCATAATAAAATTGAAAACTTCTTTTCAAAAACTGAAAATAAAAGAGAAGGAGGAAGGAAGGGCAAGCAGGAGGAAGAAAATGATTTTTAAAAATCAACTCAAAACAGCCCTGGCTGGCATAGCTCAGTGGATTGAGTGCAGGCTGCGAACCAGGCATCGCAGGTTCGATTCCCAGTCAGGGTACATGCCTAGGTTGCAGGCCATGTCCCCCAGCAACCGCACATTGATGTTTCTCTCTCTCTCCCTCTCCCTTCCCTCTCTAAAAATAAATAAATAAAATCTTAAAAAAAAAATCAACTCAAAACAAGAGTTGCTAAGTACATAGAGCAACAAAAATCTCATACACTGTTGATGGGGCTGTAAGTTGGCATAGATCTTTCAGAAGAAGTTGACATGGCTAGTGGACTTCACAACACTCATGTCTATGACTCAGCTGTTCTGTTTCTGGCATCTTCCTTAAAGCGCTAAGTGCTTATGTGCACCAGGATATATGTATAACAAGTGTTCCTAGCAGCAGCACTTGTAATGGAGAAAAACTTGAAATAATACAAATGTTCATTGATGGAGGAATAAATAAACTGTAATATGCTGAAATGTTAATTTAGCAATGAAAAGTGAATGAACTATAACTACCTACAGCATGAAAAACACTGAAAACAACAGTGAGCAAGAGAAGCCAGACATCAAAGAATACATACTTATTCATTCTAATTATATAAAGTTCAAAAATTGACAGATTAGGAGGTCTCCCAGAGCAGGGACTCAACTTCACTGCCGCCTCACCTACACAGAAATAGTCTTCTCCATCTCTCACTCTCCTGAAGTTCTGGGTCTTTTACTGCGGGAGGAAATCATCCTGCAGGAACTTCGGGAGTTGCCTGCTGGGCTCCACACCTCTCCATACGTTTGAGAAACTTAGAGTCTGCGGCTTTCCTGTCTTTCTTTCTACCCATCCCACCCCATCGAGTTCTGATTACTTCATCTCTCACTTAGTAAAATAATGCATACCATACTTCTACATATATGTTTAGTGATAGCTCATCCCTATGTATTCTCTATGCAATCACCAAATGCTTACAGAATGCCAAGTATTATTTTGTTGAGTCAAAAAGAAAAAAAATACTTAAAAATCTCTGTTCTTATTGAACTTACACTCTACTGATGGAGAAATAAACAACAGGTAAGTTAATGACTGTCATGAAGAATATTATAACAAGGTGAAAGAGACAATGAGTTATCCAGTAAATGTGTCATTTAAATTGAATAGTCCTCACTGTGATAGTCACATCTTAGCAAAGATTTGAAGGAGAGGATCTGAGTATGTCCCTGAGTGAAGAGGATTCTAAGCAGAGGACAATTATGTAAAGTTCCTGAGTTGGGTGCATGTTGTGTGTGTGTGTGTGTGTGTATATATATATATATATATATATATATATATATATATATATATGAGAAATGTGAAGAAGACCAAAATACCAAGAGTATAGAGTTAAAGGGAAAGTTGGTCAGAGGCAATGGCAAGGGGGAGAAGTGAGAAGATAGAAAATGTAGGGCCTTTCACTTGTAAAGACAAATGATTATAGTCCATGAATTATGTCCAAATATTATTTAAACTCCTCTCATTGGGAAGTCAGACCTCTGGGGATTGTTCCAGTTATCTATTTCAGCATAACAAACCACTCCAAAATTTAGTGGCTGAAAAGAATAGTAATCATTTACTGTGCCCATGAATCTAACATTTTGGCAGGGCTCAGCAGGAGAGCTGGCACAGCTCACATAAGGATAGAAATCTGCTTCTCAGATGTTTTGTGTACATGGCTGGCAAGTTGATTGTGGTCATTGGTTCATTGGCAAGTGACCTCTCTGCTTCGTCACAGCATGGTGTCTGGGTTTCAAAAGCAAGTATCCCAAGAGAATTGAGAAATGGAAGCTGCCACTATCATTTACACTGTGCTCTATGGCTCAAATAATTACAGCACCCAAGGGAGGGAATGTAGACTGCATTAATCAATAAGTGACATGTCAAAGAATTTTGGGACCAAATTTCCACATGGGCAGAAGCAAATACAAAATATTGGGGACAGAGTAATGAATATGGTAGTCTGGATGATGACACAAGATTTAATAAAGAAATATCTGAAGTGATCAATAGACAAGCCACAATCTACAGTTTGTGTTGAAGCACAAAGAGGATGAATTCATGTGCAGTTTTCTTGGTGCAGGACACATCCACCTGTTCAATGATCATGTAAAGAGATGCAAATGATTTTTCTGGTTACTGGAAAAGGTCCTGACTCTTTCAATACATCCAAGAAAAAAATTTTCAGTTTCAGGGTTTGGATTAAACTGGTTGAATGTAACCCAATTTTGAGGAAAGCAAATACAAAACCTCTCTGTTTTAAAGGAACCTCACTTTATATATGTCTAGTAGTCACAGCTGTGAAATTGTGCCATAACAATAAGGCTGATTGCACACTCAAAATGACCAGGGGCTACAAAATAAGTAAATAAATAAATAAATAAGCTGTTCAAAAATGCCTTAAAATGCTTCCAGTTTACAAAATTGCTCAAATTTGCGTGGTCTACATGTGGAGAAAAACACAGACAATTAAGCTTTGATAGCCATGTTTCTGATATTGGATTGGCTTATAAAAATTGTAGAATGTCTTCAGGAATAGAGCTGATTGTGAGTGATTCCGAAGTCTGTTTGATCTTTAGTTCATATTACCAGAAGAAAGGAAAGAAAAGGGAAGGAATTACCTTTCCCTGAGTGCCAGGCACTGGACTGAGTGCTTTTGATCTGTGATCTCATTTATCCCTCAAACAACCCTCTATGGCAGGTATTATCAACCCTATTTTTATAGTTGAACAAATCAAAACTCAGGGAGACTAAGCGGCTTGCCCCAAATAGCACAAAGTAGTTTTTACAGAATATGAACCCATGGCTGTTTGACTCCAAAGTCCTTGCTCATTCCAACATATTAAAATGTCTCTGGAATCAGAAGGCAGTTCACAGCAAGAACTTGAGAGCCTGGTGGGTTCAAAAGAAGAATTAAAGGAAGAATTGCAATGTTGCCTTCTAAAGATTAAATATATTTTTTTTACTTTCTTTCCTTTTAGGATCATTAACACTTAATACTTATACAAAAAAGCATAGAAGAATGAGTTGATATTAATATTTTTTCCATCAAACTCACACTTTGAGTGGGTATGCTTTAGTTGCAAAGGCCTTGATCAACAGGTATGTTGCAATCTCCAAGGCAAAAATAGGCCAATGGAGAAGAAAAGGAAGCTAGAAGAGGAAGCTGCAAAGATCATGAGCTGGGCAAAATGATCTAATTTCAGTGCTGACCTTTGAGAGAAGAAGCCAACAGTCCACTATTGTTTCAAAAGGACCCTGGTGACCTGGAGATGATACAGGCTGGTGTCAACCATTATCCAGATGGAAAGAAATTGAGGCAATGGCCATGTTCAGCCAAACTGGGAGCAGCATAACATTCAGGTATTGTCAGTTATTGGGAGAGGGAACCAAGCCATAGGAAGGGGTCAAGGGACAGAGTCCAGCCTTTCCTACTGTGACAAAAGATAGGAAGGAAACCAAAGACTCAACAACATGGGTTGAAGTTTAGGGCCAAACTCTAATTCTAGAGGAAAATTGGAGTGCTAAACTAGAAACTTAAGGCAGAAGCCTAGGCACACAACTAGAAACACAGCAGCCTCAAGAAAGGGCTGGATGTAACAGGATAGATAAAAGATTGCTGAGTGCTGAGTGCCCAGTGGAGGGTCATAAGCTACTATAAAATTAAGTCCAGAATCCAGTGACTGGTACGTCTGAGCTCAAAGAATACTCTATCTCCCTGCTTTGGATTAATTTACAAGTTCAAAACATAAGATCCTATAGTGCAGATAATGGTAGCAAGTGAATGGGCACAGCAGAAAATATTTTCTTTTATTCAATTATTCCTTCTTTTTTTCATTTATTACATAATATTTATTCCAGGCCTTTATGTGTACAGGTATATTGAATTTCACTATTTAATAACATTTTTAAATTTAGATTAGTAAACATTACAAAAAATTGTTTCTATAAACCATGCACATACATTTGATCTAATATATATTTCTCATCAACCAATAAGGGTACAGTTAGAAAGTAGCTATTATGCAATAATCCGTTTACCTGATTAAGATATCCTATCCTGTCTGATAGTTTTATCCATCAGTATTTCTTTATCTCTCCTATATATTCCATCTTTCCCTTAAAATTCTCTTTTTTTCCTAAGCATTAAAAGAATTTCAAGTGTCTATGAAACAAAAGAATCCTCCTTTGACCCTTATCAAACATTAAACTAATGCCCGGTATTTGCTGGACACAATTCTAAATATTTTATATACAGAAACTAATAACAACCATGTGAGGTAAGTAATGTTATATCTATATTTTAGGGATAAGGACACTGAGGCACAGAAAGGATAAATGAATTGTTCAAGATCACACAGACAGTGTAGGGCAGAGGAGGGACTTGAATCCCAGCCACCTGGCTCCAAAATCTGTGCTGTTTCCCTTTGTCCTGCTCTTATCCTGGAGCTGTTCTCCTTCCCTTCCTTTCTCAGTCACTTTTCATCAGGGCGTGTCTGCTGTGTCAGATTTCCCTTCCGACCTGTTTTAGATCCAGTGTGTGCTCCTCTTCAGATCTGTTTGGACCCTGCTCCCTCCCAGGTCCTTGGCTGCTTGCTTGGTTCTCAGAGAACTTCCACATCCACAGCTGTCCTCTTACCTATTCTCTATTGCAGACTCCCTAAACACAAGGCTTGCCCTTGGTGGGGCCTTAGTCGTATTTCCCTAGAAGAGAGATAGTTGTTCCAGTGCCAAGGTCTGAACTGACCAGATCCCCAAAGCCCTGGGCTCCTTCCACCACTTGGGATTCAGGTGAAGTGCTGTGTGGTAGTGATTGCCCTGAAGGGCTGCCTGGCAGAATTTGGGAGTAAGGGGGAGTTAACTCCCCATTAGGTAAACCTTGACCAATGAGAGACAGGAGATGGAGGGTAAGGCAGAAGGAGATCTAGCAGATGCTTCTCTTTCTTTTTTTGTCTCTGGGGCTGCTTCAGTGTGGGTGGTTCTGAATTGCCTATCCAGATGCCAAGCAACTGGCTGGATTTTCTGAAGTCTATAGATGGCTTATAGTGTATCTGTTAGTATTTGCATGTCTTCAGGCCTGCTTCATATTCCTTTTTCCTCACCTTATTGCCTTGGGATTGCACTTCCCGGTGAAGCATTAGCCTCAGGCTCTGTTTCCTGTGGGTCACCAAGACACTAGTTTTATTCCACTGCAAGGTTTGCATCCCTCATCTGCACTCACACTGTTGTCACTGAGATTACCAGTGATCTCCTTATTGCTCAATTGAATGACCATTTCTCAGTCCCTATTTTCTTTGAACTCCACTGCATTTAACTCTTTTGTTCATTTCCCCTTAGTACCTCATGATAATTGTTTCTCCTGGTTCTCTTCCTACGTAGTCAACACTGCCTTTTAAGTTATTCACATGCTGTCTTTCCTTACCCACACTTAAAATGTTGGGGTTATGCAGGATTTTTCTTTAGCCCTTTTCTTTCTCCCCACATTTGTTATTTCACTTACCCTCATGGTTTCAGCTACACATTACTTAATAGAATCCAAATACATTTGTTTAGCACAGAAATTCCTTCTGAGCTTCAGGCCCTGGATTTCTATCCCCATTTGAAAAATTTTATAAACACATGCCACTTATATCTAAATCTAAACTTGCATCCTCAAGTCTATAACTGTGTTAGATATCTTTCATTTACACTTCAAAATCCACTCGCTACTCCTGAGCACCCAGCTTTGCTGTCTGGAGGGTGGACCTACATGGAATACCATAACTGCTTCTTTGCTGTCCAGTTTCTGGTTGAGTCCAGGCATTTGGCGAGCTCAGTGGGGCACGAGATGGAAGAAGGAGTCAGTGTGAGCTGACTGCATTCCTTGATACAGGGTCACTGCCCTTGTTAGGCAACCCTGTTTGTATAGCTCTATGGGCCTTTTATCAATATGCTACAGATGCATCATACTGCATAGTAATTACTAGGTTCTTTTTAACAAAACTCCTTTTGAGTAGATATCTCATTTTATGCATTTCCCTTTCCATAGTGACTATCTTAGCTCTTTACAGAAAATAGTACATTCTCAGTAAGTATGTATGGAGTAAATATGTGCTCAAATCTATGTCAAATGGAAAAGGGGGACAGAATAATAAGATTCCACCCTACTCTCAAAGAATTGACTATTTGGGCAGCTAAGACAAGCATATGGAAATAATTGATTAATTAGGAATTAATAAAAGGCCAATTTTTTCAACACTTTGAGAAACTGACTTCTTAGAATGTAGGGCTTTTTAGGCTCTCAAGGGTCAGCAGGATTTTATAAACTAAGAAAAAAAGTATTAGGTCCTAGAGACTTAACTTCATGTTAGCTTGCAAATAAGTTTCACACAACCAAAACTCAAAACAAAAATCTCCAAAGAGAAACAGTAATAGCAGCAAACAAAACAAAACATTGTGAACCTTTCTCTTACCAGTGCCTGCACTGTTACTTAAAAGTGAGTGAAATTGACATTCTCTGGTATTCTTTCTAAGCAAGGAGATGACTGGCTATTTCCAAGGTTGACTTAAATGTCACTTGGAGTTCTCTCTTCAGGTACTGAACTAGCCTAACCTGCAGCTTTGGTTTTAAAAGATTATGGAAAATGGAGCTGTGGGACTGTGTGTGTGTGTATGCTGGGTGGACAGAGGGAGCGGCAGACTGTACTCCAGAACTATCAAGGCTGGAACTAGAAATCCCATCAGTGCAGATAGTTTTTGTGTCTCAGTGTGTTGCAAACCATGTTGCTATTTAACATTAGCCCTGCGATATAGTTTTAGCTCATACTGTTTTCTACAGAGTGCCAAAGCTTGATATAGTTGGAGAGCACTGGTTTTAGGACAAAATAACTCCTCTTCCTCAAAACTGTTATTGACATATTCCTTAGGATAAATGAGTATGTCACACACACACGATCTTTCCATTTTAGTTGTATAATTCTGTGCCTCTAAACCCACCAGGGTTTCTTTTCTTTTCTTTCTTTTTTTTTTTTCGTGTGTGTGTGCGTGCGTGTTTTAAGTAATTACTTTTTTAATTTATTTTTTATTTTAATTGTTGTTCAAGTACAGTTTTCTGTCTTTTACTCCCATCCCAGCTTACTCCTCAGCCCTCCGCATCTCCCTCCCATTTCCACCCCCACCCCCAGTTTTTGTCCATGTGTCCTTTATACTTGTTCCTGCAAACCCTTTCCCTTTTTCCCTGATATTCCCTCCCCTTTCCCCTCTGGTCACTGTCAGCCTGTTCTCTATTCAGTGTTTTGGGTTGTTTTGCTTGTTTGTTTGTTTTGTTGATTAGGTTCCTGTTAAAGGCGAGGTCATTGGTATTTTTCTTTCACTACCTGGCTTATTTCGCTTAGCATAATGCCCTCCAGTTGCATCCATGCTGTTGCAAAAGGTAGGAACTCCTTCTTTCTTTCTGCTGCATAGAATTCCATTGTGTAAATGTACCATAGTTTTTTGGTCCATTCATTTTCTGATGAGCACCTATGTTGCTTCCAACACTTGGTTATTGTAAGTCGTACCGCTATGAACATTGGGGTGCATGGGTTCTTTTGGATTGGTGTTTCAGTGTTCTTAGGATATAATCCTAGCAGTGGAATTGCTGGGTCAAAAGGCAGTTCTATCTTTAGTTTTCTGAGGAAATCCCATACTGTTCTCCGTAGTGGTTGTACCAGTCTGCAATCCCACCAACAGTGCACTAGGGTTTCCTTTTCTCCATAACCTCACCAACACTTGTTGTTTGTAGCTTTGTTTATGATGGCCATTCTGACTGGTGTGAAGTGGGATCTCATTGTGGTTTTAATTTCACCAGGGTTTCTTATTTAGACTTGCTGTTTCTGATAGCTCATCAGTGAGGTGAAATATGTAAACAGGCTGAAAATGAATGAAGTAATAGTCATATTATTAATTTTGGGTGCAGCACAGAATACAATGTAAGCAAACATCAAAGAAAGGTAATAGAAGCCTTTTTTTTTATACAGCATTTGTATTAATACTGCTGAACTGTCAGATATGTTCTCTCTGTCTTAAACTTCTTCCAGCTTTCTAGCCATAGACTCCTCAAACCTGCATCCTATTCACTGACATGCTCATGTATATACCTTCTGACCATAGCACCTCAGCATGTACACACACGCCACCTTTGGACTGGAGGATCCACAAACATCATTTCCAAAAGGTCCAAGTTCCCCATTAAGATCTTATATCATCATGACTGGTTGACAGAGTCTACTTGTACAAACACTGCCCTTATGGACTTTATAATTATCAGGATTGCAGACAGAGGAACTGAGATGGGGGTAATTACTAGCACTCGGGATGTAGTAAATTAGTATAGAGGTGTGAACTTGCTTTTAAATTTGAGTAATTTAAAAAAAATAGAGTCAATGTATAATTAGATGGTTCAGACAGAAAGTTAATCTGTTTTTGGATTTAGGAAGAAATATCTATCGCAGATAGATAATGACTTAAAAATTTGTCTCAGATTCACACTATGAAGGCCTGAGTATCCAGGATCTACTCCTGGATGTTATTTTACAGGGAACTCTTTTAGAACATTTCTTCTGCCTCTTCTACTTCAGCCTACTGACTGCACCAGAGTTGTTTAGGTGTCTCGTTACATCTATTTTCTACACACATCCATCTTGACAGAATTGTGTTTTGATAAGTGGTACTTCAATCCCGGTACACTGGCTGCATTCCAGAACCACACTCTTGGCCATTCAGTCTTGCCATTTAGTGTGAAGAATGTGACACCTCTCCTTCAAACACATTGCAGATTCAGTAGCACCAAGGCTTGGATAACAAAATGCCAACAGTAGAGTATCATTTTGGCATGTGTTTGGGGTGTGTGTGTGTGAGAGAGAGAGAGAGAAGGAGAGAGAAGGAGAGAGAGAACTGTAAAGGGCAGAGATTATAGTATCTTCTATAAGATAGAATAGAAATAATTTAAAAAACAAACAGAACATATTTGATGACTAACGACTCACTTTCTCAGAAAACTGCAGATCCATATTTCACTTTCAGGAATAGACACACTATTTCCTTTTAGCTATAGACAAAGGATCTTTCAGGTGAGACAGTATTTTACCTTACAATCACACAACGTCAAGCCAGACTCATTGTTCTTAAGGAACTAACCTTCTGCCACTTCAACAACCCTTAAGTGCTGACTGTTAACTCATTTTTCTTTTTCTTTGATGTGACTGTGACAAGAAACAAATTCATGGAAGTAGAATTATCTGTGATGGTGGGCAATTGGATAGCTGACCTTGAAAAAATTAATACTCTGAGTGAGCGGCAGTAGTCACTACCACCAGGTCTGTGCCAGAGCTGCAATTAGACACATAGACTTTCTTCTGTTATTAATTTGTAATTATTTCAGGTACAGAGGTTGTTTTAAAGATTGTTAGATTTGTTGTTGTTGTCAATGTTGTTTATTTGTATATACAAAAATGTATGGTTTTAGTACATTTAATAATGATATAAAATATTCAATATGGGCAACCAAGAAATATGTACATGAATGAGCACATGTGTGTCCATGCATGCATGTGTTCCTGTGTGTCTTAATTCATAACATGATTTCAGTGAGGCTTAATGTGGAGAGAGCCCTTTCTAGTGACTCTTATTTAACTACTTCAGTATTTATTTCTGCTTGGTTTTGGAATGTTTGGTATAATTTTCCAAGACAATATGTTTATCTTTCTAATGCTATTCTTATTAAAGAAAATAAATTTATACTTTCTAACCCTTTGCTTTCTCTACTTCACATTTTTTACTAAACTCCCTTTGGCCTTCTTCTTCACCCTCCCTACTCCCATGACATAGCAATATGCGGCTCACTTCTTTCCTCAGCTTCTCTGCACTTATCTGTGCTCTACTTATGTTTAAATGCCACACTCTCCGCTCCCAATAGACTTTATGTTTCTTCTCCTTTAGATATTAGCGGGGCTCCTCCATACTGAATCATATAAATGAACATATGAATTTAGTCAAATTTAGGTCCATTCAATAAAATAGCCATCTAGATGGACCATTATTTATACTTCATGGGTTGATTAAATTTACTTAATTGATAATTTGGCTGTGATCTTATATTATACAAATACATGTAACATTTGTATGTATCTTATATATTAAACATATGTATATTTGTTAGCTCATTCATTCACACATTCGACTCTTCATTCAATCCACACTGACTACTGTATCAATAACACAAAGCTGAGTATGACATGATCTTGCTATTGAAGAACTTAAACTTTAATGGCATGATGGTTTTAATGGTAAGCTCTTATTGGCTAATAATAGTAGTAATAATAGCTAATATTTCTTGACCATTATTTATGTGTTTGGCACTGTACTACATGTTTTATATGCATTATCTCATTTGATATTTATGGCAAGCTCATAAGACATGAATTACTTGGCTTTATTTTAAGATCAGGGATCTGAGGTCCAGAAAAAATTGAGTAATCCATGCTAAGTTACACACTTAATGAGTGATAGAGCCAAGAATTGAATTAGGCAGCCTAAGTCTTAGGAGTTCATCCTCAGTCATTTCATCCACATACCTCAGGAAGACAGGCCAGGGTGGCATGTGTATAGCTCTCTGCCATAGTGCTTCTCCATTTAGAGTCCTCATATGTATCTTTGTCCTGAAAAAGGACAAATAAATCCAGAGGGCCCTGAGTGCCAGGGATAGATAAGGCAATTTGAGGTTAAATATTTTCTAAATGGCATTTTTGATATGTAGCTAGTTAATAATATACTATTTTTCTTCTAATTTTATACACTTAATTTTTACTTTAATTAATATTTTAGAGATGTAAACTTCATTTTTCCAATGAACCCAAATATTTAATCTTGATATATTCAGAGATCAGATCGTGATAAAAATTTAGTTTCTAGAAATATGGCATGGTTTGTAGAAGTATTTTATAACATTTTCTGTAGAAAAAGTTATGATAGAGGTTCCATTCCCACAGTTCTTGGGGAACTGTGTGAGTCCCCAGGGTGCCTACTTTGAAGGGGCACCCATAATTATATATTGAAGGGGACTGAGGCATCATTGTCCTATGTACAACGTTTCTTGTATCTTCTTTGATAAATGTCTATATTTTTCATATTACATGGCTGGATACCTTCTGGATAGGATATATATGTATATATATAATCTTGAGTTAAAAATATAAAGAGGTTTAAGAAATAGTGCCCTGATTCTCATAGAGCTGAGCATTAATATAGTTGTTTAGCAAGCAATTTGGTCTCTGAAACCTTTGGGCGAGTAACCCAATCTCCTAATACTTCAGTTTTCTTATCTGTGATATGGCGATCATAATTTAAACTTCCTGAGATGCCAAAAAGATTAAATGAGATAATATGTAAAAACACTTCTGGGTTAAGTAGATGCATATTTTCCCTTCTAGATAAGGTGGAATACTTTCTCACAGATTATCCTTTTAGTAGACTTGTTGCCTAATACAGTATCAGACAAAGGCCAGGCACTAAAGATCTGTTCAGTGAATGAGTGCTTGCTCCTGAATGGTGCAGTACACAGAATAGTTGCTTTAGAAATTCAGAAAAAGCGAAAGATCAATAAGCCTGGAGCATCGAGGGAAAGGTTAGTGGTCAAATTGAGACTTAGGTTGGCACTTGTAGGAAATACAGTATTTTGAAAGGAAAAGAGGAAAAGAAAGGGATCTTCAGAAGGAAAATGAAACATAAAGAAAGATAAAGAAATGAGAGAGAAGTTAGAATACAAAACATTTTAAGAAGTCATAATTCGCATCCACATACAACAAAACATTTACTGATAAAATAACAAATTGTAGAATAATTAGCTCTAATTTAAAATGTCATGTGTGCCAAGAACAATTTCCAAAGATTAAAGGTTCAAGTTTTATGCTGGCTAGTAACTACAGGTTAAAAACTTAAAACATTTTACAATAACATTCCAGTCTTTGAAAGAGAAATGAGAAAAGTTATCCAAACCAGCATTCTTTATTTTTCTATTTGAAACCTTCTTTGCTATGTATGATGATTATTGTTCAGAAGTGGAAAATGGATTGGAAAACATTTTATATTTTTATTTCTTTACATCAGCATGACTACTTGCATAATTTTAGTTCTAAGTTAAATTTCTATGCCATCTGACCAAGTTCATAATGGATGTAGTTAGCTTTTTCAATTTGTAAATTAAAATAGAGTACTACAGCCTCTATTCTATAATATAGATTCGATTTTCCTTCTACTTATAAATCCACAATTATATAGTTAAAATTTAATTTGAATAGTAATTTTCAGCACAGTGATCTTTGAGCAAACCAAGAGGTATAGCCATTTAAAATACGATGGAGGCACATGAATAGATCAATGACCAAAGTACAGTCAATAATAAGCTTGAAACAGAACCAAAGAATGGTCTTCTTAGACTCTGATTCAGAAGGCTTTTGATTTTAGCATTAAGTGACTTTATGGTCACTTGTTTTCTGAACCTGCTCTGTGTGAGTTTGACATGAACATTTTGCATGTCAAAAGTTGACTGATATTTTCTCTATATACATTTTAGTGTCAAGGATAAACCCATCAATGAACAGAAAGTCTTTCTCCAATAATAGTGTATTTGTATATTGGTGTCTGCTGTCTGATTTGAGAGTATTAGACCATCAAAAAGATAATAAAAACCTAACTTTAGTCATGGAAATAAATAAACCCCAACTGTAATTTATTATTTTATAAGTCTCAATCAACATTTTGTTGATAGTGACAGTTGAATAAATTATTAAATTGAAATAATAATGTCAAATTTTGTGTGAGACATTAACATAATTAGTGCTCTGCATCCAATAGTCTTACATGCATATAAAATTTTATACAAAGCATGTAATCATAGTTATTAAAAACCTAGTATTTCCTGCATAAATGCCTTTTTAATCCTTGGTAGAATCCATTGTTAGATGTTCAGAAATGTTTTTTTTTTTTTTTCCTTTTAAGAAATATAGAAACTTCGTTATCTCTTGGAGGAGTAGAAAGATAACTGGACAAGAAATGAAAAGTAGAGAAGTTTGATTAGATCATATCTCAAGTTTTTCTTATTGCAAAATACTTTAAAAAATGACTCCTAATATAACCCTGTGCAACAGGCAAACCAGATATTTTCTTCTATTTTGAAAACAAGAAGCCTGGCATTTAGAGAGGTTGTCACATAGAGAGCCTCTCATAAGATTTGTGTGCTAAAATCTGACTTGGCTAATCTGCTAAATTACCCCTTGAATACTTCAGTACTTATACCTCAGTTGTCATTAATAGTTTTCAACAAAAAATAATTGAAAACCTGTGTATGTACTCACATGGTTTATTAGATGCCTCTATAATTAACCAAGGGTGATTATATTAGTAGAAAATTTTGGAGTTTGTCTTGAAAAACTAATCATGTTGAGGCAATGATAACTAAAACAGAATGATGAGGCGATGAGAGCTAAACTTGAAAACTGAGCCTTTGTCCCTGAAGCAGTGTCAATCACTTTTGCTGTACCCCACCAAACAGACGAGAGTAAACACCCATACTGGTGTTGATAAGCACTTAGCTAGACTAAATGCATCCAAGAGTGATGACATTTTCTGTTTGCTTGTGTATATAAGTCTAACACTAATACCTCTGAAGGAAAGAGATCTTCATTTTTATCTTCCCTGAGGTTTCTTATTTTGATCCTGTCTTTAATTTTAAAAAATGTTCTACTTATAACCTTCTAATGTCTCACAACTACTTTTCATCAGTAATCAGTGTTATAATGTAAGATTTATCAGGGCAAGGGCTTTGTCTCTTTTGATCACTGATGTATTCCCATCATGTTTGATGTATTCTCAAACAGTGTCTGGCACATAGTAGGTGCTCAATAAGTATTTGCTAAATAAATGTATGAAAAATTATCTACAAATAAATTCTCATCACAGAAAGAAAACAAGCAAATAAAAAAGAAACTCTGGTGTCTTTTACAACCTAGAGTGCTGTGTAAACATTTGTGAGTAGAGATAACTTATAGGTGAGAGACTTCTTTCCTTTATTGAGAGAAGTTTTTTCTCCCTAAAAAAAAGAAAGTAAAGTAAATGGATGTGCAATATGTGAAGCTGGACTTCTTTGTTGTTGTTTCAACATGTCACTTGGAAATTAAAGTATATAAAATAAGAAATAAACAGAATTTACTTTATATAACCTAACATTATTCCCCAGAAATTTTGTCTCTTCATTATTTTCTCATTGTTATACTGCTACATTATTTGAAGATGAGGCAAATGTAGAAATTACTTTTATTTTCTTTTTCCAACTTCTCAGTTTACTGATTATTCTTTTCTCTCCCTTTCCCCCTCCAACTCCCACTCATGCTTCCTTTTCTCTGATTGTGTGCCTTCCCCTCCATACAATCAAAATGAATTTGACATGAATGATGAAAAATGTAACTAAGGGGGTGAGGGAGGGTCAGGTACCTGGGGACCTGAACCCAGGTCCCCATCTTTACACTGCAGTCTGTGTTTCTGGATTTATACAGGTGAAATGTTGACCTAGAAGTACAGTGTGTGGAACAAACTACTACAGCTTTAAGCTGTAGAGGTTTATCAAAAAAGAGCAGAAACAAAGGCAAGCAGATGGCTAAAGATGAAGGTCACATCAGATTGAGAAGTTTGTCAAAATGCGATGACATAGGTAATCTGTAAACTGTTATTGCGCCTAGCTGGAGGTGCTGAAAAACATTTTGAAATTACAAAAAACACTGGAGTCACCAGCACAGAGGCAGGAATGATAGCCTGGAGTGGTTCTGGTCTATGGATGAATGCCAGATGTGGAAAGCGACATATCTGGAATTAATGATATTAAACATGCTTTTCTTTTATGCTCAATAATAACTCTATTATGATTGATACAAACCGCAGACACTTTATCTAGTACAAATGGAATCGTCTGTCATTGACTATATTAAATCATCAATTTCTGCATGATGAGGATCGTTTAGGGTAACTAATCATCTGTCTCGTTCTGAAGTCTTTAAGGCTGATCAGATAACGTTTTGAATACTGCCTGAGCAACCATGACAATCTAACCCTTCCATGTAAGGATTGAGAGGGGCCCATTATGCCTTCAAAGCCTGTGGAAATATCACAGCTCTTTCTCTACATAATACCCTGCTGTAAATAAATCACTCTCCACCGCAAACTTTATTGATCACAAGCACTTCCGTGCTTGTGTCTAGTGAAGTCTCTACAGAATAAAATGCTGCTTTATATTTTGTCTTGTCAAAATATTAAACGGCTCTGTCAAGCGGAGTCAGGCTAGCAGTGATGGTGTAATTCTGCTGTAGCCTTTCTCATTCCCTCCTTCTATCTCAGCTGCCAAGCTTACAAAGCAAGATTTTTTTTATAAACTTTCCAATTATAGTCTCGTAAGATTATGAAGCCTTAAGATAAAGTGTCCTAATTTAGAGTGGTGGAGTACTGAACTCCTAGGAAAGCGACTGTTAGATAAAACAGCATTTCTCACAAGGAAAAAGATAACCTGGCTTATTTATATACACAACTTTAATTGGCAATGGGGGTTAGGCTAGAAAAAAATATCTCTTTAATTTTGCTTCGCAAAATGGCGTGTAGGGTGGAGTCTAAATTAATTTACACTAAAGTGCTTACAATTTATAATTATAAAATAATGTGTTATGATCTAAACCAGCTTGGGGGGTGGGGATTGAGTTAACACTGAAGTTCATCATTAGCACAACACATGTTTCCAAACAACACAGATAGATTATCCAGTGACTAAGTGGTACCGCATACTGTAATATGTTTGTAGCAGCACCCAGAAACACCAAGCAGATTAAAAGTATAATTTACTGCCTGCTAACACTGGATTTCCTGGGCAGCATATGGTTTTAATGCAATCTAAAAGTAGTTTCATCCTTTGTCCCTTGTAAAAGGGTAGATTTTGCTTTCAATACGGAATAGACTGAAATCACTTAGAGAAGAGTTTAAGATTTAGTGTACTGGGCCATTAGTGCTGCTTGGAGGACACTGGGTTTGATCTTTATTCCCTTTTGGAAGATCATTAACTCTTTTAGACATTTAGCAAATAACCTTTCCAAGGCTTGGAAGAGTTTATATACCACCATAAGAGAGCATTTTGCTCCTGTCTTGCCTGTTTTCCAGCCAGATATTTATTGAAGCTTCTGTTTGGTCATTTTTAAAGAGAAGTTAAGCTGTAAGATGGATTGGTAATTCTAGACAGTGAATTTATTTTGGAGTCATAAAAATTGGATGCCACAAAAACTTGAAAGTGTTAGTTTAGCTCTGGACCTCTGTGTACACCTCCGTTCTTGCCTCAGAGAGATTGGAAAGAAGAGAGAACAAATTTTAGCTTAAGGATGGGGTTAAACCCCCTGGCATATTTCAAAGAAGCAAGTAAACAGCTTTTTACTTTTTTGATGGCAGTACATTTGAACCATCAACCCCCTTAGCTTAATTCAAGTTCTAATTCATCTCCATAGTCCCTTTACAAGTATTTTGTCAAGAACTACAATGGGCAGTAAACCTCAAAGAGAGTGGAATCCATCAATTCTTTTTTTTTTTTATACAATAGGGAGGTCATTAAAGACTAGTGAATTAGATAGTCTCCTAAGTAACTATAGTCATGTTATTTTGTTGTTGTTGGGCATAACAGAAAATGTGCAAACATATTGTTGCGAGTATTTTGCCTAAATTTGGAGCCACTTTATCCTTATGCAGCAAACACTTAAGAACTCTTTTCACATGCTAGATACTCTTTGTCTCACTAGAAACAGCCCCTGACCTTGAGTGGCTCATGGGTTATTGAGGGAGATACACTTGTAAACAAGCAAAACAGTACAGCATGAGAAAGCTGCGATGTGGGTACCTAAAGTGTTAGCCTTTGTGTTTTATTTAACCATGAAATGCATGTTATTTATTTATTTTTCATAGCAGTTCCATTGATATCTATAGTTTGTGCCTGCTAATTTTCTTGTAATAGCTTTTTATTTTTATTTTTTCTTTACTGATGTCATTTTCACCTATTATTGACCATGGGTAAGGACATAGTGCCAGCCTGGTGATACTGCCTTCTGACTGCAATTCTGCATTCAGAGATAGACGACAGTCAAACCGTCAGGGAGCATCAGTGCCCAGCTCACACCCAGGTGTGATGGCTCCCAAGTGCATGTTCCCAACACTAGGCTTACTCTCTTTCAGTCTACCCAGTGTAGAAGATGTACTGTGTGGGTGAAATATTAAATGTGAAAAGAGCCAAACCAGCTCACTGAGATTCATCACTGAGACTTTCCTAAAGCTGGTATGGCTAGGCTGTCCAAGAGCCACCATTGTGCAGAAAGAGCCCACCAGAGAATAAAGCCAAACGCAGAAGAAAGAAATGCTGAGAGGTGGGAAAGAGTGAAGTACTGGAGAAAGTGGATGAGTTGGTGGTATCGTTTGATCCGATGGATCCATTCTTCAAATATCTACCCCTAGATTTTAGTTATAAGAGCCAACAAGTAGCTTCTTGTGCTGAAGCTAGGTTCCTTTTAGTTTATCTACTAATTAATTATGTGCTTAAAGAAAGAAATACATACTTTAGTAAAGTCTCAATTGGAAGAAAGTAAAGAACCTCCGTGAAAGGATCTCAGAGGACCCTTAAGTTTGACGGGTAGTAGAGAGTGATCGGAGGATACTTCAGGGGGAAGTTAGCATTTATGATCTTCAAAACAAGACTTTAATTTTGTGCTCCTTCGTATTGGGTCAAAGGTCTTTCTGTAATAAGGATCTAGCTAACAATTCTACACTATAATTTCTATTAGAAGATTTAAAAATCTATTATCTAAATGTCTGTTTTCTTTTTATTTAGTAAACCAATTTCTCCTAGTTTCTGGGCTTCCTCTGGTATGCACAGCAGACAATTATAGAAGTTCTATAAATCGTTCATCAGCATATGAAGATATCATTTAATATTTTGGGTGGAATCCCTTTTTAGCCACCAGAAAAGAGGTTATCATACCACACTTGAAAGTGTTAATGCCGTTTCCTTAAGTACCTAGCACACTCCTGGGGAGTAGCTTACACTGTGGGAGAATCTAGGTCAATGTGCATGACTGAAAATAGCTTAACAGTGAATTCAGTATGAATTGAAAAAATAATGAGATGAGATCCTAGCCATGAGATACCCTGACTGGAGTGATACTGGGTCTAAAAAAGTCAAGCATCCTAGGTTTTGGAATAGGTTTAGTGGTCAGCACAGTTTTCTTTCCTGGCCATGTTGAACTCTTTTAAAGCAGCATTGGATGTTTAGATCCAAGTTTGGTCAAAGAGGCTGCCAACAAGACACAAGACCCTTGCTCTATACACGGGCCAGGTGGCAGTTTGGAAGGGAAATGACAACTTCTAGTTAACTGACACTACATCTCTAGTCAATTGTAATTGTTGCTCAGGATTTCATTACTCTCCTCTGAAAATATTACATTTCCTCGGGTTAATAATTTGACTGTAAAAAAAAAATTTAAACCTCCATTCTAAAATTTAGTAAACAGAGATTATGTAGGGAAGTGAACAACACATTATTTTTTGTTTACTCTTATTTTTGGGAAAAAGAGCCTTCAGATTGTTTTGTCAAAAGTTTACATGGAAAATATTAATTGCTATCACATTCCTGTTTTTTTTATAGAATAATAGGTTACTGAAAACATAAATACATTCATAGAGTAAGATCATTTTCTTAACTAGAAAATAATAGTTTTTATTAACAGAGTTTTTAAAGTAATGTGTTTTTTCCTCACTGATACAAGGTATAATTAGATAGTTGGCAATAATATCAACAATAAAGGCTGTTTTATCATTATGACAGCTAGGTAGTGTCTCTGAAAAGGAATAGTGTCTTATTTTTATCACTATCTTAAGCTACTCAATTATTTTCCCATGAAAGTTAGTGAATAACCATTAAATGTTTGGTCAACTTGCCAGATGCCAATGATAGCGACTGTGTGATATACAAAGGTATTTAGGACTTGGCTGCTACCATCATGCATCTTTCAAGCTAATTGCATAATTGGAGGTGGTTTGTGAGTGAAGAAAGGAAGCGGAAACACACAAGTCTGTCCAGAGAAAGACCAGCCATTGTTAATATAACGAGAATGGTTTCTGTGACATCAATGTAACCTGGGCCACTTGATGGAACTTCTGGAGTAATGTGGTAGTTTTGCCATACTTCTCTTTAACTCCTTAGGGTCAGAGTTTATTACCCTCTAGGGGTTCAGATTCTAAACAAGGCCAGTGTAGAATAAGAATATATGATATTGCTGATGCCTTAGAAGGAAGGCCAGGGTGAGTAGTTCAAAGGTAAGGATGGAATGCTGGTGATGATCAAGGCCAAGGTTAAGTCTCATTTGCTGGTTCCAGTTCAATATAGGACTTTTATACACCAATGGCAAGTGAAATTAAAATATGAGGAATATTTGTCACTATCTCTAGTTATTTCAATATCAATATTTATCTATCATTTTCTACATACTTATTTTTCTATCTACATAAAAAATAAATCCCTTTACACACCTATTGGCAAGGGCAATGCCTTACAACTACAGGCAATATATCGAAGTTTCTATATTAGAAAATGATCTTCATGGTCAAATAGATCATGTTCAAGTAGATGGATCAGGTTCACAGAGCTTAGTTGATTTGATAAAGGCAGTACGCTACATAACAAGTCTATGACAATCAGTGCTAAGTCGCCATCCATATGATACTTTCTTTTTATGAGGAAAGAAAATAATCCAATGTAATGCTGTTTATAGAGGTGTTCTTATTTGCTAATCATTCTGAAATAAAAATCCAAGTCAGCAACACTAGGATATGAGGTTCCTCATCACATTTGGATTAGTAACTGTTTTTTATAATTAAACAATTTATATAACTCTGTCGATACGTTTGTCTCTCTCTAATAAGACCAAGGCAGTGAGAGCGAGTGAGAATGTTTTGTGTATTTGTGGGTCGAACATAGGATTTCATATGGGGCAAATCTCCCTTTTTTTCTCATTCAGGAGACTTTTCTTGTCCATTTCTAGCCTTTTAATTTTTTTTTAGAAAAATGTTTTTAGAAACCTATGCATCTTATAAAACCCACAGTGGAATGTGTCATGAGCTTTATTGAGAGTGGATTTGCCTGCCATAAGCAGCATTCAGAGGAGGAGAAGGGTTCTGGTTCACAATGAAGACAGCAAACTTGAAGTGAGTAAAGCTCCAGGTGCAAAGCCTGCCCCCTACTACATGGAAATTTCTCTTCCTGTGACCCTTTGTTCTGATAAGACCTTCTTGATTTTGAGGCTGTGGTTTCTGATGGGTGAGAATGGTTGGAAAAGGAATCCTGGGTGATTTTCCTGTCCTTTCAAAATCTCCTTTAAAGTCTGGACATGTCAGACCACTGCTAAATCTGTCCGGCCTAGCATTCCTGACAGGCATAATTACTATCTTGGAGTTTGCCTTTACTAGGGCTTCTGTTTGAACTCCCTAGAAGCTGACATCCCCATAGAGTCTGAAATCCACCACACTGGCTGTCAACAAGCTGGCAGCTTACTGACTGTGTGTATTACCTGCTGGGCTGTTCTTCCGCAGTACAGGCTCCGTCTGATGATTTATCCTGGAAGAGTCTGGCAGACTAACTGGGAATGAGCATAGTGCTCCCATACGAAAGCATGGTTCTAGCTCACCTATTTTTTTTTTTTTTTTGGTCTCCTGTTCTTCAGAGTTTAAGAAAAAGACCTGATGGGTTACTTTCTAGCAACATATTATTTTAGTCATCTGTCAGCTAAACTAAGGGTTCAGAAGCAAAATAGATCATTTGGGTCTACTGTGTGAAGTGGCAACGCTGCAGACAGTGGCAGATCAATAACCATTTATAAATAGATTTATCTGATTCATTTATCAACTAGAGTGTGTGCCAGTGTGTGTGCTCATTTATATATGTATACCTAAACCATTTGAGATAAAACATTGAAATATAAATGAAAATAATTAGCCCAAATACACTCAGCGAGAAGTCACTTATACTTTATAAATATACAGCCAACTGAAAGAGAGGTAGGTAGATGATAGATAGACAGATAGATAGATAGGTAGATAGATAATACATACATACATACATACATACATACATACATACATACATAAAAGGAATCAACACTGAAACATGACCAAATTAGGGATTTTGGGGAGTTCATGGAACTGCTACAAACAAGGTTTTGCTGCTTTCTTTTTCCCCAGCAACGACTTCGGTCTCTTCCTTCTCTCTTCTTCCTTCTCCCTTGCTTTCCCCCTTTCCTTGCTCTCTTTAATACGTGCTCAGCCCCAGAGGAGTCTGCCGAGCGGCAGGGCTAGCAGCGGGAAGCTGGCAACTCACAGGAACAGTTGAGAGACAGACTCTGGCTGCTTCCCTTCATCCCTTGGCCCTCACTTCCAGGTTCGTACCTCCCCCACCACCTGAAAGGCAATCAAAGATTAAGTGAAAGAGAAAAATATGTCAACCTTTTTTTTTTTCTTTTAAAAAGACGTCTATTTATCTTACAGCTTGATAAAATGCCCTAGTGGGTTAGGTTTACTTAAGTTGTTTTTTAAAACTTTTGATTGCTAGCCCTGTGCTTCTGAAACACTCCACGTAGACCCCACGTGCAGTGGCTGCAGTTACTGCTGACAAACACGTAGCACAGAGCATGACTGCAGTTTGTGGATTTTTTCCCACTGCTGATCCTAACCAGTTCTTTGTGTACTAGCATTAATTTTTAAGGAGATCCAGGGATGGAAGCAACATTTCTTTCTTATATCCTATACCTAAAGCAGAAAAGAGCCAGCTTTCACACAGGCAGCCCATTGTTACCTTAATTCTCTTGTGTTACTCAGTTCAGGTAACCTGACTTTAAGTGTCTGTTACAATTTTGTTTCTTTCTGCTGGTGTCTCCTGCTATAGACATTTTCTGTTAAAATCTATGAGTTAAGTATCTTTGAGACAACATTAAGCCTCTGAGAACCTTGATATTTTAATCTATAAATGGAAATAATGATACCGGCATGGAATTCAGTGCCATCTGCATATTTATATGTGTCTGAACTCTGTGAACCCTCTCCCCCAAAATACAAGGGTTTATCGTTGGTTTTCCATAGTCTCAGGCATTGAGAAGTTAGGGGTACTCCTCTTTTTAGGGGCACAAATGGATCTCAAGTACTCTGTTAGAATTATATGTTTGTTAGAATTCATATTCAGGAGAAGAGGAAAGTGGGGGCAAAAAAGGAAACTATGGAATACATTTACCATTTATCGATACATGATCATCAACATCTAATTTTTGACAAAAAGAAGTTTCATTTTGAATCATTCTGGAAACTCTAAGTTTTGTCCATTTTGTAGAATCAATAAAATTATTGCCAATTATTGTCATACTCATTGTCAGTTTGAACTTTCTCTGTAAAAAAAAATGTGTTAGTAAGGCATTTATTCATTATGACTTATCCCAGGAAGACATTTAGAATGTTCATTGTGATTTTATTTTTTGAAAAGAATATCATCATTTTTTGAGAGTATAGTCTGTGACAGTGTGAGGGGGAAAAAAGCTAGTGTGTAATTACATTGTCAAATTCCAACAATGCTCAAATTAATTTTCCTATTTGGTTTTGCATTAATCACATTTTTAGTAAAGATCACCTGACCTTGTGCAGAAAATTCAGTACTTCGGCCTGATATCTTGTCTAAAAATGAACTCCTCCTACAATAAGCCACATGCTTGGTTGTTCTCACATCAAAAATTGCTTTGTAGCAAGCATTGAAAATCTTTGTAGAAAAAAAGTCTCCAAAATAAAGTGCTTTGGGGTTGATTGTTTGCTTCTACTGAAAAGTAAAGAAAAAAAGTCATGGTTTTAACATGCATATTAACTCTAAAAATCTCATTCTTGGACAGCATGAATACTGAAGACTGGAAGATGTAAAATTTCATCAAACGTCAGTCACTTCATACCAGGGGCCTTACCATAGCCCTTTGGAGTGTTATTAGACTTTTCTTATTTTTTATTGGAACTACACCAGGAATTACACTAGGAATTATGTCAGTCCTGCAGCAATTTTCAAGAAGCCACAAGTCCATGATCCTGAAACTTTGACTGCTGACAAGAAGTTGCTTGGAGCAGCAGTGTTATTAACAAGCCACCTTTTCCGCACCCCATCTGCACTGGAAGCCATCCCCAGCTCATCACCTCCATCTGTCTCTCTGTACGATGGGGCGTGCACACCAGCGGGCTCCGGCCATGAGGGTCAGTTTGCTGCTGAGTTACTCATCAAACATCCCTTGCTGCGTGGACTCCTTACTCTCACTATTGCAGGCTGCAGGCAGCCAGTCTGTGAATCTGACAAAAGTGTACTTACCTTCTTTTATAATAAAGCCTCTTTAGGCAGGAATTTTGATGCCCCAAGTGTGAAGATATTTTATGTGTGTGCCCAGAGAGATCCATTTGGTCCTGTGGGTGTCTCCTCTGAGATTTATGACAGCCTCTTAGAGGGGGTGGTATCCCTTGATTTGATGCCATCAGGGCTTTGTTCTCTGCCCAGTGTCCTCTGAAGACTATCAGCCTTGGATTCTTCGTCCAGCTTTTAAAAGGTCTCTGAGGACTCATAAATTCAGTGCTTCTGGATTAAAGCATAGGCTATGCATGTGCCTACTGTTCTGTTCCTTTCTGGTCTTTTCTTGAGAAAAGACCCTACTTTTACTCTTGCTGCTAGTTAGCAAGTACTGTGAAAATGACTTACCACACACTAAGTTGTTGTTTTGATTTTTTTTAACTGGCTGTAACTATTACTGTGCTACAAAATAGTGAGCTATCAATTGACTCTTGAGAAACTTAATTGTTGTTTTATAAAAATTATTATTAGTAGTAATAATAATAATTATTGTTGTTGTTGTTATTGTTATTGTAGTGTTTTCTTTCTGTTCTGGGTAGATGTCCCCCGATATCACTACCTCCTTCTGATCCCTGTGTGGCACTTTTGCAATACAGAGGAATTTAAATGACTGTCCACAGAACTGGACTATAGATCCTAGAAGTCATTTTTCCTTTTGACCCAAAGAAAAGAAACAAATGAACTATAGAAATTAAAATAATATAATAGGTAAAAGGAAAAAAAAAACTTGGATATTGAGGTAGAAACTGTAATTAAAAATACAACTTTGCCAACTACCAATTACATGGCCTTGAGTAAGTTAAATAACCTAAGCCTTGTTTTTGGCATCTGTAAAATGGAGAAAATAATAGTCTCTAGATCTTAGATTACATTGGGAGTGTGGTAGTAATTAAACTTGGTAGTAGATATACAGGGCTTAGCCTAGAACATGGCCCATAGAAATATTCCAGTGGTAGGCTCTACTACTGTTACGACTGAAAACAGGGTGTTCTTTTAAAAGCAAAGAAGAAAATTAGACTGGATTACATTTTTAGTTTTACTGTCTCAATATTTTATGCCTTCTTACTCTCCACAATTTTTAACTTACAGGTGGAAGAACTGAAGAAGGAAATAAAAGTTGCCATTTGAGGATTATATAAGGTTCAGCCAAGAATTTAGGACTTCGGGCCCTCCAGATGCATGGCGATCTGTAACACTGTACTCCTTTCACTCGTAGATAGCTACATACCCAGAGGACTGTCAATAAAAATAATGACAAAATTCAACCCATTGCTGCCCCCAGGAGTAAACTGAGGTTCTATCTCATATTATTTTTAGTGCACTTCAAAACACCCAATTTCTTGGGAGGGGAAAAGTAAGCTACGTAACTTGTAAGATTTTATGCCTTGTTCAACATCTGTCTTGGTCTTAGACTATATTGCCATCTCTGTCATGTGGCAAACCAGTTTTGAAAGTGAATTTGATCAAACGTATTAACTGGTTCATTTATAGAACCAGGAGTAGTTAGCTTCAGATGCAGGCACCAAATGGTACCTACACATCATCACACACTCTTACACAGTTTAATAAAAACAGCTTCTTTACTGGAATATTGAAATTTTAAAACATAAGATGGCACACAAAGGACCAAGTAAAACTGGGGAAATCTGAATAAGACAGGTGGAATTTGTCAATGTCAAGATCCTGATTATGTTATTATACTATAGTTTTATAAACTGTTACCATTGGGGAATCATGGATGAAGTGTAGAGGAGATCTTTCTGAATTTTTTCTTACAACTGTATCTGAATCAAAACTCTCTCAATAATTTTTTAAATTAAGACTGTAACTGACAGATATCCTCATAATGACTTATATTTATAAAGATTTTTAACCTACCTTCCACTGCTCATTATTTTGTGTAGCATCTAAATGAAATGTTTTATCCATGATATTTTCCACAACCAAACCCTTTAGTTTTTCCAAGGCCTTTAAATTTCATAGAAAACTGACATAAAGTGGCTGAACTACTACAGCTTTTTCTTTCTTTCATAAGAACTTATGAAATTGGGACAATCCTTACTTTTGGGCTTAAAAACTTTTCCAGAGGATAAATAGAATCCATAAAAGAAATTTGCGTATAAAGCAACACAGAAATGCTTCAAAAAGAAGAGCATCTTACATTGATCTATTTTTAAAATAGAATGACATATTGTGAAAAAATCTAAAAATGTAGAACAACTTCCATCTCTCAGGCCTGAGATGTAGGTAGCCTTCAGCTGCAGCAGCATGTACTCCTGCTGGAGCTTAAACATAGTTGTTTGCCTATTGTCCTCCCTGAGACTTTAATGTCCCGTGGCTGAGGGTATAATGCCTTTGTTTATTTTTTTATATTAGATGATCTTAGTATTCTTGTGAAAATCATAGGAGATTCATGTTCCTCACAGTCACAATAATTTTAATCCATTCATGTGAGGGCAGAGAATTGTTATCAACACCTAAAGATCCAAAGTGTCTCTGGATTACTAAAGGCGGCACACTGGAGTGCTGGTGTGGCAGGAGTCAGTGGAAACGCATCGTTGTCTTTCAGACCTCAGCAGAGCCATGCTGATTTCAGCCGTGGAAAGGACTGTGGAAGGGGTGGAAACCATGACTTCCCAGCTGTGTCTCTGTAACTCAGACATTTACAGCTGAGATAACTAATTGCTTCGGCTTTTCTTTTTTTTTTTTTAAATGTGTTTTTTCCATTTTCATTTAGCCCCCAAATGCCCCCAACCCCAGCAACCACCACACTGTTGTCCATGTCCACAAGTCCTTTCCCTTTTTGCTCAATCCCTCCATGGTTTTTCTTTTAATGAAAGCAGTAACAGTGCATAATGTACAAGACCAGGAATGATCGTGGTGGAATGTTACGGCTATTTGCCTTGAGAGGAAAACACACTTTATTTCAGTTACCTAGCAATTATTTGCAGATATACTCCCATTATCTCATTTCCTCAAATAAACTGTAGAGGTCAATACACATGGTAAATTTCACATTTTCAGTATTTCTAAGAAGGATTCAATCTTTAAAAGTCTGAAAATTGCATTCTAAAACTCCGAAACATCTATACCTGTTAAGTTAGGTTGTTAAATAATAAGTTATAGAGAAAGATGTAGACATACCTTTTTTTCCTCCAATTTTAACTCAGTGTAGATGTGATTGTACAGACCTTTAAACTCAACAGTATTCATAGAGTCTTAACCTACTTTCCCCACAACCTACGTGTTAGTTCTTGTATCATCCATGCTCAGATTTAGTGGGAAATCTCCCAAAGTATAGCTCGTATATCTCTTCCTGAAAAGCAACTGCCCAATCAGCCCTACTTGACATCAAGGAAGTTTTGTGGAAACTAATTATAGGAGAGTCATGATAATCCCCAAACTCTTAGGTAAGTAAGAAATGCGGTGGAACTATGTATGTGTTATACTAACAGCTTATTGAAAGAATTGTAAATAAGCTTCACTGTACACTTGCAAGGCACACGAGCATGCATTTGCTGCTCATTATGCACCATAGTTCTGGGGTAAAGCTGGGTACAAAGAGTCTCTGAAGGACAAACCTGACCATTCATCTGTACGCATGTACCATGCTGGCTGCTGCGTGTTGTAGAAAGAGGCTCTGCAGTTTTTCCAATCGGAAAAAATAATGAGCTTAAAGCAACAGCTCCTCTGAAAACAGTTGGCAGTTAGATAATGATGGACATGCTGCAAACTCCAGAGATATCGACCAAGAAACATGAGTGGTGCATTATAAAGAAAGAAAGGCTTAAAGTCTACCACCTTTCTTTTAAACGAGTTAAGGTACTTTTCGGTATGACGATGGCAACATTGCCTGAGGTATATTGTGTTCCACAATACATGGCAGCACATTACAAAAGGAATTTCTGAAGGAAGTTAATAACAAAGAAATTAGACATGATGGAGAGAGCTGCAAAATGGAAGTCGAAATTTGAGCCTGAAGTTGAGGTTCTCACTCGAGCTTTCTTGCTGAAGTTGTTACACTTCATGAGTAACAACTTGGATTTTATGTATGGTCAACATGGGCTGGTTAACTTAAGACAGTGTTTACGGACATTGATGCCATTGATTAAAAAATAAAAGTTCTGTCAAACAGTAGTTTGATCTTCATGACAACAAACAGCCCGTTTGATGTTTTTATTGAATCAATTGATTTTTTTTCACTGAATTGATTGGTTGTTTTACTATCATGTGGACAACTCCTAAATCAACATGTGCATCCGTAGATGTGTTTTTGAAAAAGTCTGTATTCATAGATGCATATATTCTAAAATTTCTGGCTAACAGAACCTAATGAAACCAAAAATTATATCAGAATAAATGGCATCAATGTTGAGAAAAGTGTTTTCCCCCTTTTCTTAAATTTGGACTTGAATTTCAAAATTTAAGCAACTCAGTGTTACAGATGGATAAAAGGTCATTTTTTTTTCTTATCTTGTTCAAGTATGTACTTTGGATATTGACTGAATAGTTAGATAATAATTTATCGATAAAGGGCAGTTGAGTTGTCGTAGGTTTTCAAGGATAAAAAAAGGA
Organism: Tonatia bakeri; assembly: GCA_004024845.1. NCBI lineage: Eukaryota > Metazoa > Chordata > Mammalia > Chiroptera > Phyllostomidae > Tonatia > Tonatia bakeri. The sequence continues at coordinate 256,071 of PVIA01000233.1, read as the reverse complement.
GACAGATGCTCCCTCTACTCTGTTACTCTGTCTCACCTCCTTAATAGCCAAAATAATACAATATATCTGCCAGGTTTTCTTGCCTTTCAAAGGGAGCTACCAAATCTACTACTCATTCTCTGTCAAGATTTTTTTAAATGCTCGCAATTGGAGTCCTGAAAATTTCATTTCTTCCCTAATAAATTAGATTTACCAATAAGCTTTTTTAAAGCTGTGTTCACCAAGGTAAGGTCTGCTACGTCCTGCCTGTGGAAGTGATGCAGTGGCTGTTCACTCTGTGTAGGGTAGGAGGAGAAGGGAGGTGTCTATGTTTTGATCCATCCTGGCTTCAGTGAAACATGTTAATACAACATCTCCTAAAGGCAAGTTTGATGTTGCTTGCGTAAACAGCCTATGTGTCCCCCATAGGGGTCTCGGTAGGATGATTTCTACAAGGTAGATTGTAATGGACGTAGTAGGGTCAGTTTATACAGACTTTTAACACACATTGGGGTTGTTCGATACTCAATTTCACTTACAAATGAGATTATGCCTTTTTAGTGCATCCTCTCCCTCTGACACTAACCAAATTGTGTCTGTTGATTTTCTCCTGTCATTCATTCATTCATTCATTCATTCATTCATTCACCTACAGTCTTCAGGCCCTAAGATCCATTTCTTAAGACATGTTATTTGCTTGATTAAAGTTACGTGACACAAGTTTTCTTATTTCCCATCTCACCCTAATTTACCAATATCTCTATAGTTGTGTCTTTCTTCTAAAAAAACTGTATATTTTAGCTATCTTTTTTTCCTTCCTAACATGTAAAGACAAATTTACTAGCCAGAAATATCATTTCCCTCTGACATAACTGTGTTTTATAATTATTCCCCGATTCTTCTAAATGAACATCGGTCTCTAGTAGTTCTATCATTAGTGTCCTCATCACTGTCCACAAATATTTGCATGTGTTCCCTAACAAAACAAAACGAGGTCTCCAGCTTGTAGTACTCTTGGGAGTGACTACTTTTTCTACTGCCAAGATTCTTCAAAGGGCAATTTACAATTCCAGCCACTGTTTCCTTACCTCCCTTCACTGACACCTGACTTCTGTCTTCATCCCTTTATAGAAACTCCTTTTTCCAAGGTCTTCCTCAATGCCAAGTCCAACTGTGTGCTGCTATCAGTCCTACTTCCTGAAATCACTGTGACTTTAAACACATACTTCACTTCTTGTCTACTTTTTTTTTTTTAAATCCCTCAGAGCACTGGAGCATTCCCATAGCTTCAAGTGTGAGCAGCAAGGATGGACGGAAAGAGCTTTGATACCAGGCAGCTATTATTTTAATTCTATATGATTCTTCCATTTATGAGTTATATGCTCTTGGATACATTGCTTAACTTCTTATAACCACAGGTTCTGTGTCTCAGAAGTAGGGATAATAATACCTTTTGCATAGGATTAAATAGAATTAAGTGTGAATGAACAGCACATATTGGAGGCTCAGTAAATGATAGTTTCCTTGACTTTTGTGAATAATTTCTTTCTAAGTTTTGGTCATACTTTTTTTCTTAGTTAATTATTTCTTCTGGACATGCCCACTGCCAACTTGATTGCACATATTAAAGCACACACCATTTTTTCTCCTTCCATGACACCACTCAAATTTCCTTTTCTAAATTTTTTTTATTTCCTAGGCATTATGGTTTCCACAAACACCAATGACAGCTGCCTCACAGGTGATCATGGCCACAACTTTTCTGAGGTTCTCTACATCTGCGGCTGCTGGTATCTCTTCTGACTCTATCCAACTTCTGTTGTATATTTCTCTTCTTTTTCTTGGAGTTGGTTTCTTCCAGCCTTCTACCCGTGACCTTCTTCTGGGTTCAACAGAGACTCTGAGACCTAGTTGCAATCTATTCTTGGATTTCTTCTCAGCTCTAACTGGCTATGCTGTTTCCCCTAAGGATTGATAACCAAGTTCATGGTTTTCCAAGCCCCCAAAGTTGCCTGCCTAAATAACACTTTGTTGCCTTCACCTGCCACAAATCCACAATTATCAAAGCCACTTCATTGGAGCCTGCTTCCAAGATTCACCCCTTCAAGGTGTGACAAGTAATGTTGTCACCTTCGGCCTTTCAAGCTGGAGTGCTTGAATTAGCTTTTCATCTTTATTTCCTTGCTTTTTCTCTAGGACAGCCCCCAAATCCATTCAATCCTTAGTTACTTTAGCTTTGTAATACTTTATACATGAATCTTTTCTTTTATTATTTATACCAATAGAATAACAATGTCACTAACGACAACAGTGGAACATTCATTGAAAGCCTATTTTGTGCTAGCATCTGGAAAGATTTTATAAGCCTCATCTATTATAAAAGAGAAAATTGAGGCTTAGAGAAGTTAAATACCTTGCTCAAGGTCATGCAAGTATTGGAGCTAAGGTATTTAGGCCCAGATTTGTCAGCTCCCAAACCTGCACTCTTATTTACTGTTCTATATTGTTTGAAATGACCACATTTCCTTGATGGAAACATTTATGTGTTTTTCATAAGTACTTCTCAAGTTGCATATCTTTCTAACCACAGATTTTATGATTTCATGGACTTAGACATAAATCATAAATAAATTTACTCTAGTAAAGATTTGCCCTGCATTGGCCAGAAATAAGGACATTCCCAATACTGAGAGAACACAAGAGAGGAGAATAGTGTAATATTATGGAGAAAACAAAAGGGTGAAAATTTGATCTCTGATGTTATTAACTTATTTCGTAAGTGGACACATTCTCTGTCTGGGAAGAAATCAAAGGAGGAGTCCTTGGGAAGAGTCAACATTGAAATAGAGCTAATGGTGTCAGGCAATAGGAAGTCAAAGGAGAGGATCAGTCGTGAGGCTTAGGAGGACAGCTTACTGCCTGAAATGCTTTCCATTAGCATTAAGCCCTTGAACATGTGCATTGTAATGTCAAACCAGTTTGTATGGAAATTCTAGCACTCTGTGGATGGTCTCAGACCAAACACTGGACTTGGGATTTGAAATCTGAATTTCCGTCGTAGCTCTATCACAAAACAGCTATTTAACCTTGGTAAAATCTCCCAACTTTCCCAGTCCTGAGTTTTGTCGTCTTTAAAGTTCCTGGGAGTTGGTGTGGATGAGCTCTAATGCTCTTCCATGCTTTCACATTCTGGTATTTCTGTGCTCGAAACGTGGTGAGGATTACGGCTTAGGTTTGAGGCCCACTGCCCAGGCAATGCATTTTCTAACATTACATATGGATGTCACAGGTTGCTCTGGTCACTCAGATTGTGCAGGAAACTTCAAATCTTGATAGGGGAATCCCCAAATGGAGGATAAGCACCTGACATCAGAGGTTACACACATTTTGTAAAGAACTAGAGTACTTAGCACCGTGGCCTGCCACCGCGGTCCCTTCTTAATTTCTAAGTCAAGCCCTCCTCTGCCCCTGGGTGCATCTATTTCATTGCAGCTGCTGCACATAACTTCGGTTAACATGTGCACAAGAGGGTCTGTGCAACCGAACATGTGAAAGCACAATTACAATTAAAGAAGGGAATAATTTGGTCAGTAGTTTTGTATTTCTAGATCTAAAGAATGATCACACTCAGCTAGCTTAGTAGACCCAAATAACCCTTTTTATTGCCTCACTAAAACACACCACTTTGCCCAGTTCATTTATTGACTTTTTATCTCAAGCACAAATTCTTACCTAGGTAGAAGTCCACATGCACTAATTGTAAATGCTGAAGTGCCAATTCGATAGAATTCCAAAACCACAGGGAATGCCTGTGAACTTAACTCTTGTGTAAATTAAGTCTAAAAATGATTTTCTTTTAGAAAGAGGCTTTGGGTATTTCTTTGAAAAATTTTACCTCTTCAGTACAAGAGAGTGTTTATCTATGGATAATGAAAAAGAACTTTGCATCAGTTGCAGAAATGAGTGGGAAGCACTGAGGCTGTTTTTGGGGGAGACCAACAACAAAAAGCTAGCTGCTAGGATTTGATGTAAACCACACCCCCAAATATCACCCCAATTTCCAGAAATATACATCATTGGTATAAATGATCTAACTTTCCTTCCCCACTACTCTGCTTTGCAGAAAGCAGGTAAGAGTTAAAATGTAAGAGCAATTTTTAGAGGAAACCTCATGACTAGCAATCAGTGCTAATAAGATTCTTTTCCTCTTGCAAGATTCACAGAAAGCCCTCAATCCATGCCGAGCACATTCAAAGGCAAGGGACTAAGAGCTCCTCTCACAGGTTCATTATCATTCTCAGGTTATCCTAAGCCAAGTGAATCAGGAAAGCAAATGAATTAGTGAGAATTAAGGAGCCTCTGTGGTCTGAACCCACTCCAAATCTCAGCAAAGATGAAAGGTAGACACTGATGTCTTATGTCCCAAGGTTCTTGGGCTTGGAGCCCCAGTGCCTAGCTGTTCCCAGAGAGCCTTGCAGAAATGTGCAGGCAGTTAATGTTGCCTAACGTCTTCTGACCGTGGGTTCAGCCATGTGGGAAAAGTTTTACGAGGCTGCAAAAGCAAACCCCCTTTCACTCACAATTAATTACAGAAGACTTGCTATATAGCACCTAGCTGTCAATGAGTCCAGTGTGGGCCCTTTCTTCTTATTTTGGTAACTTACTAATAATCAAAGATACTAGGGTAATGCTGTATTATATGATAATATCAAATGAAATTTTTGAAGAACAAATCTGTAAAATACTTGAACTGCTAAGTCTTAAGCTTCTTTGGAAGAAATGCCTTGTGCTGCAAGGAGCAGGATTTAATGTGAACTAAAGTCCTTAGAATTACAGAAGTTTTTGTTGCTGGCTTTCCTGTTGTTTTAAATGCTGCTGTTGTTTCAAATGGGAGTGGGAAGAAGGGGAGGAAGCATGCTTTTGTGTCGTACTTTTGATGGAGATACAGTGACCCTTGGAGCATCCGTGGGATTTAACAAAATATGTAGCAAGGGTTTGGAGTAGCAGTTTGTTTTCATTAAATACTTGTTACTGCTAATTATATTTGATCACTATAAAGAATACAGTTTAATTAAAGAAACACACTGGTTAGGAAAATATTTGATTTCCAAGGGAGAACAATTTATCTTTGCATTAGTAAGTAGGGAAAAAGGTAATTGTGACTGTATGTTTTTCAGTTCATTATTGGTTTTTATGGAGACGTCTCATTCTGTTCATGGGAAAAATTTTTATGTCTCTTCCTGAAATTACAGTGAAGTACTAATTTCATATCATGTTGCTTGCATGCATGCTTCAGTTTATTTAACATAAGCAATTATTTTAAAAATGAAACAACATTTGGCAAATGACATTAAACAACATATTCTAACATCAATCTGAATCAACATATCTTTTTCTCTTTGCACATAGTTTCAGTATTAACTCTTTCAGTGACTGTTGAAATGTGCTGTGACATTCATGTTCTCCTAAATCAACATATGGCTTTAATTTAAATTTTGCAAGGTAATATTTTGTCAGTGGCCTGAAGGAAGTTAATGGAAAATGAAGGCAGATAATTATTGTTGTAACTAAAGCCGAGTATTCATGTTGCTTATATATCACTATATATAATCATTCTTTTAAGCAATTGTACTAGAAAACTTTGATTTTTAAAAATATATCCTCTCAAAATTAGTTTAGTTTGAGTGAACTCCTGTGAGTTCTGCAAACTTAATGGGCAAAGGTATATCTTAATATAGCTATTATACTTTGAAGAAAAGAGTGATTTAAATATCATGTTTACAGTATGTAAATGTCAGAGATGACTCAGACTTTAAACAAGAGAAATTCCTTTCTTTGCAATCTTAACACCAGAAACAGTATTTTTTAAAATAAGTGCATTAATAGTTTTGCATCGTATTTTTTAAAGTAATCTTTATCTTTCTATTTCAAACATATGTCTGTAAACTTTGGATAATATTTGATTATAAAATCTTTAATTTTTTGTCAAATTTAACCATTTTTCTTATAATTCCCAAACATCACTAGATTTGCATGTTAATATATTTGAATAGTTATATTTTTAAAAACATTCTTTTTTAAATGATAGAGAAAGGTGATCCTAAAAATTCATTTTTAAAATATAGTTTGGATATACTTGAGGCTTTATAGTTATTTTATTTTTTATGTTATAGTTACATGTTTAATTTCTCTTTAACATATATAAAAATTAGATTAAATCAAATAAAATATAAGTTCCCAATTATATCAAAGTAGAGAACAGGCATATTATTTTTGTTCTGGTATTGTATTCTGTTATTATCATTATTATTATTTCCTATCATCATCACTGAAATATTCTCCCATGAGAAGCTTTCCTATCTCTTTTCATAAAACTAAAATAATTTGACACTTTTGTGTAGAGGAGGAAATCAAACTTCCAGCTGTTTGATAAGTTTTATTAATGTGTAAGAAAACCTGCAGGTTCAAAAATGCTAAATCTGTAAGCAATTTTGAATAAAGCACAGAAAGGCAATTAGAGGAGTTTAGTATATAACTGACAGCCTAGAAAACAGCTTTCTGCATGCTGCCATCAAAGCAGAAACATACCCTTGTTAATAGAAATATTACTTAAAATGCCGTGAATCGGCAACAGCCTGCAGCGGTGGCAACAAGCAATCCTGAGTGAGCACGGAGGCCCGCCCTGGCCTTTTGCTGCCCACAAATGACCAGAGAAATCCCAGAGGTACTCTTGAATTTCTGCATTCTCATCTCCTCAGCTGCAAAATATCTGTCAGTCACATCCCACACTGGCCAAAGTGACACCTGCCAGTCTCAAGAACAGGGATGCATTATTGTCCGTCTGCAAACCGTGTCTCAGCAAGAGCGGAGCAATGGTCGGAAGTGCATCTTAATGGTGCATTGTTACACTCTGTAATTTGTTTTTTTCGGTGTTTCTTTTAAGGAGGCTAATTTTTATCATATTGTTGTTTGGCATTCAGAGCATGTACTTTTGTGATCTGCTGTACATTATAATGACCACCTTAGAAGACCCTTTACAAACAGCTGGCAAATACATGCGTTGAATAAGCATAGGCATCGCTGTGCAGGGCAACACGGCGTTATTGTCAGGAAAGACCTATGGCTTTGGTCATCATTGCAAGGCTTCTAGGGTCCTTTTAGGGCCCAAATCCAAAACATTCCCTTCAATTCACCCTCTGATCTAAGTTCTGTGGTGAGTGTGTGTGTGTGTGTGTGTGTGTGCATGAGAGAGAGAGATCTGTCATCATGTCATATGAAGTTATGAAACATTCTATTCATTGTTGATGAAATGCAATATGACAGAGTGTAATGTGACATATCAAAAATGTAAATAATGTACTTTGCTGGATGAGATATCTGCTGTCAATTGCTATAGGAGGAATACGAACTGAACTTGCTGAGGTGCACAGAAGCTCAGTGAACGCCAAACTGGCCATGGTGTTTGTGAACCGGCAAACACCACAGTTCACTGATTTCCCCAATTACTTTGGGGTAGTTTGGCACGTATAGAAATGTTCAACAAAAGTTCTCTTGTTGAACACTTCTGGGAAGTAATTTGATTGTTAATTACAAACGCTCAGGGTGATTGCTCTGCATAATTGTTTTACTCTTTTAGCACTCCATTAGAAGCTTATCTGACCAGGGTTTATTTTTAGGTCTTTGATTTTTTTAACATCTGTGTGTCAAACTGATGCAATATGAATGACCCCTCCAGATAAAATTCTTTAATCAGCCAGGATAATTCCAGGCCTCCAGTGAGAGGTAGAATGGGGAAGATAGCATGGACATATGCATTTTATCTCCAACAGCATCTGTAATCACGCAACACACACACTCACATATACACGTTTCAAAATCCTGTGTATTTTGAGAACTAACTTCAGTTGTATACTTTAAACTGCTTGAAAATTGTAAAGAGCAAAAAGAACATCACAGAATTAAACCCAAAACACTCCAGATACAATTTCTTTTTATTACAAAGTTTTGGTCTCAGCTCTGAACAATAGACAACACAAAACAAGTCCATGTTGCCTTAAAGGTAAATGGGCAGAGAAGCTCCTTTGATACTGCATTCCTGAGAATGGAACCTTTTATTTGCTGTCATAGTGATGACTTTTAATTGTCCTAATAAATAAGCTTTTAAAAAGCTTCTAAAATGTTCTCTAATAACACACTTTGGTCTTTAGCCATAGAAATGCAGAAATAATTAGAAGTGGCATTGTGTACACTGCCTTCTGGACTGGGCTGAAGGTGAAGGAGAAAGTCTCATGCTATCCTTGTCAGCTGCAAGGGTAATTACTGCTGGCTGAAATTACTCAACATTTGTTTATAAGCTCCCCAGAGCATGCTGTAAATAGATTGTCTGTTATAGTCCAATCACATTAAAACGCTGCTCCTTGCAAACTGCTACCTCCTGTTTTCTGTAAGCTAGACAGAGAGAGCCTGCTGCTCACTTACTGAGCACTGAGCAGGGAAGAGCTATGTTTAATGTGATTGTTTTCATTAGATTCTTCCTTGTCCAAGATCACATTTGTCGTTTTCAGAATCTGAATGCTAGTGGGGTACATTACTTTCAGTAGGAACCTTTTATTTGCTTCAGGGAAGATGAATTTCTTTATTATTGAAATGTGCATGTAAAAGTTTGGAAGAAACATTTTAAACAATGCAGAGTGACTACATGCAGTCCCCTCCACACATGGGATTCGTTTCTCTCTATTGAGTTTTAGAAAGTTCATAGAATTCACTAGTTATAGCAGTTTGATTGCATTTAGTATGTGTTTCTACATTCTTTGCTATGTGCTTAACATATAGGTACTACAAAGATAAATATTTATTTTGGGGGAGGACTAAACTCTAGGTGGGGAAGAATGACTTGGATATGTGAGAAAGTTAAAGAGTAATAAGGTATGTGATGAAATACAAATTTGATATATAATAAATACCAAAGTGGACATTCAAAGTATAGATATGGACTATCAGTAAGTTTTAGTGTTTGGAAAGTAGGTAGAATATACTGTTCTATAAAGATAATAAGGCATTATGAGTAATATCAATTACCATATTTTGCCATGTATAATTCATACTTTTCTCACCCAAATTTTTGAGGGAAAAATAAGGATGTGTATTATATATGGGTATAATGATTAGATACCATGGGTATAATAATCCTCATTATAATGTACATAAAAACATGGGTGTGATTATACATAGCAAAATATGGGGAGTGGGTATGTTCCCTTCGAAAAGGACCAGAGACGATCCAGAAAGTGGTTGCCTCAGCTTTTTGGTGACCCTGGCTTTCAGCTTATTGTTTTAATGGGAGGGACCTTATTGGACTGGTAGGTTCGCTGTCCTGAACGATTTTGAATATAAAATAGAAAGAAAATTAAAAGCAGATCAACAGAAAGAACCCGGATTTTCATTGAAGCAAATCTTACTTTAATCTAAGTTTGCTCTCTAACTGATTAATAAACAAGTATAGTTACTTTTTTTTTTGTTTAAAAGAATTGGGAATAATTTCTGAGTCATTTCCTTTTATAATTGACAAATATTTCTAAAATCTAAGTGACTATGTCTTTACAGCTGTCTCCAATAAAAAATGTATGTGAATTCATCAACAGAATAAGCTGTTCTATAAAAATGTCTTGAAAAGGGACATGTATTAGAAGAAGAATATTGCAGAGAAGGGACATTACTCAGTTGATGGCCAGCATAGGAAGAAGACGTGCAAACTGTGCAAAATCACACTTGAGAGACAAAAGAACTACTGGTGAAGTAGGGATAATGTAGGTATAATTTTACATTCTAGGAAATATTTACCCTTTCCCTTCCTTTACACCAATCCAAATTTTCCCCAGGGAAATTATCTTTCCCTTTTTATCTAGTCTGAAACTGATATGAGGTTTTGGAAAACCACCATTTCCTATTATACGCGCGAGAGATATTTGAGAACCAGAAACGATGATTCAATTACATTTTACAACAATTCCTGGAAGTACTGTATTCTAGACTTTAGTGCAGAAAGAGCATCAGATGCAGATCAGATTTTGGGTAGGCACGTATATTGCTATAGAAAGCCACAAATGTTTTAAATACAAAGCTAAATGTACATGGGGATGCCAGTGTTGTGTTCATTTCAGGATGTTTGGCTAAATTTATTTTCAAGAAATAAGTACAGTTAAATAAAATTGTTCTTTAGGACTGGCACGCATTGTCTTAAATAGGCTGAATCCATTTGTAATCTATATAACATTTTTCTATGCTCCCCATTACTCACTTCGTGCCATTAGTAAAGCACTGAATCTTTAAAGAGAAACTTCCTACAGCTAAAAAAGACATTAAGGGGGAAAAATGCTGGGAGCCATAGTGACAGGTACAACTAAGCTTGTATCCTTCGGTTCCCTGGAAACCAGTCAAACACTATCTCATCTTGCAATGGTTGTGTCTGATCCTCTGCTTCAGACATCTTCCTAATAATGGCAACTGCAGAGGTGACTCTCTGCAAATAAGGGCTTGCAGCCACCGGGCATCCATCACATTTCTCCAGAGCAACATTAGACCACCCTAATGGGTACTCCCGTCTTCATTATGATATTAATTCTCTAAATTTCCGAAGTGATTTCATTTGTAATATGACAAAGGCTGGCTGCTCAGGAGACAAACTGTTTTCATCCCCCTCCTGCATGCTCACAAAGCCTTGCTCTCTTTAGTCTTTGGGGGAAAAGGAATTTGATAACATCAGATCTCTTGTGATACACAAGGCTGGCTAACAGCTACACCACCTGCTAGCACTTCATGCCTGGCCATCCAGCCTGAAGCTCTCTAAAGCCGTGGCTGATGAGTGGAACATGGATGTTAGTTTGGAAAGACACTATGTGAAGAGAAAACAGCAGCAGAATAAAAAACTCGGCATGGAAGCTGAGTAGGATTTGAGGGAAACATTGGGGTCAGAGAGAGGCTGGAAACAGAACCAATTGCAATAGGGTTGGTTTGGTAATTGCTACCTAATATCTTGATTTTTCTCCCTGTTCCATTGCAGTTGTTGGTGTGCCTACAAATGTCAAGGCTGCCAACTGTATACAACCTCCAAAATATAGTAATTCATTTTCCTTTCAATATGCTAATTTCCATGGATGTTAATATACCATATCAAAATTACGACATCAAAATTAGCTTATCTTCTATAATGTTTATTTAGAAAAAAATGGTTTTGATCAATATTGAAAATTTTCCACTTATTGATAATCATTGTTTCTAACTGAATTTAGCATCATAGCTAGAATGCCCGAATTAAGTGACAAAGCGCTAAATTTTTGAAAGGTCTAGCATTGGTTAAAATACTAATGCAGATGAAATTTTCTCTATTTTTTTCTTTCCTTGTTTCTGGCAGACTTTTGCTTGTACCTTAACTGTTGACACCTATTTTGTTTTTTAAAAAAAGTCTTATTAGAAAGTCTAAATACATACTCTAATTTTTGATTAAAGCATAGACTAATCAGCAGCTCACTATTATTTTAAAACCTAGATCCTTAATTAGAGATAGTTCAGTTTGGTGGTAAACATTAGCAGAAACTGAGATTGTTTCCATTAACAAACTGTGCAATTCTGTGAAAGTGAATGAAAGAAATTATCTGGCTTCAGTTTATTTATTTAAAAGTGAAGGAGAAGAACCGTATGCAGCCATTTTAATATTTTATAATATTTCATATTATTGGTATATTAATATTTAAAATAGTATTTAATATATCTAAATTTTTGTCTATATGTATTCAAACACCTGGTGTCCATGCTGAATGCATTTAGGCCATATCTCATTATTTTAAATTTTAATTGAATATTCATATCATTCATCTAAAATTTCATGATATCGTTAAAGCACAGAATCTCTGGGGCATTATTAAATTTGGAGGAAATATTTTTTCCTTTTCATTGAATTTATTGGAGTTACACTGGTTAATAAATTATATGGGTTTCAGGTACACAATTCTAGAACATATCATCTATAAACTTTACTGTGTGTTCACCACTCCGAGTCAACTCTGTTTATCATCATTTATCTTGCCTATATCCTCTTCTACGACCCCCAATCTCCCCTCCCCATTGCAGTCACCACACTGTCGTCCATGTCTATGAATTTGTTCTCTGTCTCACCTTCTTTTGTTTTTGTTCATTAGTAGATGAGTGGATCAGAAACCTGTGGTACATTTATAGAATGGAATACGTCTCCATCGTAGAAAAGAAGGAACTCTTACCCTTTGTGGAAGCAAGGATAGACATGGAGAACACTATGCTAAGTGAAACAAGCCAGTCAGAGAAAGACAAGTGTCATATGATTTCACTCATATGTGGAATCTAAAGAACAAACTGAACTAACAAGCAAAATAGAGACAGACTCATATAGATAGAGAGCAGGATGACAGCTGTTGGCAGCGGAAGGGAAGGTAGAGGGATTGAAAAAAATTTTTATAGCATTTACTTGAATAGATTTCTTTTGGATTTTATTATTAATGGAAACAGCCATATGCATCATAGTTGCTGTTATAAATATCAAAATAAAGATTTACAGATTTTTAACAAATAAAGTAATTATTTGTGTGTAATAAATTTTGCCCTTTCCCTCAAAACACAAATTCTTCAAAAGAAAGGGTTTTTTTTGAGCAAGAGAATGCTACTGCATATTTCATCTCTTATCCATTCTATTTTTCAATTTAAGATACTATTTTATACATTTCTTATTTTTTTTGCTTTTTTGGTTTTAAAAATATATTCAAAACTATATTTGTTTATTTAATTTAAATCTTCTGCAATGTTACAATGCTTCCCTTAAATATTGAGAAAAAGTTGATTTTTTTCTGAAAATTCAATTTCTAGAATAAACATTATCTCAAGTTGTAACATTTTGCTTTTCAAGATTGACAGAAGATAATGGATTTGCACCAGTCTTCTTATAGAAGGTTCATATAGAATCTTGGGGACATCAGCAAAATCTATGTTCAGACTGTTCTCAAATTAACATTCTCTGATTTCACGCGGCCTCTACATACACCTGCCAGGCACCTTTGACTTTACTGCTGCTAAAAACTTCACAGAATTCTGTGCCTTTTCCAGTGTTAACACTGGAGTTCCAGGAACCCTGCCATGATGGTAGTATAGAACCTAGTGATGGGACATCTTGGAAAGGGCACATAATGGAAATTCCTGAGAGTAGCAAGGCTGTTCTTGTGGGAGAGGTCTTGAGTTCTAAGCTGGAACAAAAGAATTAAATTATAGTTCAAACATCAGAATTTTATTGAGAGCCTACTATGTGCAAGTTATACCTTCCCCTCCAAATGTCCTCTTCGCAATATAGTGTTTCACCTTCTTTAAATGATTAAGATTATACAGGTTTATAACATATACCTAAGGCTGTTGCTTCAACCTAAATAAAATATAAACAACTACAGGATTATCAGACCTCTGGCATCTGACTGAAACTCTGAATTAAATGTAAGCTCTTTGATGTGTTATAGAATTGTACACTTAAAACTTAAATAATCTTATTAATGAATGTCACCCAATACATTTAATAAAAATTTTTAAGCTCTTTGAGATAAAAGATTATTTCTTAATTGTATTTTCATTTTCTAGTTTTAGTTTATAGTAGGTGTTCAATATACATATATCAAACTAAACTGATTTCATCAGATCCATAACTAATATATTTCTACTAGTTTATAATATAGAGATTTAAACTAATGAACAACTTACATCATTAATGGGGATACTGCAAAGAGAAATAGCATGCTACTATGTTGATAGTAATACACATAGCATATTTTAATGATATCTTGTATGCTAATAGGAAAATTTAATGATCAATCATAATTTTAGCCATAAGTAAAACAAGTATTTAAGTTATTTTAGAACTCTTAAAAATAAAATTGATTTGAAGAACTACTTAAAGTTATTTTTATATTGATATTTTTTATATCTGATTCTCAACTAATATACTTTAAGATACTTATGAAAATTGTTTTTCAATTAAAAGTAAGATAAGAAAAGAAATCACCAATACTTCTTGCAGTGATAAAATGATATGATAGACATAAACAAGGTTATGGAATAGAATTATCAGTCTAGTGACTCTGTATAAATTTAGCTAGCTAGTAGACATTTGGGTTTGTCTTTTCCATGATTGCCATCTGCAAAGATCCAGAACAGGATTCTTCTTCAAGTATTTTTAAAATGTATTTATTGATTATGCTATTATAGTTGTCTCATTTTCCCACCTTTATTCCCCTTTGTCCTGCACAACCCCCTCCCACCCGCATTCCCCCAACCTTAGTTCACGTCCATGGGTCATACACATAAGTTCTTTGGCTTCTCCATTTCCTATACTATTCTTAACCACCCCCTGTCTATTTTCTACCTACCATTTATGCTTCTTATTCCCTGTACCTTTTCCCCCATTCTCCCCCATCACCTCCCTGCTAATAACCTTCCATGTGATCTCCATTTCTGTGATTCTGTTCCTGTTCTAGTTGTTCGCTTAGTTTGTTTTTGTTATTCTTTTAGGCTTGGATGTCGATAGTTGTGAGTTTGTTGCCATTTCGCTATTTATATTTTTTATCTTCTTTTTCTTAGGTAAGTCCCTTTAACACTTCATATCAGAAGAGCATGGTGATAATGAACTCCTTTAACTTAACCATATCTGGGAAGCACTTTATCTGACCTTCCATTCTAAATGATAGTTTTGCTGGATAGAGCAATCTTGGATATTGGTCCTTGCTTTTCATGACTTCAAATAGTTCTTTCCAGCCCCTTCTTGCCTGCCAGGTTTCTTCTGAGAAATCAGCCAATAGTCTTATGGGCACTCCTATGTAGGTGACTGTCTCCTTTTCTCTTGCTGCCTTTAAGAATCTCTCCTTATCTTTAATCTTGGGTAATGTAATTCTGATGTGCCTTGGTGTGTGCTTCCTTGGGTCCAACTTCTTTGGGACAGAAAAAGGATTTAGACTCTATTTTATTAAGTGTTACTTCTTGGGCATTGTCTTTCTATTCCACCAAGCCTCACTAGTACCTTTTAAAAGGAGGTCTTAAATTAATCTAGCCCTTCATAGTCACAAACTAGGTCTAATGGTATTTAGCTCAGAGAGGTACAGCTATGTCAATATTGATAAAATTAGCCTTCCTGATAGAACATGCTTTCACCTTCCTGTAGCCAAGGTGGGTGCACTAAGAAAATG
The DNA here is from genome assembly GCA_004024845.1 of Tonatia bakeri. Lineage (NCBI taxonomy): Eukaryota > Metazoa > Chordata > Mammalia > Chiroptera > Phyllostomidae > Tonatia > Tonatia bakeri. The sequence goes on along the minus strand of PVIA01000233.1, from coordinate 240,847 downwards.
CTGAACTCTTTGAAGCCATTGGGTATTAGCCCATAACATAGGAAATAAAAAGTCTCAATAGTAGTTTAATTTTTTTTAATTCAATAGTATAGGTTGTTTTATAGAGGATAAGTGAATTGGTCTAAAAATTAGGAAACCTCAGGTGCTAAATTGATCAATAAATAACCTTGTGTTCTTGGACAAGGCACTCAATCCCTGGGAGCTTTAGTGTTCTTATTGTTTAAAAGGAGGAATTGTAAATAATCTCACAGTCCTCCTTAAAATTCTATACTTTTTGCTTTTTGAAAAAACAGAAATGACACATCTTTGATTACTCATTTATAACCACTACTTACTATTTTTAAAAATGTAAGTAGAATGTTCACTCATTCTATTATTTAAATATCAATAACTGAATAAGTGAACATAACCATGCCATTGTCTGTTAGTCATCGTTGTTGCTGTTTGAAGTAACCTTGGGATTTTTCGTTAGAGTTTTCTGTAAGCAGTTTTTTACTTCAATAGATATTTTCCTCCAGAGTAGTAAATTTCTATTATCATTATTATATCAGGGAGGGCAGAAACATCAAGTCAAGTTGTAATAGTGAAAGAAGAGCTTGAAAATTACTGACTTTATTTTCCACTTATCTTTAAGTGTAAAATATACTGACAGAATTAAAACCACTATCAATTTTCTGTTAGCCTCAGCTGAGAAAAACTAAGAGTGTGCTACAGGCTGAAGCTCTTCCCTGTGTAAATACACAGCTCTCTCTGAGACAAGTCACATTTACCTGGAAAGCTCTCCCCCCAGATATCTCTACGTCAATTTATCCAGGAGTGCAGTAAGATACTATCTTCTCAGAGAGAATGCTCTTAATTCTCTGTTGAAAATAGCATCCCCTGTCACATTTGGTCCTGTTCCTCAGCTTTATTTTTCTTTGCATAACAATGATGATGGCCTGAAATGCATGCATTTATTGTTGATGCCCCCTCTAACTTCCCAGCAAGAATGGAAGTCCTGTGAGAGCAGGCGTGATGTAGCACCAGCAGAAAATGCCTTGTCACCAGTGCCCAGGACAGGACGTGGAATTTACAAGCAGCTCAACAAACGTTGAATGAATGAATGCCCATGAAAACTTAGAATCAGGCAAGTTAGGGGATAGAGCAGTCTGGAGTGAAGAAGAGTATGGAATGACAAATGTTTCTTGCATCAAGGGAAGCCCAGGATTAGGGTAGGGCTTGCCAACTCGGATGGATGTAAGGACCAATAAGTTAATTGTAAATATGCTGGTAAAAACCACCAGGAGTGTAAGAACTGTTGCAAACTGCAAAATGTACTTATATCTAAAGAAATTCACAGATTTTAAACACCTGGAAGCTAAAACAAACACAACTTTGGGCAATATTTTGCTCATGGGCCACTTGTTTATAATGTGTGCTAAGTCACCTTTGTGGAACAGTGCTGGTAGCAGTGACCTTGAACTCTGTTATGAAAGAAACAAAATGTAAACCAAAATAAATGAAACCTATATGGAGCCACCATGAAAATTTGAATAGCTATTGATGCAGAAGTTCAGCAGAAACCAGAATTTGAGCCCCTGGGTATTGAGCCCAATAGTGACATCAGGGTGTTTATCAATAATTAACTTGAGATTTCCAGGAGAACAATGTTTAGTGTGATTCTAAGTGTTCACTGTGAGTCAATATTTCTCAAGCCATACATCCCTTTCTTCTAGAGGAAATGTCCCTTGTCTATAATCTGATTCCTTTCAGAAAATTAGATCATTACAGACATCATATTTCTGACATTTTAAAGCAAAAATAATTAACTTGCACATTCTAATTGCCATTTATTCTTTTATTACATTGGAGTATTTAAGTCCTCTAATGCTTTCCCAAACTGCCTACCATGAGTGTTATATGGAAAATAAAACATGCAGGTATATAGAATTTAAATTGCAGAAAAGTTTTTCTTCAAAGAGATGTGCTTTGTCCCAGAAGCTGTGCTGGTTTCAGGGCATTGGCTGTACTGTGCCAAGCTCACTTAAGGCTCTTTAAAACCTGGGTTTTCTTCTGCTTATAGTTTCTCTGACTTCAGCTTGTCACAGTAGTAGTTGCCTAGATATCTAGTTTTCCTTTTCTCTATATCTAGCTTAGCTTCAGAAATAAATATAGCATATATATATATATATTCTCTCTCTATATATAGAGAGAGAAAGTCACCTCAGGTACAAGAAATACCTCTGCTCAGCTCCCTAGATATTTTGAGTTTCTTAGGTCTTCTTAACATCTTCCATAGTAGTTAATATGAAAACTAAGCTTGCCAGTCAACATGGAAATCGCTGGCCCTTAATCCTCTGCCTACTTCCAAGAATCGGTAATGATCAGAGTCAGTGGGATAGAACTGGCTGTGGAATTCTCTCACATCTCTATTTTTGTTTCTTGACAATCATCCAGTTCTAGGCACGGGAAGGAACATGTTCTTAGATATTCCTAACTAATAAACATAGTCAAGAAAGGTAGAGTTTGACCCCAATATATGACATCTGTCTAGAAAGTATCCAGCCATGCACTATAAAAAATGGGAACATTTATTAAAGAAGATATAAGATATAGGAAACACTGTACCTAGGAAAATGATGCCTCAGTCCCCTTCACATTAGGAACCTTGGGACCTCACACAGCTCTCCCAGTGTCTCTTCCACTGTTCAAAGAACTCTGCAAAATCCTTTGTTGGAATCGCCATCAGCTGCCCCGTCATATTTTCCTGATCTCATCAATGGTCTACAACCTTTTCCCTTTCAAAGGTGATTTTGGTTTTGGGAAAAGCCAGAAGTCACAGGGCATCAAATCTGGGGCTGTGGGGGGCCCAGAGCCACATTCAATGTTCTCAGGTGTTCTGTTTGTTGCAGGCCTTCCAGAACATGGATCACTTTCAACAGATCCTCAACTATCTTTGAAGCATTTGTGCCACACTTTTATTTGTGCTGCACTCACTACATCATTCTCAAAGGCTTCTGAATCACCAAATAATTTCTGTGGAGGAATGTTCAAACTTAGCACAAAATTTGATGCAGACTCATTGCTCTGCTCACTCAGTCATTTTGAATGCGATGGCCACACAGTACACAGGCTCACTCAACAACTCTACTGTCCCCACTGACTGGTACAGTGAAGATGTTATTTTTTTTTTTTTTTTACTGTTGATAGGTTTTTTCCATTTTTAAAAATTGCATTGTTGTTCAAGTACAGTTCTCTGCCTATTCTCCCCTCCTCTCCCTCCACAGCCATCCCTACCTCGTTTCCTTGATCCCACCTTCCCTTGGTTTTGTCCATGTGTCCTTTATAGTTGTTCCTAAAAAACTTTCACCCTTTCCCCCCCATTATCCCCTCCCATACTCCTCTGGTTACTGTCCATTTGTTCTTAATTTCAATGTCTCTGGTTATATTTTGCCTGCTTGTTTGTTTTACTGGTTAGGTTCCACTTAAAGGTGAGATCATATGGTATTTGCCTTTCACCACCTGGCTTATTTCACTTAGCATAATGCTCTCCAGTTCCATCTATGCTGTTACAAAGGATAGGAGCTCCTTCTTAAGATGTCATCCTTCATGCATGCACACTCCAGCCCACTCTCCTTGGCTGCCAGGTTACATCAACATCACACAAATCGTTCTTGTTACATTAACAATGGCTAGACTTTTTCAAGACAGACCTCATACATAAATTAAATTGATGTTTTAATTCATTTTAGTAGACATATATTGCAAGCCTCCCATGTTCTAGACTCTGTGCTTAGCTTCTACTGCAAAGGGGTTTATAGTCGAGAGAGAGAGATGGAGATGACAGACCTTCCGAGCTCATTACATGCATAGCAATACAAAGGACTACCAAGCTAGACATGCCACGGGAACACCATAGTTGGCCTTTATGCAGGCTTTTTTTCTTAGATGTGTATAGTGGTGTATCAGTACATTATATTTCCTGATTTTTAATTTAAAAAATTCCACATTTTTAACAGCATATCTATCCTCAATTCCCATTTAAATATTGTCTAAAAAGAAAATAGTGGTCAAAGGTGCAACAGAGTGTCTATCTTGATTTGCTTATTAGAAAGGGTGGGTTTTGTAGTATTCCTCAAGCTTTATTTGTCTCTGAGGAAAAGTAAATTCCAGGGGATAGCAGCATTCCCCAGAGTTCAGACCTGGAAACTATTAACAGAAGTGCTGATCTTAGCTGTCCTGAGGGTGTTGGGAGAAAAGGGTGTATTTCAGGTACTAAATATAGATCTACAGAGCTCCCACCACATGGTGACCTTCTGCAGGAGCAAAAACAGGCAGCAGATACCTGGGGAAAGAAAATTAACATTGAGGGAAGCCATTGTGAATGGTGCATGTTTTCCCTTATGCACAACTATAAACGTGACAAATACATATGTAGCCAAAGTGAAAAACGCATGATTGCCAACTGGGCTCATGCTTTCCTCTCCATACAACTGAAGTAGAGTTTCTAATGCACCCATGATTGTGGGTCAGCTGACATATACCTGGAATCTTGTCAGTAGAAAATGTGAATGTGCATAAAGCTCTTAAATTTGTGTTTGAGTTGGGTGGCATCAGCTACTCACCTTCCTTTTTCTCCTCCTCCTTGCTTCTCTTTTTCCCCTCTCTCCTCCTTTTGTAAATTTATGATTCAGAAATTATTCAACTGCTCTAAGCTCTGCCATTTCTTCATGGGTGTTTTATGCCTGTTCTTAGATTTTCATCTTTTCACTGGGTCTAGAAGCAGTGGAATATCATTATATTAAAACACTTTACTGAGTTGTACGTTGGCTTGGTTAACTTCAATGTGATGAAACCAAACTAAATTCTGAAATGATTCACTGGATCTTTTTTGCAAACAAACAAAAATAAATTTTATGAGTTGAACAAAGGCTACACTAAAAATACAGAACTACATGGTTTGACACTGAAACCTTTAATTACAATTTTGCTTAAATTTCTAAAATATCAATTTTAGGGATACTGTTGCAGGCAGCTTATATTATTGGAGATTAAATTAAATATTGCTTGCTTAATGTATCTTATCTTGTCTTCTTTTTAATGTTTAGGTACCCTACTTCTTTTTTTCCAAATTAATAATTACACCTTGCTGTGTGTTGTATTTTATATATTATATTATAATGTTATAGTTAGTCTTTGGTATGAAATCTTCAGTACCATGTAATAAGAGGACAATTATCTCACTTTACATATATGGCATTAGAAAAAACCTTGAATAAATTCTCTCTCTATCTCCCAAACTTGCACAAGATTGTCTTCAGATAATTGACTTTTCTCAACGACAACAAGATGATGATTAACTAGCTAGGCTACTTCTGTGTTTAAGCTTTTCTCTAGCAGTTAATGAAAAGGGGTTCTTGTAGTAGATTAGTGAGGTAGTTTGTATAACACACATAGTTATTAGAATTGCCATATTAGTGTAAGTTGCTCACATCTTGTGACTTAAGTACATTTTAGGACACCTGTAGGAACATATAATATAAATCTGAATTCTGGGCAAAACTATACAATTGGTTCATTTTCCAAAACTCTTATGTATATAATTAAAGCCCTCAAGATTTAAAATGACAGCTTTGTTGTCAAATGCACTGGACTTTTTTTTTCTAAAGGGACAAAAACACATTGTGCCTTTCCATGTCCTCGTGAAAACTCTACCAGAGTAGTCTTAAGGGCAGCACTATGCTGGTGAGACCTCTCCTATCTTCAGGGAGTTAGTGGTGTTCTCCATCTGAATGGAATAAGGAAGGTTTGATTAAGAAGTGGAACAAAGTTTTCTTGGGTTGTTTGGTAAAAGTCACCAGAGGCTTAATTCTCTGTATGCTTAATTTTTACAGCTTTGTTGTGGTTGGTCTTTTGCAATGATACCTGAGAGCTTACACGTTGAAAAATAAATTACTTGAGTAATGTACAAAATCTCTAGAGTATGGTTTTCTGACTAAATGGCCACTTGTGACAAGTCTGAATTTGCTCTCTGTGTTTAGAAAGATGCTATTGCTCACCTGGGAGTTTTACTATTGGCAGGTCACTAGCAGGCCTTTCCATAGAATGGCATTATCTCATGACAATTTAGAGAGGGCAGTATTTCCCAGATGTACTTTCTAAGATGGCATGAGTTTTTGAGCCTCCAAGAATGAAGATTATAAAGTATCACCTGGATATATTCAGCTTTAGAAAGAAAAATGCACACTTATATTCTCAGTTACCCCTATCCAAAACAGAATTTCTGAATGTCAATTATAATGATGCAGGTACACTAAAATCTAACTTATGTATTTTAATGAAGGGGAGCATTTGTTTAAAGCTATTTGTATTGAATTTAGATGGCATCTTATCACCTGGCACTGGGTAGGGAACATTAGATTTATTATTTCAATTATGTTGCATTTAGGACTTCTAGCCCAGATGGAGGCATAGGTAGATATACTTCACCTTCTCACACAACCAAAAGAAGGACAACAACCAATTTAAAAACAAAAACAACCAGAACTCCCAGAAAATTGAAATGCATGAAAGTCTGACAACCAAGGAGTTAAGGAAGAAATATTCATCCACACTGGTAGGATGGGCAGAGACGGGCAGCCAGGGCAGAGAGCATGTATGCTGAGGTGGTGGCTGGCAGACTGGGTGGCCTCACATTTGTGTGCAGATAAATATCAGGTGGAAGAACTGGGGAAGTAGCAATCTAGGGTTCCAGCCCAGGACAGACACCATAACCCAGGGTTCCAGTGCCAGGAAAATAAAGCCTCATAAACTCTGGCTGTAAAAATCTGCAGGTATTGAGGTGGTAGATAAACTGCAAGTCTCTCAGGAGAGTCCATTTGAGGGGCCCACAGAGTCCTAGAATGTAAGCCCAGCCAGTCTGGAATCAGCACTAGGGCAGGACCGAGAAGGGTGTTATTTGCTTGTGGGAAACTGGAGAAACAACTGAAAGCAGGGCAAGAGCCAAGCAAGCATCATTGTTCCCTCTCTGACCCCTCCCCCACATATAGCTCCACAATGCAACTAAGTGGGTTGCTTTACTTCTTAGGTATTCCCCACCCTGGAGAACACCCAAGGCTCTGCCACTTACAATATAACAGGTGCACCGAGACAAAGAAATATGGCCCAAATGAAAATAAAAAGCAGGTCAAAACTCCAGAAAAAGAACTAAGTGATGAGGAGATAGCCAACCTATCAGATGCAGAGCTGAAAATATTAGTAATCAAGATGTTCATAGAAATCATTGAGTATGGCCTCAAAATAAAGGAAGAAGTAAAGGCTACACAAAGTGAAATAAAGGAAAATATTCAGGGAACCAACAGTGAAGGTAAGGAAACTAGGACTCAAATCAATGATTTGGAACAAAAGGAAGAAGTAAACATTCAACTGGAACAGAATGAAGAAAGAATTGAAAAAAAAAGAGGGGGGAGACTTAGGAAGCTCTAGGACAACTTTAAACCTACCAACATCTGAATCAAAGGGATGCCAGAAGGAGAAGAGGAAGAGCAAAAAATTGAAAACTTATTTGTGAAAAAATAATGAAAGAAAACTTCCCCTATCTGGCAAAGGAAATAGACTTCCAGGAAGTCCAGGAAGCTCAGATAGTCCAAAAGAAGTTGGTCCCAAGGAAACACACACCAAGGCACATAATTACATTACCCAAGATTAAAGATAAGGAGAGATTCTTAAAAGCAGCAAGAGAAAAGGAGACAGTTACCTACAAAGGAGTGCCCATAAGACTATCAGCTGATTTTTCAAAAGAAATGGGCAGGCATTAAGGGGCTGGCAAGAAGTATGCAAAATCATGAAAAGCAAGTTCCTATATCCAAGATTACTCTACCCAGCAAAGCTATCATTTAGAATGGAAGGGCAGATAAAGTGCTTCCTAGACAAAGTAAAGGAGTTCATCAGCAAGCCCTTATGATATGAAATGTTAAAGGGACTTATCTAAGAAAACAGAAGATCAAAACTATGAGCAATGAAATGACAAAAAACACAGCTATCAATGACTGACACCCCCCCCCCCCAAGAAAAGACAACAAACTAGGCAAACAACTAGAACTGGAATAGAATCATATAAACGGAGGTCACAGGAGGATTATTAGAGATGAGGGGAAAGGGGGAAAATGTACAAGGAATAAGAGACATATATGGTAGGTACAAAATAGACAGGGGGTGGTTAAAAATAGTATAGGAAATGGAGAAGTCAAAGAACTTATATGTACAATCCATGGACATGAACTAAGGAGGGGATGCTGGAGGGAAGGGAGAACTGGGCAGATGGGAACAAAGGGGAGGAGATGTTACAGTTCTAATAGCATAACCAAAAAAATATACTTAAAATAAATAAGTAAATAAATAACTTAATTAATTAATAATGTTGTATTTAGGCTAATTATAGAATATCAGTAGTTTACATTTCCTATGCAAGAAATAATAAGAAGGATAAGGCTCAGAGGTGTATTAGATGGCAAATGGAAGTCATTCTGATAGCAATCATTTTTAACAGATAAGCCACAAAGTAGGTAATTTATACCTGGATGATCAATAGATTACTAGAAATAGCTGCAGGTGGATGTGCTTAGCATTTGTGCTCTCATGTACATTGCTGTCTGGTTGATTCCTGAAAAAGATTGTCAACACATTAATGATGTTGAGGTAAGATCATGTTGTCTGGTGCCAAAGGACTTAGAATTGAACCCATTTCTGGTCTTACTCGTTTTTCATTTTGAAGAAGCCTTAGAAGTATTAGTTTCTCTGTCCATAATATTGAGTAGTATACCTATTTTTCTTATATAAGGTGTTTAGTATTATTAAAATTAAGTAAAGATAGTTACAAAGATGATATGACACAATTTTAGGCCATGAAGAGGTCAGGGGGTGAGTGAGCAGAGAGCAGACAAGTAAATCAGCAATTTCAATAGTGCAGGAAGTTTTAAGTGGTTGTATTAAATTTCTTTATTTCACATATATGTATGTATATGTGTGTGTGTGTGTGTGTGTGTGTGTGTGTGTAAGGTCTGTCTGGAAAAACTCCAGTCATTGTTAATATGATGAGAATGGTTTGTGTTGCATCAATGTAACCTGGCAGCCAAGGAAAGTAGACTGGAATGTGCAAGCATGAACAATGATGAATTTAGTGTACTAGTCAGTGGGGCAGTAGATGCTGTTGAGTGAGCCTGTGTACTCAAAAGCAATGATTCTGCATCAAATTTTGCTTTAAGCTTAAACATTCATCCATGGAATCTATTCAGATGACTCAGAAGGCATTTAGAGATGATACAATGAGTGCAGTGCAAATAAAAGTGTGGCACAAACGCTTCAAAGATGGTTGAAAATCTGTTGAAAGTGATCCATGTTCTGGAAGGCCTGCAACAAACAAGACACCTGAGAATGTTGAATGTGTATGGGCTGCAATCAACAAAGATTGGCGACTGACAGTGTGAGAAATATCAGCTGATCTGGGGATTCCAAAAACTACTCTGAGTGAGATTTTGATGCAGGATCTTGGCATGAAATGTGTCGTGAAAAATTTGTTCTGTGGCTTCTGTTACCAGAGCAGAAGAAACAGTATGCTGCAGTTGCTAATGACTGGATTCAAATCACTACCAATGAACCATATTTCATCAAGAAGGTCATAACTGGATATGATCGTGGATCATTCCAGAAACAAAGGTCCAATTTCCCAATGGAAGTCGCCTGGTTCTCCACTCCCAAAGAAGGCGTGGCAAGGTCATAGCAAGATCAAGACCATGTTAACTGTGTTTTTTTATTGAGAAGGTGTTGTCCATCATGAGTACACCCCTCCAGGTCAAATAATTAACAAGGAGTACTACCTCAATGTTCTTTGTCAGTTGAGAGATGCAATATGACAAAAATGGCTGCCGCTATGGGCAACTGGAGAGTGGCAGCTTCATTACAACAGTGTTCCTGCTCATGGATCATGTCTCATGCAGATTTGTGGGGAGACATTAAATCACCCATGTGACTCAGCCCTCCTAGAGCCCATATTTGGCACCCTGTGGCTTCTGGCTTTTCCCAAAATTAAAATCATCTTTGAAAGGGAAGAAGTTCAGCCTGTTGATGAGATTCAAGGAAATACAATGAACCACCTGACTGCGATTCCAACAAAAGATTTTGCAGAGTGTTTTGAACAGTGAAAGAGATAGTGGGAGAGCTGTGTGAGGTCCCAAGGTGCCTACCTTGAAGGGGACTGATGCATCATTGTCCTATGTACAATGATTCTTATGTCTTATCTTCTTCAATAGATGTCTCTGTTTTTCATATTACATGGCTGGATACTTTCTGGATATATACAATGGTATAATGAAATCATGTATAATTAATTTTTAATCATCAGAAACTAGCTTAGCTTAAACCATGATAAGTACACAAAGTATTTCTGTGGAATAAATGATTCTTAAGCCACTCAAGTTATGCAAAGTTGTAGTCTAGAACAGGAAAAGTTAGACTTAGAAACAACTATTGTGTGTATGCTGCTGGGTCAGCGCCATCCTTATTAGCAGATGGAAGAGGTGATTTAATGAGGTCCTATTTCTAATATACCTAGCACAATACCTGGCACAAAGATCACTAAACAGAATTATTATATGTACTTTAACAGAGTGGGTAGGAGCCATTAAAACATTCACCCACCCAAAATATTACCCATACCAAAATATTATCTGTCTTACTTATTGGTTGGTTGAAACACCTACCATTAAACATTCACTCTGACAACTAAGAAATTGCATCCCTGGAGCTCTTCCTTGAAAGGTTGATGTCCCTGGGAAAAGATAAAACTTTTAAACTATGGTAAATACCAAATACTGTAGTATAAACTAATTTTTTAAAAGTAGAGAAAAACTTTTATTGGAAATGTTTTGAATGTATATTTAAATGTTTTGAATGTATATTAGCTTCCCTGTTCCTAAGTTACCAGAAAACATCAATTACCGAACTGGGAACATTGGTATGGGGCAGGAAGCAAATAAGAATTGTGGAGACACTTTGATTACCTACGTTCCCTTCCAACTTGGGTGTCACTCATTTAGACATTCTTGTGGAGGACGAGCTGTCAGGCCAAATCTTACAAGGGAAATGCTGAAACAACATTATCAGTATGTACCTTCAATATTTAATGGAAGTGAAATACTGCTCATGAAGATTGCTAAGCAAGTCTAAGGAACAAAATTCCAAAAGCCGTAAGTATAGATGAATCCTGCACATTTCATATAAGGTTCAGCAGTTTTCGATTTTTGTCAGTGCCAGAAAATAATCCATTTTATTAGTGTGTTTGCAGCAGATCATGGGTGGCATATATTATATATTGTAATTTACTGTGGAGATCTTACCATCCCAATTAAGTATCTGTTTAGTTAGCACATTCTGCAGCAAGTTATCCTTCTAAGGCCTGCTGGTATTTCATGGTACGTCAGTCAATAACCCATGTCCCCAGCCTAATTGCCAAGGGACTATATCCTGACTCCTAGCCAAGGGTTGCTCTTAGAATGTATAAAGTTATGTTTGCTAAATGCAAGCCTCATGATCTCTGGAAGGCGTTAGCAATAATCTTCCTGCCCATTGCACAAATTCCTCCCTGTAAATGCCAGTGATTATGGTGTAGACAAGCATGTGCTCCAATCCCATGATTTTACTTGAAATCTTGACTTCCTGGCAGTTTCTAAAGCCTTCCTCTCTCTTTTAAAGTTTTAAAGCCCTCCTCTCATTTTGTTAAAGTAAATGGAATTAGAGGTAGAAATAAATCAGTTTAATCACACACGAAGCATGATTTTTCACAAATACTCTGATCATTTTTATATGAAACATGGAAAAATGAATGTATTACTTAGCAGCTACACTGAAACATTCTAAAAATATATTTAATTTTTATTCTAAACACTTGTCTATGTTATTTAGAAATAAGTATTTTTTTGGATTACTCAAATTTGGGTCCAGAATTGAATGACAAATTTTCTATTATAAAGAGATATTCTTTTTGTGCATGCATTACACATGCATTTTGTAGCTTTTAAAAATCAAGTGTAAATGTATCTAATTCATCTCCCAATGCAGTACACCAATGTAAGAAAGATGTGGATATCATATAAGTAAATTTATTTTCATTATGAGAAAATAAACAAAATGATTGCTAAGGGTAAGTTTCCCAGTGTTTACAAGAGTTTAAAGGTAAGAAGTTAAGGATATAACCACATACCCAAATGATACAAAAAGAGAATTGAGATGTCAGGGTATAGAGTAATCACCTTTAAATTCCATCCAACAGCGTGTTCGGCATTAAGAGGCCAGGGATAGGAGACCAGGCTTGTCCAAAGGGCCATTTGTAAATCACAAAATGTCAGGATTAGAAGGAAGTATATTTGCCATGTAATCTCATCTACCATTGAATTTAGAAATCCTTCCTATTGTAATCATGACTAACTCTGCTTGTGTATGACTCAAAAAAGTGGTTCATAAGACATAATTTTAGTATGTATGGCTATAATGTTTATATAATTCTTTCTTGTGGCAGAAAATTCAAATTTCTCCCTAGTGTTATTCACTTCTTTTTTTATTAATAGTCACCCCTCACTCCCACCCCAACACATTCGTGTTTTGCCTGGGATTATGGCTGTGTGTTTGGAGACCACATTTCCAAACTTCTCCAACAGTTAGCTGTAGCTATGTAATTAAGTTTGGGGCATTGGGATCTGAGCCAAAATAATATGTGGAGCTTCCAGGTGATCTCTTTAAAGATAAAACTGTTTGTCCTGAATATTCTGGTGGTAGAGACATGGTAACAACTTAAGACTTAGAGATGGATCTGTATGTTGAGGATGACCGAGTTGATTGCAAGTTTGAATACCTGGATGACATTATAGAGCAGAACTTTTTACCTGCTTTAGACCACCGTTCTATCACTGACCATTCCATCTTATTAATGCCACTGTATTTGTTGTTGTTGTAGCTGTTTTACTGTACTCTGGCTAATGAATTTAGGCATGGCAATATATGCCTCCTCTTAATTTCTTACAGTGTTTCAAAGGCCTCTAGAATTGTACAGGATCAGTATACTGCTTTGACTATTGAAAGATAAGAATTATCTGCTATGAATTTATTTATTTTCTTCTTTCTTGACTAAGTCTTCCTCAAGCTTTATCCATTCATCAAAGGGCTGGAAGTTACCTTCCTTAATGTGGACACATATCACCCTAATATACCCTTGGTTTGCTGCTCTGTCATATTCTTTTCACATGAGGAAAAGTTTCTGGTCTCCTGTGTGATAGTTTCCTGTGTAGTACTTACTTTTATTACTATTAAATATCATTTTGTTTATTTTAATCCCTCATTTCAATAGTTGAGAAAATTTTGAGAGAGTTTAGGCATTAATAAGACCAATGGTAGATGCAAACAAGTTGTTCAACTGTTTTTTTCTGATAAATTGAAGAATTCTTATATGAGGTTTGTCCAGAGGGTGTTCAGCCATGTATCATTAAAAATAGAGACATTTATTGAAGAAGATGCAAGATAAAAGAAATATGGTACATAGGACAATGATGCCTCAGTCCCCTTCAAAGTAGGCACCTTGGGACCTCACACATTTCTCCCAGTTGCCATCAGCTGCCCTGTCATATTTTCCTGAATCTCATCAATGGTCTGAAATCCCTTCCCTTTCAAAGGTGATTTTAGTTTTGGGAAAAGCTAGAAGGTACAGGGCACCAAATCAGGGCTGTAAGAGAGCTGAGTCACTTGGGCGATTTGATGTTTCACCAAAAAATCCTGTATCCGCAGGCGAATTGTTGTGATGAAGCTGCCAACCACCATAGCTGTGTCTTTCTGAATTATCTAAATAGTGTTTCTGGAGGAATGTTCAAGTTTAATCCAAAATTTGATGCAGATTTGTTGCTCTACTTGCTAGTCATTTTGAATATAATGGCCACACAGTACACATGCTCACTCAACAGCGTCTACTGTCGCCACCGACTAGTACAGTGAAGTCATCATTGTTTAGATATATGCACACTCCAGTTGACTCTCCTTGGCTGCCAGGTTACACTGATGTTGCACAATCCATTCTCATTATATTAATAATGGCTGGACTTTTTCCAGACAGACCTTATGCTTTTGTATTAAAATGAAGTGCTAAGGGTTGAAAATACTGATTATTGCTGTTTCCACGTTCCTAATGAATACCCAGTGCCAGCTACTTATAAGCTTTTTACAAGCATTAGGTCATATATTATACACAATAACCCTATTATTTTTCCCATTTTGCTGATAAGTAAATGAGTCTTTGAGGGAAAGGAAGACTTGTTTACACAGGTAGAAAAAATAGGATAGCCAAGTGCAAACCCAGGTTGGTGTGACACCCAAGGCTAATTTGCCGCTAGATTCCACTGCCATTTAACAGGCTTCACTTTCTGCAAAGTATAAGCTCTGCCTTATAAAAGGTTCTATGTTTGGAAAGGACAAGACATATACTTGGCTGTTATGAAAACCGCATATATTTTTTCTTGTCTATTTTGGTTATGCTCTTAAGTGAAAAGCAAGGGAAGGAAAACATCCATTGATTCAGAAAACCAGATCTATCCACAGTTAGGCCTGCTGTATACACTGATTAAACTTGGCTCTTCTAACTACACCAAAAGCATGGTCTTTATTTTACTCCAAGACTTTTTTACAGATACTTTTCACAACTGAATTTGAACCTGAAAATGAGGGTCTTGTTTCTTATTCTGTTGGTTTCAATTTTTTGTTCCTGCTAGTAAAACATTATTATGGTTCTTGGATCACAGTTGATTATCTAGATGACAATGTGTTTTGCTTGATGTCTTCTTTCTTTGAAGAGTTGGCGAGGAGATTTATACATATTCAAGAATGCTTGCCAGCCCTCAGGATTGATGTGAAGCATGCCTAGTTTGTGTTTAGGGGTTCTCATCTTCACATCAAGATAATTTCCTCATATCTGTAAGCCTGATCACCTCCCTTTAGGTAAAAGAAAGAAGATTGAAAGTAAATTGTAAACCAAGGAATTATGGATGTTTTGTTCAGGAAATTTATAGGTAAAGGATTTTAAAACTTTATATCATCTTGTTGTAAAAGTGGAAGTTGTTATTAAATAATGACACAGATAATTGTCAAGTTCAGAAAGAGTTTACTAATCATCTATTTCAAACCCCTTACTTTATTATATAAGTGAGAAAATCCAGTCTCAGAAAGCTTACATAACTTGCTCAAGTTCCCATAGAAAGGGAGGCAAATTTGAGTAAGAAGACTTACGATATATTCCTCAAACTATATCACATGATCTCTGTTTTTTTCTTAGGAACATACATGTTTATTATTTGGCCCTAGGCCATGTATCCTTTTAATTATAGATGTGTCCAGCAATAGATGTAAATTATTTAAACCTTGTTTATGCTTTTGTCTTCTGTCTCTGAATGATAGTGAGTACAATTAATAATAATAATACTTAGGATCACAGAGAATATTTATTGAGCACTTACTATTAGCTAGGCACTATTACAAGTGCTTCATATCACCAAATTATTTGATCTTCAAAAAATCTTCATTAGTTTGATAAAATTGGTAAATTTGTAAATCTTATTACAAATGAGGAAATGGAGGTCCAGGCACTTGTCTGAAGTCACACAGCTGGCAGTGGTAAAATCAAAAAGTCAAGGTTTGGAATCCAGTTTTAGGATCTGCACTCTAAATTGGCGTACCATATCACCTCTGATAAAGGACTTCCATCCTAGTTTTCTATAATGGAATAACTATATGTGTATCTGTGTGTATGTGTATGTTATTCATGATGTATTACATATTATATTAATGTATGCACAATTTACTCTTTCTGTATGTGAGCAACAAAAATTCTTCAGAAAGAAAATTGATTTATGGTTTCCTCTATGTACCTCAAAAGCATTAACATCATGGGCTAATAATTTGTTGAGATAATTGAATAACACAATAAGAGGATAAATACTTTATCATATAATAGTTATAATTAAAGTACAGTTATTAGACTTGCATAATCATCTATTTTAAAAGAACTATTCTATGTGTTTTATACAGTGTTTTATTATCCAAGCTGTCATTCCATAAACCAAACAGATAGGAGGCAAGAAAACCCAAGACAAAGGAAGATATGAAAATCAGTATATTCTTTAGATTCCCCCTGTCCCCCACTGCATACCATTTTAAATAGACAAAATAGAAGAAGAAACATATGATGCTTTGATCAAGAATGTATGGAGACATTTGTCACCCTCACCTCTATGTCACCAATATTCTCACAGGCTACTGCTCACTGATCTCCCATTTGAGACTTCCCCAGGCCTGTTTTTAAAGACACAGGCTACTCCTCCTTTCAAAATGAAATGTTAAATCTATAGGAGGAAAAGGGATTTAAGCACTCTTCCCTCTTGCCTCTAAGACCATCATAACAAGTCTAAGTCTGGATATTGTATCCTTTAAATAGTGTTATTAGCATAGAGCCAAGAAGTTTGTGTGCACCTATGTACCTGCTTTAAATCTATTGTAAAGTTTATAATTGATTTATTTTAAGACTGCAGGCACATATGACTCATTTATTATTAAATAAAAGTGTTTATATTTTGTTTTTCATGCATTTATACTGCAGATTTTAAAAACATAATCATATGTCTAAATTTATAAAATAAATAGCTTATACAATATGAGTCTTGGCATACTTAAAATGTCACTAAAATTCTAGAAATTAGAAATACTGCTCTTGTAATCACCTCCTGTGATTAAGTTTGAGCAAAAGATTTTTTATATGATTAATATTTATACTTGAAGATAGGTAAATTCTGAATATTCTTTATAAACATATAAAAATAAGCATCTTTTGTCAATGGCAAAAAAGGAGAAATGGGTTTTAGAAGAAAAATTAGACACTTTTTGTTAGTTAATTTTAGCCTAGCACTTCCATTTCTTATAAAAAATTCAAAATATGGCTATGCATTGAGAAATATCAAATAAAGTTCAAACTGTTTAAACTTAATTTGTATTATATTACATCAGATCAAATTTCTAGTTATTTCTTCAATCAACATTTATAATATGCTTATATTTTAATAAAGATCCAAGAAATAGAATGAAGCACTGCTTTTACTACAAATGCATTCATTTCCTGTATATATTACAAATATGAGCCCAGCAGACATTTAGCCTAGGTTTATTTTAGACAAACCAATGTCACCATATTGATACTGTTTTTCTAATTGGGAAATAACACAAAGGTGACATTTTTTATCATGACGTCCTTTGTGATTGACATGTGTCTGCATTAACATACATTTGTGCACAGATTCATTGTGTAAATTAGATAATTTGCCTTTACATAAAGTTCTTCTTTGGAAGACTTAAAAGAAGTCCAACACGAGTGAAGAGATATTTAATAACACCCTTTTTGAGAAAAGAGAAGCAACAAACATGTAGTTTAGTAATATGTACCTGCTTTATTTGTTGTCAGGATTAGAGAATAAAGTATTGGATTAATCTTTGAAGCAGAATTCTAGCAAGATATCTAAGACATTAAAGGAATCCATTATTTATCTTTTGTTCTCCATCTTTTTTAAAAAGATGAATGCCTCTCCATTATATTGCATTATCAAAGTTCTGTTTAGAGTCTAATATTTGCACATTTGACAGGCTACAATATAGTCTATAGATGACATAATTGAGAATTTACAAATTTGTCTCTCTACCATCAAGATTTTTATGGCACTTTTAAGATGATTTCACCTTTTATTTTTTTAAAAAATAAGATTTCAAGTCCAGTTAGAAGGCTGCAGAATTAACATTCAGTTTCAATCTTCCTATTACTTTATTATTTTTTAATTTTGCAATATTGTTTATTCTCTTTAATTAGAAGAAAGAATGAAGGAAATAAAAGAAACCTGAATCTACAAGGTAAATGAGTACTGTAGATTATGAAAATGATACTGTTGAACCTTTAACTTCTAAGGTGAGTACAGAAAAAGCAATCTGACAATAGGAACACATCCCACATTTCTAGAGATTGATAAGAATACACGACCCTGAATAAAGAAAACCTCATTTAAAATGAAGTTGGAAGAACAGAGGAGGAGTTTTCATGAAATTATAGACTCCAACTAGAAGAGAAATACTTTGCATTACCAACAAGGAGGGAAGATTTTCTGTTTGCCCAGCAACAAGCCCAGCCAATGAAACCTGTTTCATCTCAGCCAATGAGAAGCCATAACCACGCTGGACTCTGTCATTCCTCTGATTGACTTCCATCAAAAGCACTCCCTCCTAGCTTTCTCCTTTTCCTGTACAAAGTAACGTTCCTCACCTTAGCTGGGCCTGACTATAGTTTCGCCATATCTTGCTTGTCCCAACTTGCAATTCCCTGCTGTTCCCGCATAAACTCATCCATTTTTTAAAGTCAACAAACAGTTGCACTATTACCCTTTTCTAACCAGTTAGTTGCAAAATTGCACTTTTGAATGTGCATTTAGAAAGCACAGAATTAAAAAAAATCAAAACAGCCTGCTGTTTGAAGCCAAATAGTAGTAAAAATAAAGAAGAAATTACTCCTTCCTCCTTATAGGTTTGTAATCGAGCCCCAGTTTCCTTAAGTTCATCAAACTAAAGAAAGAAAAGAAGAAAAAAAAGAGAAAAAACACAGAAACATGGCAATACAGAAAGAAATACATTGAAAAAGAAGCAAGAGAGAAAATGAAAGCAAAAATTAGTCTTGTAAAGATGGAGAGACTGAGCTAGAGAAACTGGTCACATAAATAGTCATGAAATGAAAAGTTTCAGATTTGTATTGAAGTAAAAAAAAAAAAAAAAAACTACTTAGAGAAAGGCCAACAGGCCAGACTAAATAATCCTCGACTTACCGTCCAATTCTGAATCCCATATTAGCTGCAGAGATTTTAATGTAAATATGCCATTACACTGTCATTACAGTGATCAGGCTTCATGGCTCACAGGTCACATCTCAGCCACTGTTAATTTTGCAGGCAAAAGCTTTTTTTCTCTTGAAATGTTAATAACTTTCTATTAGTTAATGTAGCGTGACTAAAATTCAGATTAGATATAATTCATTTTAATATCTGTGACTGGCTATCCTGATCATTTAGCAATGGTTTCCAGCTGAATACAAGATGCTAAATTGGACTCATTTGCATAGCCCTGTTAAAGCAATGCCATTTTAGAAATGTTAGCATCTTCAAAATTAATTTAAAAGATTTTTTTCCTCCTGGTTTTGCTACTAGCATAAAATCTTTAGTTGGCAACTAGTTGAAGTTGTCATGGACTGAATACACATCCTTTTCTCTGGCCACCCTCCCATCCCCCAAGAAAAAAGAAACCAAGACTCTAGTCAGGAGTGTTAACTGGGTGCAGAAGGTACCCAGGGCCTCAGAACACAGAGCTTGATTTAGTAACCCTAATGCTGTTATACAAATCTGAACTATTGACAAGGTCTGTAATAACCAGGTTTGGAGAACATTTTGTTCCATCATCTCAAACCTGTTTTTAACTCCCTGTGTTATGTGGATTCAGTGTATCACTGCCTGCCAATAGTACATGGAGTCCAGTTTGTTGAACTGGATAAGATCTGCCGCTTTACAAGGAAGAAGCCTGCACCAGAGTGGAAAGTGCTATTGTTATTAATCAAAGAGTTGGTTCTGATTCTTCTCTTCATTTGCATATGTAACACCCATTAATGTTAATGGAAAACATAGGTGTGACATGGGGGCAACAAGATCACTGAATTATCAGTGCCAATAGGTAGATGCTCATAAAAACTGTTCAGTAATTGCACCTGTGGAAAGGATTAGGGATTCTTTGTAACCTGATTCAGTTTTTCTAACCTTATGATATTTGATGACTTCTTTTCCTTTCAATTAAAATGCAAACAGTTTAAAATATTAATCACCTCCTATTTCTTCACAGGTATCAAAAACTTTATGTAATAAATAATATGTAAATAATCTCCCATATCTAGGTTAAAGTTTTGATTTAGGAATCCTAAGAAATTATTAGGAAGTAAAAAACTGGAATAAATACATTATTTAAAATTTTTCTTGATTTCACTAACTTAAAAAGCAGTGTTTGAAATGTTGACTCGCTTTTATTAATTTATTTAATCATCGTCTATTCACTTATGTAAAGATATTTGGTTTTAGGAGCTCACAATGTTAATATCTTTGAAATATAATTTTTGGGAATGAGGGCATAACTATATTTAGTGCCAAACCAAAAAAAAGGTCCCAGATGCAGAGAATGTATATTATGGTTTCTTTTTACTGAAATGATCATTTCTAGGACATTAGAGCAAACTCATGAGTTGGAAAACAGTCTCTTCATGGTACTACTCTTCTACCCTTTTCTTCTTTCTCTGTTGGTCACTAAGAGGTACACATTATGTTTCCTTAATAAGTTTCTAATTTGAACCTGTCCCCTTCTCCATTCACCACATCAGGTCAGGCTTTTAGAATTTCTGACTGGGATTATTTCTACTACTCTCACCTGTTTTTACTGGCCACCTAAACTCCAATTTGTCATCGTAACTAGAGTTGTATTTCCACAGTATAAATCTTATTGCTCCTTTTGTTAAAATCCTTTAGCAACCTCCACATGATTCTTAGGGTCAGAAGTCTCTATATAGTAAATTCTTCACTTTGCCCCTGAGTGGCTGTCCAGCCTTATCCCCTCAATTATCCACGTCCGTGCTCTGTGTCTCTGCCTGGACTAAGTATTCCTATTTCCCAGAAGTAACCATGCTATTGCTTGCTTTTCTGCCTTGCTTACACTGTTTTCCCTCTCTGAACAATCCTCTTCGTGCCTTGCCCACAAACATTTACTCATTCTTCAGTACTCAGCTCAAATGGTATCATTTCTGGCAAGACTCTTCTCCCTCTCCCATCTCTTCAGATAGGGTTAAACACTTGGCCGTCTGTGCCATGACACTAGCTCATACCTTGAATATACTAATGTGAGATTTTGTGTGTGTGTGTGTATACTATATATTACTATATATATATATATATATATATATATATATATATATACAGTATGTGTGTGTATGTATATGTGTGTGTGTGTGTGTGTGTGTAGTAAGTACCTGGAGAATAGGGGCAGGTATTGCACAGGGTAGATCCTTTATAAATATTTTTGAAATAATAAATTAATAGTACATGTGCCTCTCCATCATCAAACATTTGGCCTCTGTAAAATCAATTCTGGGCCATTTTGTCTCCCTGAAGTTTTATTTCACCAAAAGCATCCTGCCTGATATTTGAGGATAAAATCTCTCAGGATCCTAAGTAAAAAATTCACTTTGAAAAGGTGACATTTCAGACTGGCTCGGAGATTCTTTTGCTTCTTCTATCTTTTTCTAAAATTACTAGGAATTCCAGGTTTTTTCTTTCTTTTTCAAATTTTAAAACTCTTTATGTATTTAAAAAATGTTTCCCTGAATAATGACTTTGGATATTTCTTTCCATTTATAATAAAGATACTTTATAGTCTGAAATAGTTCTTCCCTTAATATACTTACATTTATAAAGAAAAACATGTCTAGATTTCAAATCCTTATTCTCTGATAGGTTTCTTTATTTAAAAAATTATTTTAAGACTCAAAATAGCTGGGCCAGAGTTTAGGACTTTAAAATCTACCAACTTTGCCTTATAGAAAAGTCCTCATTCACTGCCATGAATCCTTCAGCAATTTTCGAGAGATATAATCTCCTACCTCCTTTATTTCAGTTTCCTACCTGTAATATACAAATACAGTCATATGAATATGTTGTACAAATATAAAGCATATAAAAATATGAGATCTTTACCACAAATTAATAAAACAGTTCCATTAAAAAAGAACCTGAAGTTGTGTCTTCCTGTTATGTAAATCCAGTGACACCCTACTTAGACATCCTAGCATGGATTAAACTGAGAAAAAAAATGGTTAAATGGTGATTGACTATTTTAATAAGGAAAATATCTTCTGATTTCAGAGAAAGAAATAACTTCATAACATTAGATAAAATCATCTGGTCATTTTATTACAGTTATCTTATTACTTCACCTGATTATTTTTTACTTTTCTTCTAGATTTCTCTTGACCTATATATTAAAGCATGAATATATCCATTAACATTTCTATTAAGATATTTTTCACTTGTCACCATTTCAAATCACCTGTGTTTTTGAGAAGGCCCTTATTTTGTATCTTCTGCATATTTCATTTGTGTACTTTCAATCTACTGACCACTTTTATTACTCTAAGATAATAATATTTGAGCAGTTAGATAATAACAGCATTGTCAGGATCACAAGGAATAAACATTGGTTTCAAAATGGTCCTATAATCTAACTTTGTTGAGGCAATCACTTGTTAGGATAAATGGTAACAAGATTAAACATACAATTAATTAGTGGTTATCTGGAAACTGAATGAAGGGGAGATGAATATTGTGAAGGCAGTGGAGGTGGAGGAATGTATTTAAAGAAGTGAACTCTGATGAACCAACTTACATTACAGCAAAACCGAATTAACTCCAAAGAAGAAATCAGTGCTAGAGCAGAGCCACTGGAAAAAGCTTTAAGGAAGTAATTAAATATTACTTGATCCTGAAAATGGATGAGGAAAGATAAGAAGAGAAAATACTCAAGAATGTGTCACAGTGTAAACAGTAAAATATAAATTAAAAAAAGAATGTTTAGTAATAACAGCAAAGAGCCACATTGGAATGAGCAATTAGGTTCAGAGAAGCTTTAGGTCTTATGTTAGATCGGATGAAATAAGAAATATTTGTAATAACGTAAGCAGAGGTACCTGGACCGAAAGAACAGAAGCCTTGCCCATAAGGCTTCTACCCAGGCTGCCTGCAAGTTCTCACAACATGACGTCTGGGTTCCACCAGAGTGAGGGATCCTAGAAAGGAGAGAACAAGAAAGCAAAAGAATGTCGCTGCAATGGAAGCTACAGTCTTTTTATGGTGCAGTATTGGAAGTTACATACCTTTATCTCTCCCACATTTTACTGGTCTCATGACCAAGTCTGGTAATAAGTGGGAAGGAGCTACACAGGGGTATGAATACCAGATGAAAATCACAGTGGGGCGACTTGAAGATACTGCAGTATAAGGTAAGGAGGCCACACAAGAGGCTGTTAGCAACATCCAGTGAGACAATGATAAAGGTAGAGCAATGAGAATAGAGAGAAAAGGACAAATCCATGAAATATTTAGAAGACAAAGTAATAGTAGTAAATTTGTTAAAAATATCAAAGATTCAAAGAAGCCTTCAAAGTTTTAAACTTGGGAACTTTTAAGACTAATATGGCTACCAGTTGATTGGGTGATACATAAATGATAGATGTTAATGTGAAGGTAACTTGGGTTGCAGACCTGCTGAGTGTGAGGTGGCAGCTATCTATCCAAGTGAAGAGGTGCTGTAAACACAGACAGGGTTCTGTATACTGTAATGGAACACAAGTGACAAGCACAGTTGGGTCAAAATGTCTATGTTACTGCATGATATTGAACTGAATTAGAATTTGGTTAGTCAGAAGCAGGGAAGATTGGGGGGGAAAGTGCTACGGGTAGACTACATTATTCACATAGATATTTAATATGAGTTTAATTAACCTGTCCAGCAAGAAATGGTATGATTCTCTCTCTTTTCTTTCCTTCTCCTCCCACTTTCCTACTAGTCATCCTCTTACTGCTCCCCCCTCCTCCTCCTTCACCTTCCTTCTCCTTGTTAAGCATGTTTACTTTTTTGTTTTGTCTACAGGAGAAATCACAATAGTTCAGAACCAGAGTAGGAAAATGCCATTGCAAAGCATTTTTGAGCACTGTTCATTTTAATAAAATGTTTATTTTAAGCCCCAGTGAGAAGACACAGAATATCTGACAAAACCCTCGGAGAAAAAAAATCCAAAATGGCTTTAAGAATTAAATATAGTAACTAAAATTATTCTTTTATAATATTAGTATTTTATTTTTGATGTGATAAAAATCTGGTAATAATGAATCACCTACAAATGTATGCAAACTAAGAATTTTTTACAACATCCATTTACATGATTCATATAGTATGTCCATCCTTGTCAGATTTAAAAGTAGAAAAGTTCTATTAATTTATGCCCTTCACAAATACACTTTACATCAGAGTGCAATAAAATAGTGGGAAAAACAATATAATTTTTACACTTTATTTTTAGGTATGAAAACACTTTTTTCACATTAGCTAATGAGATCAAATATGTTTCAGAGGTTATACATGTAAAGTGATCTTCAAAATATAAAACTGTATTAATTCATGAAATAATCAATAGTTCCATTGAGCATCCCCAACATATTGAATTTTAAAAGTTTAAACATTGAAAGTAAACTCGAGGTTTACTATTCATGGTATTTTCCCATTTTTAATTTGGCTGTCTTTTTTGTGATTGATCTGTGGTTTAAATATATGCATATTTAAAAATGTATACATATACATAAAAGGTACGTGTTTTATACACTTATATTTATTTTCTCCCACTTGAAAGTTCACCTTTCACTCTTTTAATGGTATGTTTAACGATCAGTAAGTTTTCTTTTAAAAAATATTTTATTTATTTATTTATCTTTACAGAAAGAGGAAAGGAAGGAGAGAGGGAGAGAAACATCAATGTGTGGTTGCCTCTCAAATGCCTGCTACTAGGGTCCCGACCTAGCCTGCCACCCTGGTATGTGCCCTGACTGGGATTCGAACCTGTGATTCTTTGGTTCACAGGCCAGTGCTTAATTCACTGAGCCACACCAACCAGGGCTAGTAAGTTTTATTTTAATGAAATCCAAACTTATCTTTCCTTTATGATTATTGTCTTTGCATCACACTTAAAATGCCTTTCCTAGGTCAAGCTCATAAGGATATTCTTCTATATTATCTCTTACTAGCTTTATTGCTTTTATGTTTAGTTCGATGACCCATTTGGAATTTATTTTTGGTATTGTGAAGTCAGGGCCAGATTTTTTCCCTCAATTTCATATCCAGTTCTTTCTGTACCTTCTTTCCCCCTCTGCACTGCTTTGCTGTTAAATCAGGTGACCATATACATGTAATTTGATTCTGGATTCTATTCTCATTCACTCTTCAAATACACACACAATTTAATTACTGTCTCTTAAGTAAGTCTTGATGTCTGGCAATATAGATCCGACAGCTTTGCTTTTCTTTAACTTTACCTTTGCTATTTTAGCTCCTTGTATTTCCATAAACATCAACTTGTCAATTTTCACATAATACCTTATTGGGTTTTGATTGCACTGAATTTACAGTTTACTTTTGGGCAGAATTTTTATGATGTTGAATTACCCAATCACAATCCTGGCATACTGTAAAGAGCCATAGGTCACTTACTAATTTTGGCTTTTTAAAAAATAGTTTATTTTTTATTGAATTTTTCCATTATTACTTATCCCCCTTATACCCACTTGCCTCACTTTTACCTGCCTGCAAGAAATAAACTTATAATGTTGTAGGGCATTCCCCACCATTCCAAACTGAGTGAGACCCCTTCAACTATGGAAGAGAGTTGCTCATTTTCATGGACTGCCTTCCTCTGATTCACCAGGTGAACTGTTGGGGGCTGGGTATTAAAAGCTACCCCAAAAGACAAGGACCAAATTTCTCCTCTTTCTCAAATTCCAGCTGCTACATAAATGCTTCTCAGATTACTGTGTACCTTTATGTGCTCTCCATATAATGTTTGAAATGTTCAGATTGTTGTTGTTAATTTCTAGAGTTTTGGAGATGCTTTTGTGGAGATGAGTTTGACTACATCATAGCCAAAAGTTGTAAATAGTGATTTCTTCCTCAGGAATTTATTTCTTTAATTGAAGTAGTCAAACTTGTTGCCACGTAGTTTTTAATAAATTCCTATTGTTACATTTGTAATAATTGTAACAACTATCTCCACGTCCCTCAATTCACTGTATTTTTTTCTTTATCATACTTTCTAGGAGCTTACAAATTTTACTATTCTTTTAAAGTAACAAAACTTTGGCTTTGTTGATTTTTCGAATGAGCATTCTTTTCTATTTAGTTAATTTTGGCTAGCTTTATTTTTTTCCTTTTATTTTGTGTTTGTTTAACTGATATTTACTGGCATATTGTGATTCATGTTCAGGTAAATCACTTTGTACCTTTAATTTCTTATAATATATGTTTAATATGATAGGATTTCTTTAAGTAAAGCTTTATCTGCATTGCACATATTCTGAATAGTTTTCTAATATCATATATCATTAGATATCATATTTCTAAAATCTAACAACATTCAGTAGAAATATATGTCTAATTTTATAATGACTTCTTCCAAAACCCATGAGTTATTTGCTGTTTTATTGTCTAATTACCTAATTTGAGAGGATTCTCCAGCATTGTTTTTATAATTTATACCTAGCTTAATTTCACTGTGCTCAGAGTAAAATTGTTGAGTTGCTTTATGTTCCAGAACAAAGTCAATTTTTTTGTGTTCCAAATAAAGTTGGGGAAAAATGTATATTCTTTGTGTTTCCTTGTTCTATACTTCACTGAGAGTAGTTTTAAACTATTATTGTGGAGGTTTCCACTTCTGATTTTAGCTCTGTAATTTCTTTTTGCTTTGTGTACTGAGGCCTTCTTGTTAATGCATGCAAAATTAGGATTATTATATTTTTACATCAAATTGATCCTTGATTTATTATGAAATATTTCTCTTAATCTCCAGTTACACCTCTTGGCTTAAAATCTACTATGTTAGTATAGACGTACCACCTTTGTTTCTTTTTATCTTTAATCTTTCTGTCCCATTATTTTTTAAAATGTGAATAAGATATAGTTGTTTTCAATTCTTATATATGCAGATATATTTAATTTTAATATGTGTATATTGTTCATTTACAGTCAAAGTATTTTCTGCCCTTGTTGGTGTAGCTCAGTGGATTAAGCACGGGCCTGCAAACCACACATTGATGTTTCTTTCTCATTCTCTCTTCTCCTCTGTCTAAAGATTTTTTATAAATAAATAAAAAATCTTAAAAAGTATTTTCTGATTATGGGGGTCTTAAATCTACCATCTCATATTTTCTATTTATCTTACTAATTTTTCTTTCTTACCTTTTTATTAATATAGTAGTTTTATTGGTTTTTCATACAGTACCTTTTTATTTATACATTCTTTTAACAAATTACAATATACACATTTAACTTACTAGAATCTACCTTAAATTATTATTTTCACTACTTTTCAGAAAATTCAAGGGCTTTAAAACACTTTAACCCCATTTACCACCTTTATTTCTACATATATTTTAAAGCTCCAATATCTCTTAGTATTGCTTAAGCTAGGAGTTGGCAAATTATGACCCATGGGCCAAAACCTCCCCATTATCTGTTGTTTTTGTTTTAATGTTTTATAAGCTGATATTGGTTTTCACATTTTTAGATGACTAAAAAGATTTTAAAAGAACATTTTAAGATATGTGAAAATGACAGGAAATTTAAAATTTATGTCTGTAAATAAAGTTTTATTGTAAAAGAGCCACATTCATTATGTGTTTTCCATGGCTGCTTTCCCAGCACTATAGCAGATTTATGTGGCCATTGTGATGGACACCACATGCGTGGTGTTCTCATCACTCTGAACAGCTGCTCGCTGCCCTACTAGTTGTAGTGATGAGTATTAGCTTATCGAGTTTCTAGCACCACACACATTGTCATACTGCATTATTTTCATTTTATTTTTATATCAGTTCATAGCCACCATGACAAAAGAAGCGGGGGTAAAGTGGATTCTAAATGTCATGTTTTTAAAACAAAGTGAAGTATGATTATTTTGTTATCAAATTAGATGGCAAAACATTAAGTTTCTTAGCAAGAACACTATAGCTGTGCTAAAAACAATACAATAGGCAGTGGCATTATCAGACTAAACACTCATCACAATGTTCCCAACTCATAGTAAAGCAACAACAGGAAAATTAGAAATGATAATATTAAAATCTCAACAAAGATGTTCTTTACACATATAAAAAATGAAAATGTGTCTGCAAACAGAGTAAGTTTGTTAAGCCAAGCACTGCATAAATAATTATAGACTGGCAGAGATTTTATTTTGATGTTTTAAAGATGTCATTTATTTTCTGCTGAATTTCATTGTTTATGTTGAAAAGTGAGACCTTTTTTATACTGTTCCTTTGCAGGTGCTATCTTTCCTTTTAAACTGTTTTGAAGATTTTCTTTTTGTCCTTGACTTTTAAGTTTCAATCTTAGGTGACTGGGTGCAATTTTGTTTTGTTATTTTTGTTTTTTGTTTTTTGTTTTTTTTGTAATTATCCTTCTTAAAGTTAGAAGACCTCATTATCTGTTTGGAAAATTCTCACCCTATTTCTCTTAAAATTTTGCTTCTTCCTATTTATTGCTTTTCGCCTTCTTGGACTTTAGCCACACATATTTTACACCTGTTTCCATGATCCAAGGCCTCTTATGCTGCTTTTTATATTTCATCTTTTTTTGGTGGTTTATTCTAGATTTTCAACTTATTTATATTGCTATTGAATATGTATATTGATATTCTATGGTTTAGAATTTCTATTTGATTCCCTTTAATAGATTTACTTTCCATGATGAAATGATTTATTCTTTTATCACATTTTTGTACATATTAATACTAGTATCATTGGCCTCTGTTCTTCTTGATGTAAATTGGCAAGTGTTTCAAGAAGAAAATGGAATGGTAAATGATGTTCTTTCTTGGTTTCCCTAAGGCCATACTGGAATTGTTGACCTTAAAGATAGAACAGTTGAAAGTGGGTTTATTCAGGAATAATAAAGAACTGCAATTTGGGACATGAAAGCTGTCAAAAAAACCTAGGCAAGTAAGGAAAACAAAGGACAGGACAATTCTTTTACAGAGATAGCAGAAAGTTGGGAAGAGTTGTCCATTGGAGCAAAGTGGGAGTTCAGAGTGTAGTGGCTTTTCATTGGTTAGGTTGTGACACTTTCTCATTGGCTGGAGGAGAAAACTGTCCTTCCTCCCGCTGGGGTGGTGGAGTATGAAACCTCTTGTTGTTGGAGATACAAAGCATGTGTTTTCCTGTTTGGATTACCCTGCTCTGAGGACAGGTATTGAGAGCTCCCCCTACAGGTCCTCCCAACTCCATCTTGGTTAAGGTCTTCTTTTCTAATTTTCACAGAACCTAAAAGGGAAACAGAAAATAACTTTGGTAAATATCGGTAAGATACACAATTTTTTTTGTATAGTATCAGAAAACTACATGCATTGCAAGTTAAACTTAGATCAACACCAAGTGAGTACTTTACAGCAGGGGAAGTAAAAGTAAATTTCACAGGACCCTTCCCCACGGATCCAGCACATTCCATGCCTGAGCGATTAGTATGTTTGGTTTCTGGGTGAATCACATTGACTTTATTGCTTGTTGTTGTTATTGATCTCTCCAACACCAGTTAGGCTGAAACTTAAATGAACAGATAATACTTAAATTTTGTCCTCTAGCTTGACAAGCCTTAGTTATAAAATCAAACTATTATTGTGCATCTGTTACTTTTACCTTAGCAGATGCAGCAGTGATCTCTACAAATATGCAAATAAAGATATTTGCAGTTAGTCTGTGCAGAAAAGTTCCAAGAGATTCTTTGTCTCAGAATGTGGGCTGATTTACAGGTGTTAATGGGCATGCGTTATTGTTGAGATGCTGTTCAATTAAGGCATATGTGAAACTACAGAAGGGGCTGTTTGGAAAACTAGCGCACCTGTTTGCAACCTGCTAAAGCATGTATTACTAATAAGATGCTGTTACCCAAAATAGTCCTAAAAGCAGGGATTGGAAAGTCATCTCTTTCCATTTTTTTTTCCCTCTATTCAGTGTCTTTCTCAGGTGTGAACTGAAAATTTCATTTGGGATAAGAGTCATTTCACTTAGAAACGAAGGTTGAATTTAAAGTGCTATCTGTTAAGTGAAGGTCAGCAATTTATCCATTACAGCATCCAACCCCAAATACTTCTTGTAATTAACTATATCTATACCTGTTTTCATAGAGTAAAAGGATAAAGAAACGACAGTCAGCAGTTTTAGAAAATACAAGTTAAAAGTGTCCTACCATTTAAAATGATATATCATTTTGGAAAGAAAATTTAAAAGCTGGTATATGAAGTCTAAAATTAAATACAGATTTTGAATTTCAGGCTGTGAAGCTAAAAAGATCAAAGGAACGTCTTTATAGTACTTTGGAATTTGGTATAATACTTCCCGGGAGGTCATTTACTCCCATAATTTAGTCTGACTTATTTTGGCTTCAGGTCCATTAAAAATGTGCAGCAAAAAGGAGGCCTCTTTTTACTTTAATTTTTAACAGCAACTTGTCAGTAAAAAAAAAAAGAAAGGTGTCTGAAAGAGGATCATCTATCATAGAGCTAATAGCTTTCAAATCTGACTTTCTGAGTTCGAATAAGAGAAATTTACCTTGAAATGTCTGTATATTAACTCTTTCCACTGTTTGGTGGAGGAGTATTACATTAGATCTTAAGTTTTGCTCAAATGCAGTCACCACTTCTTATGATACCCAAGGTTGTTATCCCTTAGCTGAGGAACCTTTAGTTGTCAAGAAAATTGGGTGTGCTATTAGGTGCACTTTCTATCTGTCTGCTCTTATCAAATGACAAAGTCCCACTAATGTAAATTTAGCTCACTAGTTAATAGTTGGATACATGAAACAAAGATTTAGGTAAATAATGTTTTACTCTTTTTCTTTCCTTTTTCCTGTTTCCTTTTTCTCTTTCTCTCCCCAGCACCCCACACATACATGGAAAACTGAACTAAATTTTTGAATCAGAGGCTATATTATGCAAGGGCTAAAGTACCTGGCTTGGAATCAGAAAAAAAGGAATCGTGTGCTCTATCTTCCTATGCCTCTGGGTTCATTGTATAAGTTATTTCATTTCTCAAGTCTTCTGTTTTCCTTATTTGGAAAATAAGAGGTTTGAGTTTGATGAGATTTGAGGTCTCTTCTATGCTTGAACCTGTTCTGAACATCACTCCTTTGGTATATGTACTAGTAATTACTGTTTTGCAGTAACAAACCCTGCAGAGTGCTCTTGTCCCTGTAATTGGTAGCCAGAAAATTGAAAAGGGATTACTTTAATTGTATCAATGTCGTTCAATTCAGCCCTCTGAATAAGTTTTCATTTGAGCAGATTTCCACCCACTCTGAGGATGGTAAATGGCTACCAGTTAGTGACGAGTGGCTGCCTAGAGCCCTGTGCTGAGAAGGGGTGTTAAGCTGGGTGCAGAGTGTCATGTGAACTCTGAGCACTGGCTTCTGTTGGTGAGCAAGGGTAAGTGGGGCACGCTTACCACTTATTTGTCATCCCTGACCTCCGTCATTGTCCATATAGTGGAAAGAAACACCACTGAAAAACCTTAGCATAATTCTAGCTTGAATGAAAAAAATATAAAGCGTAAACATGGCTTTTGTAAATATTTTTCTACAGCACTGCCCGTAAAAGTTGCAGTCCGTATAAACTTGTTGATTTCTAATAGTTCCCAGTCCTGATATTATTATTACCTCAAAGAATGCATTTATTTATGGACCCCTAAACACACTCACAAAATAAAGGCATATTTTATTAAATGATGTATTACATTTCATGGCATTTACTTTCTGCTTTTTAACACATTTTAGTGAGTCTCTATTAATGTACCTATTGAAATCATCATACTTTAAACAATTCTATATTGACTTGGTTTAGCGTCAAAAAGCCATGTTTTGATCAGTTTTTAACTCAAATGAAATAAATTCTGGAATATCTGCAAAATAAAGAAACTTGTTTGCATCTTATGATCTTGCTGACACTTAACGTTGAAAGGTGTTTGCAGGTCAGCCTCTGCGGTACTGTTATCTAAAGAAAATGAACATTAGTATCATGGAATTTATATTTTTATTCCAGTTGTTTAAAAGGTTGGTAGGAATTTTTAGATATTTTCTATTGTATACACAGGCATGTCTCATTTTATTGTGCTTTGCTTTATTGCACTTCATAGGTGTTTCATATTTTACAAATGGAAGGCAAGACCCTCCACCAACAAAAAGATTTTGACTTGATCTATTGTGATACTTGCTTTATTAAGGTGGTCTGAAACCAAACTCATAATTTCTCTGAAGTATGCCTATATAATAAAGCCAAATGACCGCTTGGAGATCTGTTTATCATACACTTCTCAGAAACACTGATATTCCCTGATGAGTTTGAACTATGTATTAAGCCATTGCATAACATACTGTAATGTGTTGCAATATACAAACAATTTTAGCCAAATCTTATAAAGCCATACAAATAATCCATTGACCTGTTTGAATTTTTTATTTGTTTCTAATTTTAGCAGGTTTTTATATTGTATCCTTTGATTTTCATATAATTTCAAAGTTACAGAAAAATTGTAAACTACAAGAATGGTTAAGAACTCCCTATATTCATTGATGTTTTACTTCTACATTTACTGTCTCTCATTCTCTCTCTCTCTTTGCCTTCCTCTTCCTTCCATCCCTTCCTCCTTTCCTTTACCAACTTTCCATCTAAACCAAGTGAACATTAATTGGAGCTGCTGTGTCTTTTTCTGGATACATCATTGTATATTTCCTAAGAACAAAGTCATTTTGATGCATAACCCACAATATAATGACCAAAACCATAAAATTTAATATGGATACAATATTATTATGCAATCTAGAGTCTATATCCAAATTAAGTGTACTTTGTCACTAACTTGCATTTTGCTAGGAAAGGATCAGTAGTGAGGAGATAGTTGATAATATAATAAAGATGTGAGAAAATTATTAGACATCCTTGAATAGGCAAAAAAAAAAAAGATGCTATTTAGTATAGAAATCATGGGGTTGACCAGAGTTAAGAGAATAGGCAGAATATATAGGCACAGATTAAAATGGGTTGATTCATTTGGTGGTCAGGACTTGGATGATTCTCCTTTGCTATCTTCTTAGAGAACTAAGAAACTGAAATTGAGGAAAGGAAAAGAGGTATTAAAGGTTTAAGGAAGAAGATGAAAGTGGTGGGATAATAAGTAGATTATGATTATAGGTAGCATTAAAAGCACACTTGAGATTAGTAGTCATAAAGTTAAAGTATGACTGCTTTCAGCTACACTTGACTGTACAGGCACAGGTACAGAGTAAGGGGAGAGTCTTATTTAACCAGGGCCTAAATGTTTGACGTGGTTTTACAATGAAGGAAGAGAGGAATAGGGTGTCAAGTGTGTATGCAAAGGAGTAATTAGGAAGACTGACCATAGATTTAAACTGACTAATAGGAATGTGAGGATCTTAGGGGACAAGAGACCATGAGGAAAGTTGCCATTCTTGCAACGACAGAGTCTAGCATTTATTCTGGGAGGTGAGGAAAGGTGAATGACAAGACCACTGGAAAAGATGTCATGGAACTCAGAATCCTGTGTTCTAGAAAGTTTTGCTTATAAGATAATTGAAATTATAACAAGAATTGTGTGGGAAAGTACCAACAAAAAGTACCAGAGAAGTATTCCAGAAGGATGAGTGACAAAGAGCAAAAAGGACAACTTATATGCTATAAGTTGGACAAAAACTTGACAATTTTAGATTTTTTAGGGAGGAGAGAGGAAGAAAGCAGCGATGAAGAGCATGGAAAGCATTCACCACACCTTCAGGCTGGAAGGTATGAGAGAGGTGGGGAGAAAACATGAAAGGGCGAGAGGTGAAACACAGTCCTCTGCCGAGCCAGGCTGCTGTGAAAGCATGAAAGGGAAGGCTTCTGTGTGGCATCAAAGTGCTGCATCTGAGGAGGTTTCACTCACAGCGTAGACTTAACAGCTTAGTATATTTAGTCTGCCAATTTTCCATCAGATGGAAGTGAAGTGTCTTAAGGAGAAGTTTCATTTTCTAACTCACGAAATGGTGCTGTAAGGACTTAGTAGAAGTTTAGAATAAGAGCTTTTACTGATGATGGACCATAAGTTCCAGAAGGTCCAGAATGAAAGGATTTTAGAAGTTGGGGGAGGTACATATTTGAAGTAAAATAAAAGTGTAGAGCTTTTGGGGGTTGGAGCCTGGAAATAAGGGGATAACCTTTAGGAATTCTAATTCAAAGGAATTGGGGTAGGGCCTAGGCATCAGTATTTTTTAAAGCTCTCAGTGATTCTGACATGCTTCTAAAGTCTTGAGGGCCACTGTTCTAAATACTTTACTTAAATTAAACTATTCAAACAATTCCTATAATGTCCTCTAAGCATTTTATTGAATTCCCAAGAGTTTATACATGCATAATATCACATATTGTATAGGAAAGATTAAGTGAATAAATCACTGAGCCTACACAGTTCTTTTTATCCATCACTGCCATTGTCAATAGTTCTAAATTAACACAGATAGTTTTCACCCGATAACTAGATGCTTCTATGTTCATTCATTGAAAAGCTCACAAGAAATCTGCATCTCACTGGACCTTGGAGACACGTTGTGCCATTTGACATTGAGTGCTTTCACAGTCTAATTCTTTAGTGGAATCATTAAAAAATAAGCACAGATTTGGTCTGTTACTGATTTTGTTGATTATTAAAGATCAATCTAAGATAAAATAAATAGTTTAATCTTAATTTTTAATTTAAAAACTAAGTGCCTGTGTAGAAGACTTTGAGAATAAGAACCTTTCTACACTCCCTATTTTGCTAACTACTGGAAATTACCTGTGAGATTTTCAGCAATAGCAATTCCAAATTCAACCTTAGATGTTTTGCTTCTCCATACCTTCATATCTGTCCTTTTTGCTATTGAAATAGCTATCAATTACCTACCTGTCTTGAGATATGTTGCTAAAAAACTTAATTTGGAATTTGAACATAAAATTTTCCCTCTGATTATTATTGATGTTGATAAAATAATGATTATCTTCTGATCAATGTAGACCTGATTTCACAGTTCATATGACAATGTAAACCAATAAAAGCAAAGGTTATGCTGTGAATTTAATTTTAAATCTACAATATTTTGCACAATTTATAGGGCACTTATTTCAGTTCTATTTTAATGCCTCACCAATTAGCATGATGCTGAGCATCATCTGTTAGAAACAAACACATTGAGGATAGTGAGTTCTTTGCTCATATAATTTTATTTTAATATTAAGCATGGGATACAAGAGATAAAAAATGTAATATGTCAGAAAAATATTATCTTCTACAAATACAGTGATTTAGATTTGTTCCTATTCCAAAGATGTGTTAAAAATTCTCTAGAATATTACACACTGATTTTTTTTTTTTACTCTGTAATAGCTAATCCCCCTTTTGGGTTGGTAAAAGTAGCCAAATCACTCCCAAATCTTCAGGAAATGACAGGCTAGATCACTGATAACCACATGCATACTTCACTTTAATATTTCACTCAGCATCGATAGAAGATTATAATGGAAGATATTATAAAAGGGCACCACTACAATTTACTCAGTGGCCACATGTAATATTTGAAAGTACATCATCTCTGTGAGTACTTTGTCAGCTGCCTTTGTTAGGTGAAGAATAAACGTTAAATGTATTTTCTAGTCCTCCAATCAAAAACATTTATGTGCCCTGTATGTATAAAAACTCTATTAAATGTACAGTTTTGTCTTTAGTATTATTCATTTTTTACATACATAAATAACACCTTTACAGGCAAAACAAAACAACAGTGAAAACGCCAGCATTTTGCACCGAGCCAAAAACATTATCAGCCCTGAGGAAGAAGAGACTTAGAGTTCATTTAGTTTGGGAAAGCAAATTGCCTGCTCCTGATCACTTAGCTCATTAATTGCAGAACGCAGAGTGATTTCCTAACTCTTGCTCAAATGCTGTTCCCATTAAAATGTCCATCTCATCAGTGACCATAAAAATGCTTTCTTCCTCTACATGTGTTTCTTTTTCTGCTGTTATTCTTAAACTATGCTGCTGGTGTGTTTTAAACAGATCTAAATGGCTCTTGCCACTAAAATAAAATAAATTCTTTTCCAGTTTCTAGAAAATAGTTAAGTTAGGGCTTGGAACTTCATCAACTTTAGTTTTCTCCAGCTAGTTTTTCTTAAATGTGTGATGCCTGCTACTGCTTGTTTCTGTTGAAGCTTATTTGAAATAGTTTCCAAATTAGGACTTGCTTAATTAATACATTTTTATTTTCTGTTGTTTGGGAAACAACATCACGATTACCATATGTCCTTTCTGTCATGTAAATAAGTTTGAACACCAATGTGACTTAAGATGCCTTAGAACTGTAATTCATTTGATTCAGGCTGATAAAAATCATTTCAGATAGTTCACTAATATACAAATTTCTAAAATATAGTATGTATTATGAAAGAAGTAATGTAGTATCTTAAGTAGCTGAAGAGTGGAAATAGGTTACAACCAAGGAGGGTTTGGTGTATATAATTTTTACTTATATGATTTTTTAGGGAATGAAGTTAAATCACACCTCTTATTTTTTATTTTTTTATTTTTTTAAAGACTTTATTTACTTTTATAGAGGGAAGGGAGGGATGGAGAGAGAGAAACATCAATGTGCGGTTACTGGGGGCCACGGCCTGCAACCTAGGCATGTGCCCTGACTGGGAATCGAACCTGCGATGCCTGGTTTGCAGCCCACGCTCAATCCACTGAGCTACACCAGCCATGGCACACCTCTTATTTTTGTAATGCCAATCATTTCCTACACCTACATCAGGCAATCTGTAAATTTAGGCTTCACAGAATATGCAATAAACTAATTTTATTTTTTCAATAGTATGTGCTTAGTATTTAATCTAACAGCAAATGCTTACTGAGTACATACTTTCTATTAGGAACTATATTCTACATATATTGGCTCCTTTAAACCTCACAATCACCTTATGAAAAAGGTACTCTTATTACCTTCTTTATTTAGATAAGAAAATTAATTCATAAAGGTAAACCAAACCTAGTTTAGACAATTAATATAAGATACATCAGAGATTTGGACCACGCAGTTAAGTGATTGTTTGTGTTCTTGACAATTGAGCTAAACTAACCCCACTTTTTATTTATTTAAGAATGTTGTATTATTTAGGATGTCTTTAGTTGCAACTATCACACTAACCTAAACTGGTGGAAACAATAAAAATAATTTAATGGCTCACATAATTAAAAAGACTAGAAATAGCACTTGCTTCAGGCAAGGCTTGATTTATATGTTCAATGATGTCACTAAGAACCCAGTTTCCTTTGGTTTCAATGCTCTGTTTTCTCAAGATGAATGCCAGCAGCATCAGAGACAAATGCTTCCTTATTCACATTCAGCAAGAAAAAGAGTGTCTCGCTCTCAGTATTTCTTGCAAAAGTCTTGAGAATCACTCTGAATGAGCCCGGTGAAGTTGCTGATTGCTCCTGAGTCAATCACTGTGGTCATGGAGATGAAATTCTCTGCTTGGCTTTGGCTAGATCACATTTGCTTCCTTGAAACCACAGAATCCACAATGGGTTTCCAGTAAAGGAGGACAAAGATACTTCAAATGCAAACTACAGTTGTATACAAAGTATATTACTTCTACATTCAAATGTTTGTGTTATGAGAATCATTTATGGTATAATCACATACACACATACGTATATATGTATAAAATAAAGCTAATCTATGTATTTATCCATCTGTCTATCATCTATCCCTGCCCCTAACCCTAACCTCTCCTTGGGAATCAATTTTTGAACTGAGAAAGATAACATACAAATTGATTATTTTTGAGGTGGTATATAATGTCAAAGTATCTTTTCTAAAATCACATAAGTAGTAATGCCCACTGAAATTAAGATTTACCCAGAAGATTTAATTTTATGCACATCTAAAACACTGAATAAGACAAAGAAAATGATTTAATTTAAAATGATTTCTTAAAAATCCTACTAACTGACACTGTTATCTATAGTAATGTAAATAATTTTTCTTTAGTACTCTTTTTGCTTTTTATTCATACTCCTTTTAAGAACGAAGTACTTCTTTGAAATGGACCTCACAAAGACTGTAGTCTGACGAATTTCAATGTCAAGGTTATATTGGCAGCTTGCGATGTAGAAGAGTGAAATTCTTATCCAAAGGAGACATCCATCCTTTCTGTTTTTCTATGCTTAAAAAGAAACACCTTAAGAAAAACCCACTTCTGGTCAAGGCTAAACCATTTACAAAGTACAGTAAATTTTTTTACATTTTTATTTTATTTATTTTTTATAATGATCAAATGAAGATAATTGCTAACTTTATTTAAAAATCCATAATTATAATAAGATAGCTTAATATCTGAAAAACACAATATTTGTTAGTATATAATAGCCTAGAAAAGTTAATTAAATATTTCATAAAATACCTACAGAAATGTTCATTAACAAAAAAAAAATGTAGTTTTAATCACATATGATCAAACATCATTGAACATACTGAGGGGATTTCATGTGTCCACAAGTAACAGAAACAACCTTCCTGA
Source organism: Tonatia bakeri (assembly GCA_004024845.1). Classification (NCBI taxonomy): domain Eukaryota; kingdom Metazoa; phylum Chordata; class Mammalia; order Chiroptera; family Phyllostomidae; genus Tonatia; species Tonatia bakeri. The sequence goes on along the minus strand of PVIA01000233.1, from coordinate 202,263 downwards.
GAGCAGGAGGGTGCTTGTTCTCACATGGAGGACATTGGTCAAGGCAGCCACTATACAAACCGAAGGGAAAAAAAACCCAGGTCCTTCTTTTTTATTAATTTTTAATTTAAAATTTTTTATTGATTATGTTATTACAGTTGTTAGATTTTTTCCCCCTTTCCCCCCCTCCACCCAGCACCACCCACTCCCTCAAAAATTCCCACACCAGTGTCCATGTCCATGAGTATAATTCTTTGGCTACTCCATTTCCTATACTGTCTATGTTCTTGTTTGCTTAGTTTGATTTTTAGATTCAATTGTTGATAGATATATATATTTATTGCCATTGTATTATTTATAGTTTTGATGTTCTTATTTTTCTTAAATAAGTCCTGTTAGCATTTCATATAGTAATTGTTTGGTGATGATGACCTCCTTTAGTTTTTTTATGTCTGGGGAGTTCTTTATCTGCCCTTCAGTTCTAAATTGTATCTTTGCTGGGTAGAGCAATCTTGCTGTGAGTCCTTGCTTTTCATGACTTTGATATTCATTGCCAGTCCCTTCTAGCCTGTAATGTTTCTTTTGAGAAATCAGCTCACAGTCTTATGGGAAGTCTCCTGTAGGTAAGTAACTGCTTTTCTCTTGCTGTTTTTAAGATTCTCTCTTTATCTTTAACCTTTAGCATTTTAATTATGATGTGTCTTGATATGGACCTCTTTCCATGCATCTTGTTTGGGACTTTCTGTGCTTCTTGGTCTTACATGTCTATTTCCTTCACCAAATTAGGAAAGTTTTCTTTCACTATTTTTCAAATAGATTTACAATTTCTTGTTCTTTCTCTTCTCCTTCTGGCACTCCTATTATGCAAATATTGGCCATTTTGAAGTTTTGCCACAGGTTGCTTATACTATCTTCATTTTTTAATTTTTTTTCCTTCTTGTTGTTCTGATTGGTTGTTTTCTTGCCTTTTTATGTTCCAAATCATTGATTTGATTCTTGGATTTATCCATTCTACTGTTGTTTCCTTGTAAATTGTTCTTTTTTTTTCAATGTGTGGTTACCTCTCACGTGACCCCTGTGGGGACCTGGCCCACAACCCAGGCATGTGCCCTGACTGGGAATTGAACCAGTGACACTTTGGTTCACAGCCCGTGCTCAATCCACTGAGCTATACCAACCAGGTAAATTGTTCTTTATTTCAATCAGTGTATCCTTCACTTCTGACTGGATCTTTTTTAATGTTGTTGAGGTTCTCACTAAGTTCCTTGAGCATTTTTATAATCAGTGTTTTTGAACTCTGTACCTGATACTTTGCTTATCTCTGTTTTGTTAAGTTCTTTTTTTGGAGTTTTCTTCTGTCCTTTCTTTTGGGCCATGCTCCTTCATGTCCTCCTTTTGGCAGCATCTCTGTGTTTGTTTCCATATATCAGGTAGAGCTGCTATGTCTCCCTGTCTTGGTAGTGTGACCTAATATAGTAGGTGTCCTGAAGGGTCCAGTGGCATGGCTTCCCTTATCACCCAAGCTGCGTACTCAAGGTGAGCCTTTTGTGTGGGCTGAGTATATGTCCTTTTCTTGTAGTTGAGCTTTGATTGCTGTTGGCAGGTCAGTAGGAGGGATTTACCCAAGACAATCAGTTGCAAGGATTGGCTGTGACTACTGACCACCAATCTCTACCCTCTGTGGAGGATCAGTTGAGCAGGGGCAGGGTGGTGGTGGTCCAACCTGGTCTGTAGCTGTCCACTGTGTGTGTAGGCTCTGGGGTATCCCAGATGGTGCAGGCCAATGGGGTCAGCCCCCTCCTGTGTTCTGCCCAGAGCCACCCTGCATGGGCTGTAAAGCAATCTGAGATGGCTGCTACTTGTGCTGGGTGTGATTCCCAGATGGAACCAATCTGTGAATCTAGACTGACTGCTGCTAGTGCTGAACCTAGGGCCACTTAATAAGAGGCATGGGGGCTGGGGGCTTAGAGGTGAGATGTTGCTTTTTTTATAAGATTTAGGAAGTTGTGGAGCATGAGCCAAGACCAGTCATTTTTATGGAAAAGCCATGGTTAACAGTTGGGTGGGCCCATAAGTTGGGTGAGAAGGAGTCTCAGGGCATCTCCAAGATGGGGCAAACAGTGTTAGCCACGTTGGTGGAGTCTTAGATATGGCACCTACTGCCAGCTCTTGACTCTGTGGTGGGAGCTCTGAGAAAAGGGCAATGCTCTCTTTCTGCCTTTCTGTCTGGGAGAAAACTGTCCCCCAGCTCCTGCCTTGATACTAGCCACTTCAGTTCCTCCCTGTATGCCACTTGTGGCTTTCATGCTGCTACCCAAGTGATGAAACTCAGAGGGAGTGAGTCTGAGTAAGGCCATGTGTGGGTTCCTTAAGTGGAACTAGTTGGGACTCTAGAAGTTTCTTCCACTGACTCAATCCTGTTGGTTTTTTCAGACTGAAGTTATGGGAACTTATCTTCCTGGCACCAGAACCCTGGGCTTGGGGCTCTGGTTTGGGGCTGGGACTCCTTGTTCCTGAGATAGCCCACCCAAATTTTTATCCAACACACATGGATGTGGGACTAGCTTGTTCTGTGTCTCTGCCCTGACTACCAGTCTGGATAGATGTGATTTCTTTAAGTATTACTACAGTTCATGGAACCCTAAACTGAACACTGCAATATACGGTATAGATAGTCTTATTGAACCTGTAAATTGTGAAAGGGGAAATGACTTTCTTATAAATATGTAGGAAGACTATCTTCTTTATGTCTGATGTTTCTATTTCCAATCAGTTGTGGTGATCTACATGTAATTAACTATAGTGTATTTATATATATATATATATATATATATATATATATATACACACACACATATACACACAATTAAAAATAAAATTACTTCAGTGAATATGTGTGTGAATTATTGAATTTTTTGAGATTTTCTTCACTGATATAAAAAAGTAGAGATATAATAAAGCCACAATATTTTAAATCTCCAGGTAAAATATACCTTTTGAAATAAACATTTGGAAAAATTAAAAATAAATATTTTAAGTAAAATACTTTGCTCACATTCTTTTTTTTTTATTTTAGAGGGAAAGGGGAGAGAGACAGAGAGAGACAGAGAGAGAAATGTTGATTTGTTGTTCCATTTATTTATGCCTTCATTGGTTGATTCTTGTATGTGCCCTGACTAGGGATCAACCCATAATTGGAACAATGTTCTAACCAATGGAGCTACCTGCCCAGGGCACATTCATATTTCTTTTAATTAAAAAAAAATCCTCACCCAAAGACATTTTTTCCTTGCTTTCAGAGAAAGGTGAAAGAGAGAAAGAGAAAGAAACTATGATTAGTTGCCTTCTTGTACATACATGACCTGACCAGGGATAGAACCCACAACCTGGATATGTGCCCTGGCTGGGAATGAACCCATGACCTTTTGGTTTATGAGATGGCACCCCAACTGTAAAATTTCTCCACTGTAAAGTTACCCTTTTCACACTGCCCTTACTAGACAGAACAATGGCAAACTCAGAAGATTCTGGATTGCTTATTTACCAGATTATTATGCCTGTGGTGTTTAACACTATTACTGGTACCAACACTGTAAATCCTAGCTCTGTGCATATCTTCATTTATTTCTACACATCATTTATTGTTTCTAAACTAGGTCCCCTCCAATGTCAAAATAGCTCCAGCTGATAGCATGGTGACCCAGTTTCTCAAGCACATACTTTGGGAAAAAATTTTGCCTTGGATTTTCTTCACCGATGTAAGATTCAAAAATAAATTTAAATTTTATAGAAAAAAAGTTAGCAAAAATGCCCAATATCTTGTTAATTCAGCCTGTCACCAGGTACACCACAATGCAATTACCCATTTATTAAGAAATAAAATGAAGACAAAAAGCATGCATTTAATTTTAATTGCCTCTGATGCTCACCATATTGTTACTTTTTACTGGCTCACTATGGCTGCCCAGCTAGAATTTCTCTCTCATTGAAACAACATGACTAAATTGAATTACATAAAAAGAAGCTACACACTGATTCCCAGCAGTATGTTTTGACAAAACATTTTGTCTCCATAAATGACTTCTGATGCTATAGTGAAAAGCCTTGACTGCAAATAATGGGTTCATAAAAGCTATCTTTAAAATTTTACCTGACAGTAATGCCGTGCAAATATCTGCTCTTCTGGCTCACCTTCTCCACTTGTTTACAGCAGTATTTTAATAGAGTGGCTGTCACGGAACAACAGCTAAAGGCCAGTGTTTGATAAGCTGCTGTAAAAACACACTGTTTAAAATGAGAATTTCCTTCCTAAATTCAGCCATCATAAAAGGTGATGGTAGTGGTGGTTAGAAAAATATTGAAAAAACATGTTTTCTTGGAGGACTTCAATAAAATTCTCATAGTTAAGTGACATTCTAAATAGCAGTGACTTTTAGATTCTGAGTTTTTAGTTGCTAAAGTAGCACCTGGTTAAAAGTGTCTCACCTAGTATAATCTCAATAAATATGTTCTTTCATAATTACACCACCTGTTCCTTAAAAATGTAGCTTCATAGAGTCTGAATTTTGCTCCAGTATATTTAATTTTATCAAATACAAACATGAATTATTTCCATAATGAAACTGCAAAATTCTAGAAGAAACTAAATATACTCTGCTATATGAAAGGGGACATAAAAAAAACAGAATTTGTTTATAAAAAATTGTGTATTTATTCTTTGTAGGAGACTGTTCTGTGTGACATGGGCCCAGCTCCCACTCAGAGATGCACAGGACCCACATCCATGGATAGGTTCTCCCGTGGGGAATCAGGCCTGCAATGTACCTAGGCTGCTTTGAGACTTACTTTTGCTAAAACTCTCTCATCCTGAATTGAGACAGCAAGTGCTTACTGTAACTTCCTAAACTCCAAGCTAAAACTCCCTGGTAGGGAGTATAACTGGTTCAACTACTTTTCCCTTTTCATTTGTAAATATCCTCCTTCTGCAATGTGACTAGCGGCATTGGCTCCTTTGTCTTCTGTAAAAGGTAACCACCTAAAGTCAACCTGTGCATAGTAAATAAGAACCATAACGTAATGTGCCAAGAAACACAATAAGGCCAGTCACAGCAAGGGCCGAGGCTTTTTGCTCCCCTTGAGAGAAAAAGCCATGCTCGCCCTTTTCCTCCACAGGACTCGGTAGTCTGTGTGAAGGTCTCACCCCATCCACAATGTGGTGGACCCCACAAGCCGGGGTCCTCATCAATTCATACATGTTTAAACTTCAGTCACCTTCAAAATACTCTCCATTTGATGCAATGCACCAATCGAGAGGTTTTTTCCACTATTCAAAGCAGTTTTTGAACTAGTTGATTTTGATGCCATTTAGTGTTTCTGCCATTTTATGTTTCACCTTTTCCTCATCAGCAAAATGTTTCCCTTTGAGGACTTTTTTCATTGGGGAAACAAAAAGAAAGTCACTCAGGGTAAGACTGGGTGAATAGGAAGGGTTGGGTACGGGGGTCATGCCATTTTTTATCAAAAACTGCTGAACACTCAGCTCAGTGCAGGCAGGTACACTTATAAATCACCCATCATGAAATGGGCAAACACCTTGAAAGAGTCTTTAAAAAAATTCACTGAAATCAAACACAGCCTCTCACTACCATGCCAGATGGTACACTGAAACAGATGGGTTCCTAGAACACTCACGTAGTTGGGGGAAGCCTGCACTATAAGGGGCCTGCCCTCCAGAAGATGATTCCATTTGGGGGGGGCTCCCTCTTGTACATGTTTTGCTTGTTTGCTCTAAAATATTTGCTATGGAAAAAAAAGACCTTAATAATGAACCAAAGGTTAATTTACTGCTTACTATGTGGCTTGCGAGGTGTTTAGCACTTTACATGGATTATTTATTTAATTTTCATCTGTCTAATGAGAAAGGTATTGTTTGTGAGGAATCTGAGAATCTATTCAATTACTTAAAATTAATTTTTTCCATTTAACTAAAATTTGTTACTAGTTATAATACTATACCAGAATATTATATATGAAACATTCAGTGTCTTCACAGAACTACTTTTTTTTTTTTACAACACGTTTGGATGTGGGCCTTATTTATACTCATTGGAACATGTTTTAGCATCTGAAGCTTTTTTCTAATAAAACTCAGCAACTTCTTTTAATATTAAAAATTCAGCTTTAGTTTTAACAAGGTGAATTCCACACCTGTTTTAATTTGGTTTTTCAGTTCTGTGAAATAAATAGCAACAGTGTTAGCTTTATCTACTTTTTAAGAACTTAAAATTATGCATCATTTTAAATATCAAGTCCCACAGTTACTATCATAAGAAATTTAAAAAGCCAAAGAATGATCCTAGACCTCATACATTTTGCCAAGACTTGGCCCTATATTTTCACTTTATTTTCTGCCTTCAAAATAATTGTGTTAACTTCTAATCATTTCAATCTGTATTCTTCTTAATCCAACCTTTTTGCCCCAAAGAAATTCACTTCTCTGCAACAGTTCCCAGAATGGTGTGAAACATGAATGTGTTCTAAATGACATTCTCTTTCTTGGCAAAATACTTCCAGACTGTTAGAGAACTTTTGAGATTAAAATTGTTGAAATGATTTTAATTCTCTTTTACTCTAAGTAAATTAATTTCTCTGTCTGTACTGCATTGCTCATTTTATTTTATCAGTGTCTATAATTTGAAAACAGGAAGCAAATTTGATTTTGGCTTGTAATACAACAATATTTTGGGAATCAGAGTATCCCTTGTGATATTCAAGACTTAGTCTATTGAAAAAGAAATGGCAACCTGTTTTTTATCAGTCTTATTTTATGATATTGTTTCATATATGTGTCCTAAATCTATGCTATTTTGTGGATCCAAGAGGCAGAAGAGTAAGTGGAAGCTACACTAACCTCCTCCTGGGACCAATTTGGAATTATAACTAAATTACAGAAAAATCATCCAGAATAACTAACTGAACTCTAGCTGGAAAGGCACTTATAACCAAGGACAGATAGAAGAAACACCTTCACCACTACAAGACTGGTAGGAAGTGCAGAGGAGGTGCAGGAGGGCTGGCTGTGTTCTCACAGATGGCAGCTGAAGTTCCAGAAGGAAATTGCAGAGACCAGGTATTTCTCCCTGAGAAGTTTGGGGTCTAAACCCAGCCTACAGCAACAGAACCAGAAAAGAACCCAAACAACATCCAGATATGAAAAACAGCAAGGTTTCTGCAGGGCAGGGCCAGATGGCTAGAGAGGCCAAGAGCCACTTAAAGGCCAATGCGCGAAATTCTGTTTGCAGCCACTTACCCTTGGCTCTAATAGAGGGAGGATAGAGACACTTGAGAAGAGTCTAGAGTTGGTAACTCTGGGGAGAGAACAGAAGAAGCAACCACTTGGACCTTTGTGCTGAATATTCGCCATATTGCAGAGGCCATCTTTCTCAGGCAGAGCACTCCTCTACAAGTGGCATCAGCTTGAAGAGAAGCAATAACCCTGCCCATAGGAATTACTCTGCCCTACCTTGTGGTGCTTAAGCTGGGCAGCTGATTGCAGCTTGAGGTTATACCATTGGTTAGTTTAACAACTAAAGTGGGAAATACAAAGAAGCAACCAAAATGAGAAGACTAAGAAACAGACCCCAAGTGGAAGAACAAGAGAATTTTCCAGAAGAAATATATAAAAAGGGGAAAAGCAATTTATCAGATAGAGAGTTTAGAGTAATGGTTCTAAGAATACTCAATGGCATGAAAAAAGATATTGAAACCATCAAAAAAACAGTAAGAAATACAGCATGCAATATCTGAAATAAGTAATACACTGGAAGGAATAAATGGCAGGATGTAAGAAGCAGAGGATTGAAGCAGTAGTTTGGAAGACAAGGTAAAAGAAAAAAAACCCAAAGTAGAGCAGCAAAAAGAAAAAAAATATTTAAAAGAAAAAAATGAGGACAGTGTTAGAAAAATTTTTGGCACCATGAAGTATAATAACATCCCCAACACAGGAACACCAGAAGGAGAAGAGAGCAAGTAAGGGATCGAGAATCTGTTTGAAGAAATAATGACTGAAAACTTCCCTAATCTGATGAAGGAAAAAGACTCACAAGTCCAGGATGTTCAGAGAGTACCAAATAAGTTGGACCCAAAGAGGCTGACATCATAATTAAAATGATAGGTCTTAAGGACTAGAAGAGAATCCTAAAAGCCAAAAGAGAAAAGCACAAAGTTACATAAAAGGGAACACCAATTAGTCTGTCATTTGATTTCTCAATAGAAACGTTTCAGGCCAGAGGGAGTGGCTGGATATATTCAAGCTGATAAAAAGTAAGGATCTACAACCAAAGCTACATTACCCAGCAAGGTTATCATTTAATAATAAAGGAGAAATAAGGAGCTTCCCAGACAAGAAAAAGTTAAAGGATTTTGTTAACACCAAACCAATACTGCAACAAAGGTTAAATGGCTTGTTTTAAGAACAAGAAGAAAAAGAGAAAAAGAAAACCAGAGGAAAATAGTCTAACAATAAAATGGCACTAAATACATATCTATCAATAATCACCTTAAATGTAAATGGCTTAAATGCTTCAACCAAAAGACATAGGATAGCTAAATGGATGGAAAACAAGATCCATATATATCTTGCCCCCACGAGACCCATCTCATACCTAAAGATACACATAGACTGAAAGTAAGGGCATGGAAAAAAATATTTCATGCAAATGGAAAAGAAAAAACTGGGGTAGAAGTACTTATATCTCACAAAGTAGACTTCAAAACCAAGGCTATAGTAAGAAGCAAAGAAATGCACTACATAATGAAAAAGAGAAGAATCCAATAAAGGCTATAATCCTAGTAAGCATTTGTACACTCAACATTGGAGCACCTAAGTATGTAGAGCAAATCTTGATGAACATAAAGTGAGAGACTGACAGAAATACAGTCATATTCAGAGATTTTATCACTTTGTTTACTCCATAGATACATCTTCCAGACAGCCTGAAATGACACTAGATCAGTGGATTTAACTGATATATTCAGAGCATTTCATCCCAAAGCAGCAAAATATACATACTTTTCAAGTACACATGCAATATTTTCTAGGATAGAGCACATGTTAGGACACAAAACAAGTCTAAATACATTTATGAAGATTGAAATCATATCAAGCATCTTCTCGGACCACAATGCTATGAAACTAGGAATCAATCACAAGAACACTGAAAAATATGCAAAAACAAGGAAGATAATACCATGTCATTAAACAGTGTATGGGTCAACAAGTCAAGAAATCAAAAAATAATTTGAAACATGAAAATGAGTACACAACAATGCAAAATCTGTGGGATACTGGGAAAGCAATCCTAAGAGAGAAATGTATAGCATTACATTTCTCAAAAATGAGCCTATCTCAAAAAACAAGAAAAGGTTCAAATAAACAATCAGTTTACACTTAAAGAAACTTGAAAAAGAACAACAAATAAATCCCAACATGAGTAGAGAAAGAAAATAATAAAAGATCAGAGCAGAAATAAATGAAATAGAGTCTAAAAAATTATACAAAAGTTCAATAAATCCAAGAGCTATTTATTTGAAAGGATAAACAAGACTGAAAAGCCTTTAACCAGACTCATTAAGAAAAAAAGAGAAAGGACCCAAGTAAGTAAGATCAGAGATGAGAGGAAAAATTACAACTGAGACCAGAGAAATACATAGTAAGGATAGTAAGGGTACTAATGAAATATTATGACCAACTATATGCCAACAAACTGGACAACTTGGATGAAATGGAGAAATTTCTAGAAACATACAATCTTCTAAAATTATGTCAGAAAGAATAAGAGAATTTGAATAGGCCAATTACACCTAGTGATACTGAAGTAGTAATCAAAAACCTCCCAAGGAACAAAAGCCCTGGACTGCATGGTTTCCAGGTGAATTTTACCAAACATTCTGAGAACTAGAACCTCTCTTTCTCAAAGTATTTCATAAAATTCAAGAGAAGGGAAGGGCCCCACACTCAGTTTTTGAGGCCAGCATTATCATAATTTCAAAACCAGATAAAGACACTATAAATAAAGAAAATTATAGACCACTATTCTTGATGAACATGATACTAAAATCCACAAAATTAGCAAACCAAATAGAGCAATGCATCAAAAAGATCATACACTATGATCAAGTGGGATTTATTTTGGGAAATCAAGGTTGGTACAACATTCAAAAATCAATAAATGTGATTAACCACATAAACAAAATGAGTGTTAAAAACCACATGATCAATATCAATAGATGCTGAAAAAGTATTTGATAATACCCAGCACTTCTTTATAGTAAATATTATCAGCAGGTGAGATTAGAGGGACCATATCTAAATGTAAAAAGGCCATGTATGATGATCCCACTTACAGGAATATAATCAATGGGCAAAAACTGCAAGTGTTTCGCCTTAAGACTGGGACCAAGACAAGGATGTCTGCTTTCATCTCTCTTATCTGACATAGTACTGGAAGTCCTAGCCACAGCAGTCAAACAAGAAAAAGAAGTAAAAGGCATCAAATGGGAATGGAAGAAGTAAAACTTTATTTGAAGATGACATGGTACTGAACAGAGAGAACCACAAAGATTGCACCAAGAAAATAGTAGAACTGATAAATGAATTCAGCAAATTAGCATGATACAAAATTAATATCCAGAAATCAGTTGTATTTTTATATGCCAAAAGTGAACATAAAGGGAAATCAATAAAGCAATCCTATTCATAATTGTTTCAGGAAAAAAATCAAATACCTATGAATAAACCTAACCAAGGATGTAAAAGACCTGTACTTGGAAAATTATAAGACACTAAAGAAAGAAGTTGAAGAAGATACAAGGATGTAGAAGTACATACTGTGTTCATGGATAAGAAGAATTAACATCATTAAAATGTCTATACTACCCAAAGCAATCTATAGAATCAATGCAATTCCTATCAAGATCCCAATAATGTATTTTACAGAACTAGAACAAATATTTCAAAAGTTTATATGGAACCACAAATGGCCCTGCATAGCAACACAGTGATATTGAGAAAGAACAAAGTTGTAAGAATCACGCTACCTAACATGAAACTATACTATAAGGCCATAATAATCAGAACAGAATGATACTGGCATAAAAACAGACACATAGATCAAAGGAACAGAATTGAGAGCTCAGAAATAAACCCATACCCTTATAGTCAATTAATATTTGACAGAGGAAGCAAACACATGCAATGAGCTATAGATAGTTTATTCAATAAATGGTATTGGGAAAATTGAACAGACATGCAGAAAAATTAAAATAGACCACCTCTTATACCACACACAAAAATAAATTTTAAATGGCTCAAAGACTTAAATGTTAGATCCCAAACCATAAAAGTCATAAAGAAAACATTGGTAGCAAAGTGTTGCTCATAGCAATATTTTATAGGATATATTCCCCCAGGCAAGGAAAGCAAAAGGAAAAATAAATAAATGGGATTACATCAAACTAATAAGTTTTTGCACAGAAAAGGAAATCAACAAAATTAAAAGGCAACTCACAGAAGAGTAGCACATATTTGCCAATGTATCTGATAAGGGGTTGATGTTCAAAATTTATTAAGAACTTACAAAACTCAACACCAAAATAAACAAACAAACCAATTGAAAAATGGGCAAGGACTTGAATAGACATTTCTCCAAAGAGGACATACAGATGGCCATAGACATATGAACAGATGCTCAACATCACTAATCATCAGAGAAATTCAAATTAAAACCACAATAAGATAAGATCTCACACATGTCAGAATGACTATCATCAATAAATCAACAAACAAAAAGTGCTGGCAAGGATGTGGAGAAAGAGGAACTTTTTTGCACTGCTGATGGGAATAGAGATTGGTGTGGCCACAGTGGAAAGCAGTATGGTGATACCTCGAAAAATTAAAAATGGATCTACCTTTCGAGCCAGTGATCCTAGTTCTGGGAATATATCCAAAAGAACCCAAAACACTAATTTGAAAGAATATAAGTACCACTATATTCATTGCAGCATTATTCACAATTGCCAAGATATGAAAGCAGCCCAAATGTCCATTAGTAGATGAGTGTATAAAACAACTATGGGACATTTATGCAATAGTATTCTACTCGGTCATAAAAAAGAAAATTTTATCCTTTGCAACAGCATGGATGGACCTGGAGAACATTATGCTAAGTGAAACAAACCAGTCAGAGAAAGACAAATACCATATGATTTCACTCATATGTGGACTCTAATGAACAAACTGATGAGGAAAATGGGGACATACTCATAGATGGAGAGTAGATGACAGCTAGTGGGCAGGGAGTTGAGGCTTGGAGGGACTGAGCAGAAAGGAAAACGGACTCATGGACATGGACAACAGTGTGGTGATTGCTGGAAGGAGGGAGGTATAAGGTTTCTAAATGGTAATGGAAAAGTATAATAAAGAATAAATAAAAGAAGTAGAAAAAATAATTCTATGCTTCTTTTGCAAAATATCCACAAAAAAACTCTATAAATCAGCATTTGCCAACACTTAAATCTTGAAGTTGACACAGCTTAAGATACACAGCCCTGAAACTATTTTGCCATTCAAAATACATTATTTTTCACCACCGGAAGAAACTTCAGAAAATATTGAATTTAACATTCTCATAACAGTACTTGTTTGTTCTCTTGCTTAGGAAAAACGTTATAGGAACTCTCGCACTCATGCCATTTCTGAGAATGTAAGAGCCTATTCTGCTAGAATTGAAGTAAATCTCAGATATGATTTAGTTGTTCAAGGGGAGTAAATACTGCCTCAAACGTTCATCCACATGAAAACCAAGAGGCACATAAATCATGGAAACCAAATTTTGTCTCTTGTCCATTTTTCTGGAATCTCACATCTGAGACACCAAACATGGTCATTTTTATACCTGGACTCAAGATGTGATCTGAACAAAAGCAAAATTTACCCATCTTCTCTCCACCTCTTTATAGGACCAGGGAATCTTTAATCTTCCACAATGTTTCACTTCCTTATTTACCCCAGAACGGTGCTCTCATTGTGGACAAGTCTATGAGGATCATGAGATTAAGCATTAAATAAAGACTGTAGAACTGTGTTAACATAGTGTTAGCTTTGTAACCTTGAACAGATTATGTAGTTGCTTAAAACTTCAGTGTGACCATCTGTAAAATTTAGGCAATAAGATATTTATTCATAGCATAATTTCAGGAATTTAAGGTGCTAATTCATGAATGCATTTATCCAACACATAGTAACCTTCAACAAATATTAACCACTGTTATGAGACTTACTACACATATGTGTTTAGGCGGAAGTGAAGACAGGTGTTTTCTTGATATATAGTTTAGTGCTTCTCAAAAATCAATAATGTATAGGATGCTATTTTAAAGAAACATTTTATTGAATTATAATATATATGCAAAAATGAGTTATGTGTGCTACATTCAAATTTTCATGAAATAAATATGTCTTTGTAATCATCATCTAAATCAAGAAATGAGACATAAGTGGGTTACCTCCTGTTTCCTCAGGCACTGTTCTCCTAATAATCATTGATTAGTTTGCCTCTTTTGAAATGTTCTAGGAATAGAATTTCTGTGAATGGAATTTGTGTCTGGCTTGTGTTTATATTATTGCTTCATATTGCTAACTATATCAGCATATGTTCATTTTCATCACATGAGAATATCACAAATTATTTATCCGTTCTAAAGGTGATGGACCTTCAGATTGTTTTCATTTTGGAGCTATGAATAAAGCTACTGCGAACAATCTTGTACATGTCTTTTGGTGCTCAAAGATTTGCTTTTCTCTTGAATTCCACCCCTTCAAATCCAGGAGTGGAATTGCTGTGTTTTAGTTTATATATGCTCATTATAAGTGATGCTACTAAATAGTCTTCTAAAATTTATATTCCCACTGGTAGAATATGGGGGTCGTAGTGGTTCCACATATTGCAAACATATACTATTATTTTCATGTTGCTAACTTTCAATGCTAATCCTTCTGTTTGGTATGCAATGGTATCTCAGGTCATTTCCATTAAGAAGGTGAGTTTTTGTTGTCATGTTTCATTGAATTTCTTATTTTAGAAAATGCTTGTTGAATGTTTTTGTCCATATTCCTGTAAGGTTATTATTTTTCTTATTGAATTTTACAAGTTATTTAGGTGTTTTTTATATGTCTCTGTATTTTTTTTCTCTTTTATGTCTGTAATATATAGAAATCATTTTTGGATATGATAGAGGTCAAAATTTCTTTTTTTTATGGATACACAGTTGACCCAGGATCTTTTATTAAATGACACCCTTTCCTTAATACACTGCACTGTCTTATTTGTCACAAATCAGGCTTTAGCTATTTCTGAACTCTATTGTAATCTATTTCTTTCTTTCTTTATTCTTCACATAGTGTAGCATATTTTTATATAGTGTCTTAATGTCTTAATTTTGTACTTTAAAATTAATGGTGAAGAAAATAGACATACAACTCGAGGAAGCACAGAGAGTCCCAAACAAGATGGATGCAAGGAGGCCCACTCCAAGACACATCATAATCAAAATGCCAAGGATTAAAGATAAAGAGAGAATCTTAAAAGCAGCAAGAGAAAAGCAGGTAGTTATGTATGAGGGAGTTCCCAGAAGACTGTCAGCTGATTTCTCAAAAGAAACTTTGTGGTTTAGAAGATATTTGCAGAGAATATTAAAAGTGATGAAAAACAAGGGCCTACATCCTAGATTTCTCTATCCAGTAAAGCTATCATTTAGAATCAAAGGGCAGACAAACTGCTTCCCAGACAAGAAAAAGCTGAAGCAGTTAATCATCACCAAACCATTATTTATGAAATATTAAAGGCATTTGTTTAAGAAAAGGATAAAGGTCAAAACCATGAACAGTAAATGGCAACAAACACATATCTATCAACAACTCAAACTAAAAAATAAATAAATAAACAAACAAGCAGAACAGAAACAGAGTCATAGATATAGAGAATAGTTTGATGGCAGCCAGATAGGGGAGGGATTGGGAGAATAGGTAAAAAGGTGAAGGAATTAAGAAGCAAAAATTAGTAGTTACAGAATAGTCATGGGTTTACAGTATAGTATAGTAAATGGAGTACTTACAGAACTTACATGCATGACCCATGAACATGAACAGATATGTGGAGATTGCCTGAGGGAGTGTGGGTGTTGGGTGGAGGGGGAAAAGAGGAAAACCTGGGACAACTGTAATAGCATAATCCATAAAATATAATTTAAAAACTTAATCTTAGTAGCTGCAAGTGTGGGTTTCCAACTTTGTTTTTCTTCAAGATTGCCTTGGTTATTACTGATTCTCTCTGTTTTTCATAAAATATTTCAGAATCAGCCTGTCAATTTCCACACACTAAGTATGTTAAGGTTTTGATTGAAATCACATAAAATAAAGCAATCTGAAGCATAACTGCTTTCCATTCATCAGCATGTTATAGCTTTCCATTTAATTTAGGGATCCTTTAATTTCACTCTGCAAGGTTTCAGAGTGCTCAAAATAGGAACCTTGCTTATTATTTTTGTTGTTGAAACTTCTATATATTTCATGTATTTAATATAGTACATGTGCTTTTCAAATTTTTATTTTATAATTTTAGTATATAAACATAGTTGATTTTTGTATTGAATTTGTGTCTGGTGAGATAATAAAATCTACTTATTATTGCTAATACTATACTTGTAGAGTCTTTGAATTATCTGCATACACAAAGACAACTGAAAATAATGGTTTTACTTATTTTGTTGCAGTGGTCCTATCATTTCTTTCTTTTTTATGCATTTGTTAATATATTTATTTTTCATTTATTTATTTTGTATTATTGCATATGCTAGAAACTGCAATGCAATATTGTCTAGGAATAGGAACTATGAGCATTTTTGTCTTATATCACTGAATTTGATTGGCTAATATATTCTTTAGAATTTCTGCATGTATCTTATAAGTAAGTTGGCCTCTAATTTTTACCTTCTGTCATATATTTCATTCTCTACTGCTGTTGGAACACATTTAAAACAATGCAGTGGTTTAAAACCATTCAGACTTTATTCTTACAGTTCTGTAGGCCAGAAGTTCAGCATAGTCCCATCTAACTCAAATCCAGATATTGGCAGTCTATGCAATTTCCAGGAAGCTCTAAGGGAGAAACTGCTTTCTACTCATTTAACTCATTAGTAGAATTTAGTCCCTCGAAGTTGTAGGACTGAGGACCCCAATTTTCTTGCCAGTTGTCTCATGAAGGTTGATCCCTGCTGCCAGAGGCCATTATGTTCCTGGGACCATGGCTCCCTTCCTTCAGCTTTGAAACAGTAATGGCTGGTCAAGTCCTTGGCATGTCTCATCTCTGATTTACTCTTCTGTCTTCCTATTCTACCTTTAAAACCCATGTGACTGTGCCCACCCAGATAATACAGGATATCTACTTATCTCAAAGTTCTTAACCTTAATCACATCTGCAACATTCTTTTGACACATAGGGCAACGTATTCACGGGTTCCAGGGATTAGGGCATGGGCATCTTTAGGAGGTTATTTTTCTGTATGCTCCATTATGTTATCATGACTTGGAAATATTCTTTCTTTTCTACTTTCTGGAAGTGTGTTTAGAAAATACAGAAAGCAATTCAGTTTTTCTTTTTCTTTATTGCATCAATTTTGGTGAATTGTGTGTTTTCAAGGAGTTTGCTATTTCATCAACTTTAGAAATGTTTGGCATAGAATTGTTTATAATATCTTTTTACTTTAAGATATGTAGGATCTACAATGATGTCTCATTTTTTATTCCTGGCATTAGTATTCTGTGACTTCTCTCTTTTTTCTTAACTATTCTTGCTAGGATTTTACTAATTTTATATGTATTTTTTTGAGAATCAACTTTTGTCTGTATTAATTTTGGCTATTGCGTGTATTTTCTACTTTAGTAATATTATTAATTCATTAATTTCTTTTTCTACCTTATTTGGTCTGCCTTTTTTCACTTTTTAAGATTCATACTTAAATCATTGTTTTCTGGCCTTTCTTCTTTCATTATACACATATATTCAAGGCTATCCATTTTCTTATAAGATAAGCTTCAGCTATAGTTCACATGGTTGTTGTAACATATTTTCTTATGTTTTATGTCAAAATATTTTAAATTTCCATTTTGTTTCTTTTTTGGCATACAAGTGATTTAGAATTATTTTGTTTAATTTTCAGGAACTTAAAGACTTTATATTTATTTTTTTTTACTAATGATTTCTTGCTTAAAATTGCTATGGTCAGAGAATACATGCTAATGACTAAGTTTTTTGACATTTGTGGAGCCTTAATAGCCTAGCACAACCTGAATTGTGTTTAAGTGTTCACTTGAAAAGATAAATATTCAAAAGGTTGAAGTTGTTAATCATGTTTTTCAGATCTTCTATAATTAACTGAATTTTTTAGTGCTTATTTTATAGATGCAAGTATAGTCATCTTTTACTGAGTGTGGTTATTTTGTTTCTTTTAGTTCTGCCAATTTTTGCTTTATAAATTGTAAAGCAATGTTATTGGATGCATACAAATTTAGAATAGATTTATCTTATTTGTAGGTTGACTTTTTACCTTTATTAAATATTTCACTGTATTCTTAATAATGCTTCTTCTATTAAGCTTTTTCTATATGATATTGGTTTATGGTCACTAGCTTACTTACTGACAGTATGAGCATAATAAAGTTCTTTCATCCTTTTACATTTAACTATTTTATGTCCATATTGAAATTGAGTCTTCTTTCTGTGCCCCTACTGAAGTTGAGTCTTCAGTAACCATTCAAACTTTGAATTTCTATTTTCATCTAGACAATTTTAGTCTTTTAATTGGAATATTTATTTGTTTACAATAATATTTGAGCTTATACTTACAATATTTTCCTCTCACTTTCTTTTTTTATCATATGTTATCATTTAATCTCCAACCCATTAATTTGTCAGTTATGTATACTTTTAGTAATATCTGAGTAATTACTTAAAAAATAAAATATGTATTTTTGACTTTTTAACATCTAATATAAATTAGTACCTTTAGAGTAAGTGAGATATAGCTGAATAATCATTTAAACAATGACAAGAAAAAAACCAGAATCTCAGTGGTATGCAAATAAATGCTGTTTTGTGAAAACTACTTTTTATACATGTGCAGCTATTGTGAATTTTAACGCATTTTTGGACTATGGATTATATTAGTTTGCTGGAGCTGTTATAACAAAAAGTACCACAAACTGAGTGGCTTATGCAAGAAAAATGTATTTACTCACAGTTTTGGAGGCTAGAAGTCTAAAATAGGTGTTGCCAGAATTTGTTTCTTCTGAGTTTTGTGAGGTAGAATCTATTCCATCCCTCTCTCCTGCCTCCTTGTATTTGCTAGCAACCTCTGGAATTCCTTGGTTTGTAGATGCATCTGCCCTATCTCTGCCTTGATATGCACATGTCATTCTCTCTATCTGCGTGTCTTTCTACATGTCCAACTTTCTCTTGTTCATAAAGACATAGTTATATTGACTTCAGCCTCCCTTTCCCAACCACAACTTCATCTTAACTCATCTGAAAAAATCTTATTTCCAAGCAAGGCCACACGTCCATGGACACTGGGAATTAGGACTTTAACATCTTTAGTGGGGACCCAAATCAACCTTTAAAATGAGAAATGATCAAAAATGTTTGAAAGCTTCTGTGTAGGTATTCCTTGTCCATATTAGCTTTAACCTTCTAAAACCAAGCTCTTCAGAAAAAGCAAAAACATTTATTGATTTGAAGATGCAATATGATATAAAGTGTACTGATTTGGGGTGGTCCTCTCTGACCCTAGTAACCATGGGTAGATAATTTGTATGGTTCTAATTATACCTTTTTTTAATTTAAGAGGCCAACACACAAGTTTCAAGGTGTTTACAAAGTTAACGAGGAAGCTGATAATGATTTTTAAGGTCACATTTATATTCACCTAAGCTTATTTTTTATTAACTCTTAAGGCACAGCCAATACTTATGTAATATTTTAATTATTTATTAAAATATATTTTCAAACTATATCTTTTATTTATTTAATCAAATATAAGCTGTAAGATTGAGTTCTTTGGGGAGTTTTATGTAGATGCCAGGAATTTACAACAAGCTGCATGTATTTTTTTCCCAATTCTTAATCACAACACTCTATGCAGTCATCAGTTTTCTGACAACCATCTGCTTAGATGTCACTCATTCCTTCCACCCCATCTAGTTGAAATTAAAATATTGACAGAAATAATTTTTGCATTCAAAGTGGAAAAGGTAATAGGGGTGGTGAAACTAGATTGGATTTTGCATGCATTGCCCCTGACAATATTGTGACAATTTTAAGTCAGGCAGTGCTACAGAAAAATAAAATATAAAGCAAAGATTTGAGCAAAGTATAAGCTTGGTTTATTCTGATGACCTTAAAATATTCCTGAAAATAAAGAAAAAGAAATGAAGCTACCAAGTTGTAACTGTTATGTTGTCTGGCTGCTGTATCCAGTAAGAAGAGTGCCACTGGTAACGATGAAATGGTACTGAGTACTTTCACAAATACATAATGGCAGTAATAATAAAACATGAAAAATAAAAATGAGCAGAGTGGATAAAAATTTGAAAAACTTTACAACAATTACAAATTTATTTTGAAATTCTTAATAAACAGCATAATTTTATTAAAAACATTTAATGTTTAAACAGTCTTACTGTGAAATCCTTTTTGACTCTAGCAACGACTATTCAACCAAAAGAAAATTCTAAGCTTAGGTTTTATAATCTTCCCAGGTGGTACATTATTAAACTAAACACTCGATTCCTTACTCTTGATGAGTTCGCAAGCTGATCAGTAAGTGTGTCACTAAATAGTTTGCATTTATCTGTCCCAAATATAAAGTGGTGTCCCCAGGGGAGTAAAAGATTCTCTCTCTATATATATATATAAAAATTATATCTGTACATATATGTATACATACATATGAATATATATAATACATAATATAATATATAAATAACTGTATATATAATTTATATATGATTGTAAAATGTTAAACGTATACATACAAAGATTATGTATAAATTATTTATCATGTACACATATGTATATAAGTATACACATCTATATACATACACACATATGTGTATATACATGTATATACACAGAAATACATATACATGTATACAGAGATATATACATGTATTATTCTTATATAATCTATCTATCTATCTATCTATCTATCTATCTATCTATATATAATCTTGCATTTGGGTATAGTCAACCGATAAAGATTTAGGTTGATAAATTTGATTATATTAGGAGAATTCATTGAAAAGGAAAAGGACAGAAATTGAGACTAAAGAGTTAGTGACTAGTTGAAGGAATAAAATTTGGACAGAGGAGAAAAAAACAGAAAAAAGAAAAATAACAAAATCATTTCCTCTGTGTTCTTTCCTAAGGCACAGAAGAATTTTTAAATATTTGAATCACAAATACCTGGTACAGAGAAAACCTTAGTCAGTCGTTCCTGGATGTCTCAGAGACCTTACCAACACCACTCCAACCTCCCTTTTCTAAACCTCATCTCTGGCCATATCTCTTCCTACACCTCTTGACATGCATTTTTGTATCTCCTTATATGGGCTTTGTTCTCTCCCTGAAAGATCTTGCTCTGCTTCCCTTATCTTCCTACACATGTATTTGCATTTGTTTATGGGTATAAGTAGGTTGTTTATGGCTATTTTTCCCAACTTAGACTGTATAGTTCTCAAAGACAAGTACAGTGACTGTATCTTTGTGTCAATATAATATTTTTATCCCTTGTGCTAAGAATATATATGTCTATAATAAAAATGTATTGACTTCATGGGTATCTGTCACCAGACAGTTGCAACAACATACCCTAGTAAAAAATTTGTAGAGGTCATGATGGCTGTTTGCAGACATATTTTTCACTGCAGTTCAGTCCACTCAGTTCAACTTACAAGACGTTTTGGGAAAACAATAACAGCAGCAACCACCACAACCACAGTCACATCCACCACAATTAAATTGGGTTTCTCTTAATGCCTTTCCTCCACTTCCCCTTATTCTCTTATTCCTAGCTCTATGGCTACTTACAGAACAATTTGCTTTCAAAGGTATTACAGCTATCTTCTGCCACTAAGCATTTTAGGTAATCTTATTACCATTTGTAATTTCTTATTTTGCTGTTGTTCCTAGCCAGGCTAGCTGTGTGTTTGCTTTTAGGGTGGATCCACACAAAGGAAGAGTCACAGGCTTTAAAGAGAAAAAGCCAAAACAAGTACATCTTGCAATTGTATCATTAATAAAGCATTGCATTTGATTAATATGTATTCATTAATATGTCTATCATTTATAGTTCAAAATTTTGGATTAGGCCCTCTGTTGTGGACTAAAAGCATGGGAGAAGAGCTCATGGCCCATATGGCTAGTGGGAGACGTGCTATAGATAAATAAATAAGCACAATACAATATGATAAGGTGATGATAAAGGTGAGAGGAACAGAGAAGGAAGTGGTACAGGAAATGTTTCACACAAAAATTAATATTTGGATGGGGTTTTGAAGGGAGAGGAGAAGTTTGTAAACTTGACTATAAGCATTTCAGGCAGTAGAAATAGTATATTCAAAATCACAGAGTTGTGAAAAGACTTAGCTTATTAGAAAGGAATTTAGTGTTATTAGATTAGAACAAAGGTGGTTCATTTAGGGAATAGGCATCAGATGCTGCTTCACTGGTTCACCCTTTGCAGGCCAGAAAGAATCCTGGTTCACATATTAATCTCAGTCACAAACAGCACCCCACTAGCCATGGAGTTTTGAGAGGTCGGAGGTAAAACACAGTCTCTGCCTCTATAAACTGAGGAGATAACAGTGCACATTTTGTAGGACAAGCAGTGTCCTTCCACATTGACTGTAACTCAAGACAGCATAGAATGGTTGATGGGTTACATGAAAATACAAACTTCAGAATTTGGTACCCACAATCAGGCTGGTACTTAGTGGATTTTCCCATCAACAAGGGTGTGCCTACATCGAAGATGGAGCAGGAGCCAGACGGCCGTGGATTACGGATCTGCCCTGTGGAAGACTGAGGAAAAGCTGAAGTTACTCAAAGTAACTGACTAACTCAAAGTCATTTAGTGTATCAGTACAAGAGCCTGTGACAGAGCAGAGGTTTCTGGCTTTCAGGCTATCATCATTTCCATGGTGCCAGGTGCTAGTCCTGTCAAATGGAGGAGTTTGTTGTCACTTGGGAGGAATGTCAAAGAAGTTTAAAACATGAAAGAAATGACAAGTTCTCTGAGAAGCTTTGACATTCATAGACTTATTATCACTGATTTTTGAGAAATCTCACCTTGAATGTGTATTTATTACTGGATTCCCAACAATACAACTTCTCTGAGTTTTCAAAAAGAAAAATCCTATTCATTTTTGGTTATTTAAATACAATCTAGAATGTACACTAATTTTGACCTGGTTGAGACTATCTGATATTATCTGTGTGGTCCAGATTTAGGAGAGTATCAGCCAGGGTCCCAGTAAGAAAAGAACACACTACAAGGGCCATTGAAGAGATTTCAGTAAAGGGACTATTTACAAAGAAATGGGTAGGAATAAGACTCTAATAAGAAATGGCGAGTCATCCTGAAACTAGTAATGATAGTAGAAATATAACAACCTAAGGCCTAAAAGGGGGAAGAGAAAACACTGTTAGAATGTGGAGGGAATATATGTAGATAGAAGAGACGGCCTTCAGCCCTGTCTGGTGTGGCTCAGTGGATTGAGTGGTGGCCTGCAACCCAAAGGGTCACCAGTTCAATTCCCAGTCAGGGCACATGCCTGGTTGGCTAGCCAGATCCCCAGCTGGGAGCTTGAGAGAGGCAACCACATATTGATGTTTCTCTCCCTCATTCTTTCCCTTCCCCTCTCTTTAAAAATAAATAAATAAAATCTTTAAACAATTCAGAAATAAATTGTGATGGTATTGTGGGGGTGGGCAATATAAGGGGTCTAAATAGTAAAGATAAAAATAAACTTTCAGAAGAAAAGGAAATACATTGTGGTTTTAAATATAGGTATATAGGCATTGCCAATTTGAGGCACAGCATGGACGGAGCCAGTAATTATAAAAACTCCAAGTCCAATTTCTTCTTGCCCCCTGATCCCCTCAGTGCCTCCATCTGATCAAACGCATCAAGAAGTCAGAGCATAAGGCCATAAAGTCAGCCTCCAAGGGCGCAGAGCAGAATGGATAAAGACAGAGAGTGGATCCAGAGGAGCAAGTGGAGAATATTACAGGATGGAGCAAATGCAAACTCATTCATGCTCTGACCCAGGATCTGTCCAGTTCTCCCATTCCCCAATCATTTTTTGGATGTGCAACTCTACAAACTGCTCTGATTTCAAAAAGTTTACCTCACACTACTGGGAAAATTATGTAAATAAGAAGAGTTTGGCTGAGCAGTGACTAAGGAGAGAGGGAAACATGACCTCCATCTGCGAGCAGTGGTGGGAATAGAAATGATTTCCTGTGGGAACTCGGCTGGTATTACTGTTAAATCATTTGTATACTGTTAAATGAGTTGCATGCTGGTGGGGCAAAGAGGTCTTGGAACTGTGTTTGCTGGCATTCTCCCTACTTCCATCATTGTCTACAAGCGTTTGAAAGGTTGGGGGAAAAAAAAAAAAAACAGCAAGAGAAGGCTCTGATTCAAGGTGATAGAACCAGAAACAGTAAAGGAAAATCAGGAGAACAATATTGTAAGTTAAAAACTCTAAAAGTGTTCAGTGCAGAAGTTAATCTTTAATTAAAATATTCTGGGGGAATAACATATAGGAAAGCTCTTCTTTTGCATATTTAATCCCAGAGTGAACACAGCTTTAAAGACACACCATTGAAGACAATCTTTGTGGAATAAAGCTGCACAGTTTATTTTCTGTTTGCATATCTAACAAACACACTTAGCACCATTAACAAGCTTTAGCAAGCCTCACATTTAGGAAATGGCTAAACTAATATTTACTTTTATTTTCTGAAATGTAACTTCTGATATTAAACATTTAAAAATATCTCAACTTAAAATTATTTTCCTCTCTGGTAAAATGCTGAATATGTAGTTGAAAAAAACAATTGAATTTTATGAAAATGGGTTTCTTTCATAGAATATAATTAAAACATTGTATAAGCCCATTTTTTAAAGTTTCAAATAAATCAAGCATATATCATGCACCTACAAAAACTAATATTTTTTCAGTTTAAGATTTTCTACCTGACCTGATGAAT
Organism: Tonatia bakeri; assembly: GCA_004024845.1. Lineage (NCBI taxonomy): Eukaryota > Metazoa > Chordata > Mammalia > Chiroptera > Phyllostomidae > Tonatia > Tonatia bakeri. The sequence goes on along the minus strand of PVIA01000233.1, from coordinate 177,895 downwards.
TCTCATGGATGAAAACTGTATCTTACATTTTGTTTCTCCTACACTGCCTAGTCCCTTAAGCATAAATTATAGTACAAAGTTTGAGTAGACAATGTTGTGTAATCACAATAATAATTGACATTCTGTGTCAGATGCTGTTATAAGAACATGAGACTACTCCATTTAAACCTTTTAAAAATTTGATGAAACATTTTGATAATTGCAAATGAGGAAACTGAGGCTTGAGACACTATAATCTTGCTCAAGATCATACAGTTAGTGGCAGAGCCAGGATTCAAACCTGAGAAATTGGATTACACACTTTGAGTTTTTAACCAGAGTGCCATACAACCTTAAAGGTTGAGATAAGATGGCGCCAAAACATATTGAAGACTAGGACAGTAGGTTGTCAACTGAGAACTCTTACAGTTTTTACATTAGGAAGTGTCATAAAATAATTTATCTTTTAACAAGACAAATATGCTTTTTTTAAAAAAAAGTTTCAATTGAAGCAGATAAGGCTTAAATTTTCAGTTCTATGCACTCTTTATTTAACTTTTACCCAGTGTCTAAAATGATAATAAAGGAAATAAACAGACTTTATTCTATAATTCAAAGGTTTTTAAGCCATTAAAAAAAATCTTGCCCCAAACTGTATTTTCTATGGACATTTAATATAAAAATATATTAAGGGTTTAAAATATGTTATTCCTGTGATCGTGAGAGGAAACAGTGTGAGAAAAGTGCTGCTAGGAAAACTGAGAAGAACAAACCCCTTTTCAGTGACTATTTCTTGTTTCTTTCCACATGTCACATCTGGCTGACAGGGACTTTACTAACTAGGACAGGCTAATTGCTGTAACAAACAACTGCAAAATTTTAATGGCTTAACATGTCAAAGGTTTTTACCCCTTTCTCGTCTTATAGTTCAATGCTAGTTGGAGAGGCCTCTGTTCCACAAAGTTATTTAGAGTGCCATGCTGATAGATTTCCCACTGTCTTCAGTGGAATTCAACATCTAACCAGCAAATCAGGATGAGGGAAAACATGGAGAAGGCACATCTCCTCTTAACTGCTTCAGCCAAGAGCTAACAAGTCACTACAGCTCACATTTTTTTGGTGAGTCCTAGTCACATGGCTTCAGCCTGATGCAAAGAGCTGGAAAAGTAACTTAACTGTGTGCCCAGGGAGAGCACGGAAATTGGTGAAGATCTCTGCCACATGGACTGCATTGCAAATTGAAGACTTTTGAGTAAAGCACCATGGGAGATACGAAACGCACAAAGGTAAGTGAAATATATTTCCTGCACTCAATGGGTTTTTTGTCCATAAATGGAATTTGGTTAAATAACTAGAGGTAAGCAAATAATAGTAATGAAACTTACCCAGGGCTTAAAATGTTCAAGACAGGGCTTTAAAGATTTTATAAGAATTAATTCCTTTAATCAATGAAATAATATTACTAGCCACATTTCATAAATGAGAAAATTAAAGCAAAGAGTGAGTAGCCCAATGAGGCATGGCTATTAAGATGTGGAAGCAGGACTTGAACTCAGACTGTCTGATTTCAAACTCCACACTCCTTAGAACAGTAAGTGCCACGGAAGGAATGTAGTCACAGTGCATATGTGGCCTTGCGAGGGAAGAGTGCTGCGGAAGTGACAGGTGACCCACATTCTCTGGTCATCATGTGGGAGCATAGGTCAACTGTTCAATAACTGTCAGTTATTTTTATTATTGTAGAAGGTTTCCAATATAAGATAATATTTTGAAAATGATGGTAAAGAAGATGGGCCATTTGACAAATGGGGCATTAATGTGAATGGGACTTCTTCCAAAGTCACAAAAAGGCTTTTTGAAAAAGTACAAATGCAAGGACTAGGAAAAAAAAATGAAAGAAGTCGAGAAAGGCTCATGTGACTAGAATGGGGAAGGATTTTCATGCTAACTTTCTGCTCTTTCTTACCTTCTGGTAGGCTTCTGCTCATTGTCTCTCAGCCAACTTCCCATCAACACATGTGGAATCCAAATCTAAAGTAGCTTTGCAGTGTTCTGGGAAAGCTTCAAACAGGAGTCAGGGACACTAACCATTTTTTGACTGAGGAAAAATGACCCTATCTCAGACACTAACCCTTTTTTTGACCTCAGGAAAAAATACTCACAGCCTTGGGTCTCAGATTTCTCATCTTTAAAACGAAAAATTTCCCTGGCTGGTGTGGTTCAGTGGATTGAGTACTGGACTGTGAACTAAAGGGTCACAGGTTCCATTCTCAGTCAGGGCACATGCCTGGGGTGCGAGCCAGGTCCTCAGTAGGGGGTGCTCAAGAGGCAGCCACACATTGATGTGCATGTGTCTCTCTCTCCCTATTTATTAAAAATAAATAAATAAAATCTTGAAAAAGAAAAATTTCCTATCACTTTATTTCCACAGTTGCTGCTAATGCTATGGTTCTTCAAAATGTCTGAACCGTTCTAGGATCCTGGTACTATAGCTAGTAATTTTTATTAATGTGTCTTTTGCTATCTCATTTTTGAGCAACCTCATGCTGTGTGCCAGATTAGTTTTAAGATATAAATGTTTATGTTTGTAGTCTGTATATTTAAGTGTTAACTCAGAGTCTGAGTTTAAATATTTTGATATAAACCAATAGTCTTGTTATACCATTGACCTTCCTCTTTGCACATTTCACTGACTTTCTGTTTTGTTTACAGGGCAAGGTTTTCACAATATAATTTGGCAATGGGATCATGGAAAATTTTAGGATATGAAGACATCCATAGGAAACATGAGTGGGAGTGTGTTTTCTTGAAGTTAATAGAAGCAATTTAAGAATCAGACTGACAATAATGTTAAGAAATAGCACACTTTGTGTATGATGAATATTTTAGTGGGAGATGAAAATTAGAAATAGTTGTTTAGACCTTGGCTGGTCAAAGCAAACACTATTTCATCTATTTTCTGTATTAAAGAAACAGAACTTCTTTATCTGTTATATTAATAATGATCATGCTATCTCAACTTACCACACACAAAGGTCTATGAAAACTTCAGTCATTTTTATCTCAGCATGATCATACCCCCTGCGTGCTTTTACAACTCTCAATTAAAATAAGTAATTCCGTGAAAGAACAAGTCCCAGAGGAGAGATGCCAAGACGGAGTTCTAACGCTAAAGGAATATTTTCCCATGGTAAGGCTGTTATGATTGGTAATGCTTCAAAGGTAGGCTTTGATTTTTCATCTTAATGTAGCAATACTACAAATAAATTCAGGAATATAAATTGAAAATGGCTACTCTTACATTGCTAATTGTTGTTTCTATTAAAATGTTCTTACCTGATGAACACATCTTTTGGTTATTTGTATTATTAGTAGTACTGTATGTGGTATCAAATCCATGGAAGCTATAAATTTTTCTGCTTCCAGTTCAATACATCTTATTTGTGTGTCTGATTTTTTTTGCCATATTTCTAGGAAGTACCATAAATGTGTAATTTGTTCCTCAGAATGCCCTATATTATTTAAGTGAGGTGACATATCTAAAGTCACACAGGTTATAAGTATTCAGGATTTAAACTGAAATCTTTTAAAAATCTCTATATAGTTAGATATTTGCCTGTTCATTTTTAATATAGTAGTGCCCCCTTAATTGTAGGGGTTCTGTTCTAAGATCCACAGCAGAAGCCTAAAATCGTCAATATTACTGAACCTTATACATATTCTGTTTTTTCCTATGCACACATATATAACTATGATAAACTTTAATTTATAAATTAGGCACAATAACAGATTAATAACAATAACTAATAATAAAATAAAACAATTGTAACAATATACTGTAATCAGTTATATAAATGTGGTCTTTTTCTCTAAAAAACATCTCATTGTACTATACTCACCTATTCACTTACAAGAAGCACTTTACAGCTTCCCTTTGTCATATCTGAATTGCCAGCATCACTACTCTTGTGCTTTGGAGTCATTATTAAGTAGAATGATGATCTCTTGAACACAAGACTGAAATCCATGGCAGCTGATGTGATAACTAAGATGGCCACTAAAGTGACTAATGGGCATGAAGTATATACAGTGTGGAAATGCTGGACAAAGGGATGATTTGTGTCATGAATGCAACAGAGGGGGATGGCATAAGATTTCATCATGCTGCTCAGAATGGATGCAAGTTTAAACTTATGAATTGTTTATTTCTGAAATTTTCCTTTAATATTTTTGGATCATGGTTGACCTTGAGTACTAAAACCACAGAGAGCAAAATCGAGGATAAAATACAGTGGATGTGGTGGTACTGGATCTTCAGCTGATGGCTTCGCACAACCCAAACATTTTTGAGTGCATAGACCCTGGATCAAACTTAAAGAAGGGATCAGTTATATTGCTGGGTTACAAAGAACACTTGGAGGAACCAGTTCTGTACTTAGGTAGATAGATTTCCAAAGCCAAATGGCAAGACACTTTTTTCATCAGTGTTTCCAGCAAGTAAATTTCCTGTGGATCTAGTTGTTTTGGAATATATCCAGGTCCTCAGTTAAATGCAAAAATACTTCCTAGAAAGACAAGCACATTCAATCTTAACCGTTAATGCCTTAGTCTGAATTATTTTTCATATTTTATTCCTCCAAAAAGCCCCAATAGCATGGAACCTGGGACTGGGGGATTGAGATAATGAACTGAAAGATTCCGAGTTGGGGGATGCTTGCAAATGAAGAGCTAAGAGGGCATCGAAAGTGGGTTTCTCTCTTGGTCACTTCTAGTATATAGAGCACCTTTTGGTAAATTTATAAAAGGTTCCTTCTTCTAGGATGAATTACAAGAAGATATTCATTTTGGGTGGTTGAATCATTAAAAGACACCTTGTCCTCCAGGATGATGTAGCCTCCACCAGGGAACAAGAGTAGCTGAGGGGAGTGTGAACTGGACTTCAGCCCCCCCACAGGGACTCAGCCTCCCTCTTGGCTGAGTCCCTTTGTTCACAACTTGCACAGCCTTACTTGGTAGCCCCAGTTTTTCTGGAGAGCCAGTGACTGAGTGCGGTCATAGGGCCCTAGGAAGGGGAAGAAAAGTATGCTTATTATAGAATTGAGAAACAACTTTATTTAATGTTGAATCTTTTTCTTGTATTTGCGGTATCCTGGTCACAAGGAGCTCTAGAAGCTTTATGTAATTAGAGACTCATGGAGGCTCCACCCTGTGGGGTGGGCACAGGCATGAATGTGGTAAATATGGGATTGGGCCCAGGCAGAAACATGGTTGTTTACAGATATTGTGAGGGTGACCTCCCTCTAACATGGAGCCTAGAAGAGCATCTAGGTATTTTTTGTTATTCATTGAATACTAAAAAAATGCTAGTTATAGTGGGATTTTAACCAGTCTCTGGGGACTAATATATCAGATTACAAATAATTCAAAACTTTTTTTTGAAAGAGGGTACTTTTCAACTTCCAAGTAAGAGGCTCCAGGTTTCTCTTTAGGCACCAGGCTTGGATTATCTCTTGCACTTTTTGTTTAGTTAACAACATTATGTATTGACATAGTCTAGTACTGTTGTTATAGTACAGGCAACAGTAGTCACTATAAAATTAATATATGTTTATTGTGTAAAATTTTGAAAATAAAAAATACTGAGATTGAACTAGAAATTAATTTACGATCCCACTAAGAGATATGTCTCATCCCAGATTTGTGTTGGCTTCGTTTGTGTTTGCCATTGTTTTGTTCCTATTTAGTTAAAATCAAGAAGATGCTGTTCGTTTGCTCTCAAGACCGGGAACCACTGCAGACCAAGCAGAAAGACCCATCCAGCATGAGGCTCTTGGACCTGTTTCTTGGTTTTTCCTTCATCTAGTGTCAGATTTCTTGACCCTTGCCATTCATGCCTTCTGCCCAATTTTTGTTAACACTTATTTCTGAAAACCAGTTGGTTGATGACAACTTGATTTTTACTATGACTTTTTGGGAACAAACTAGGGCCAAATTCTATGAATTTCTTTGATTCTTTCTGAAAGGATCACTGGTGATATCATCCCACAATGCTCAGGAGCAGAGCAATCAGGATGTTAGTACTCACAGAGCTTCATTTGTTTCAATCTACAATGCTAGCAAATACTGAGAACCTCTGCCTGAGCAGGCTTGTGGTCATCGTTCTGAACAAAGTCTGGAGTTTTATGGGAAAGACCAAATCTGAGTGATTATGTGTAGAAATATGTAGGTGGGTGGCATAGGGTAGAAGAAAAGAGGAATGGGGAAGGGTGGGATATTTAGACTAAATAGACTTAGGGGAAGAATGAGAACATTTTAAATTTTCCATCATTGTTCCCTGGCATCAGTACCGTATGCAGATAAAAAGGCTAAAATAAGCATGAATTTTGTTTTAATTAACTCTCTAAGATTTGTCTACTGTTTAGTTGCCCCCTCCCATCCTCATCTGTTATTTTGTTCATTTTAGGGCCATAAATATTATTAATCCACAGAGATTTCTTTCTGCTTCCTTTAGTTAATTAAAGATACTCTAGAATTTATCTTATGTTACCACCAGGAGGGCACAAAAAGTGAAGTATTATATTGCTAGATAGCTCATTCATTAGCATAAAACAATCAGTGGGATTGTATGTTGGAGTTTCAACCACCTCTGCCCGATTTTTTCTTTTAACACACAAATGCAGCCAATGGAAGAAAGTAGAGAGGGAAGGGAGAAAAAGTAAAAGTAAAAAATTAAGGAGGGAGGCAATAAACAACAAGCACAGAGATTATCTTTTTTAGAGATAGTCTCACTAGACTCCAGTGTGGGAAGAAACTGTAATAATTCCCTGCCCAGACATCATTAGTAATAGACACAATGGCCAGATTTCCTTCTTCTGTTTCCAGCTGTGTTGCTCAGTCAGGAGAAAGAGGTCGTGGCGGGGGCGGGGAGGATCAGGGAAGCTGTGCAAAATCAAATGCTGTAATAATATTCTTATAAGTTACTTTGTTTTATATTAATAGTTTTATTACAAAAGGACACTATGATGTAAACGTCATGTATCATTCGCTCACAGCATTTTAGACCAAACCAAGCAGAACCCCACACTAGACAGCTCCACTATTTATATTTCTTAAGTGTAGCTCATCCTGCCCTCTTTTTCCATCCTCAGTGTTTTTCTTCCTTCAGGGAGAGATTCTATATCAGTGTTTCATTTCTCCTCTGGGTGGACTTAAAGGCCAGACACATTGATTATTAATCATTATATTGGGATTTCTCTCCTTTCTTGACCAATGACACAATCTGCAGAGCATGATAGGTATACTGTAACTGACATCTGTACTGGAAAAAAAAATCAGGTTATGGCGTATATATCTGCACTAATAAAAAAAGCCATCTTTCAAACGCTCCTTTTGTAAGTCTTGCTAAAAAGACCACTGTGTTACAAATGCATAGGCACTGAGCCATAAATCCAGTAACAGAGACATATCTAAAAGCCTATTTTGGGACATTTTTTACTTGGACTCTTGGGACGCTCAGGCTTAACTAGAGTCACTTACTCTTTTTCTAGGCTGTGTTGCTGATGAATGGACACCAGGAAGAAAACATGAAACATCTGGGACTTTCCTGCCCTATTAGCTGCCTGTGCTGTTTTACTTCATCTATTTTGGTTTATATGTTTATTTGTGTAAATTGCTCAACCTATAATTATCTTGCCACTCATGCCTTATAAAACTTGTTGGCTTTCTGATGTCAGAGTATATTAAAGGGTATTTGGGGCTGTCAGTTAATGGTTTTCTATACTATAGCATGAATTTTCATATTGAACAGTAGGAATCTAGGGTAACGGTTAAGGGCATAAATTTGTATTCAGTCAGACCAAGGTTTGAATTATAGCTCTCAACCTAAACGTATGGCTTTGAGCAAGTTGCTTGACCTCTCAGAAGCTCAGTTTTCCCAACTAGGCAATGGAGATAATAACAATGCAAAAGCCTAAAGCTCAGGGCCTGCAACTAGCTCAGGGCCTGCCTCACAGCCGGTCAGTCCTCAATAACTGGGAGCACTATTATTGCTAAGGTGGTCAAATCAGGATAATTTGGAGAGAACACAGGGTTACTCTGTATTTTTTTAAATAATTACACTAAAACAACAGGCAGAAACCAGTGTACTCCTGAATCGATAGGGACATATAGGCTGTGCATAATCTCACTATCAGCATTGGGAAATTAAGTACTGAATTATTTGATCTGATGTTGAGAGGTGCATGCTGCAACCACAGTAACAAACCATGGGATGGATGTTTTGCTTTGGCTTATTTTCCTTTTAGTTTTTTTTTTTTTAAACCCTGTTTCCAGTGTAGAACGGAACAGTTTGTAGTCATGCCTTTGAATTTTGCCCATGCGTGCACACAGACAAGGGTAGTACCTCCTTTAGTTACACCATTTTTGACTGTAAAGGACAATATGGATTTATGCTTAGTGACCTCTTGCAAGTTTTCTTTCTTTGTTGCAAAATTATGGGAACAATAACTTGATTTATTCCATTAGTTTTGAACTGCACTGCCAATAACTAAATTGGCTTGTGGTAATAACAGTATTCACTTCAATTAAATGATCATCAATTGAGTTATTTGCCTTTTTGCATGTAATTTATTATGGTCTACTTTTCTCTTTCAATTAAAAAGTTGAAGTATATGATTTACTTGTTTCTAGGGATAACAAATAAGAGAGGCTAGAATTCTAAAATGATTATATTAAAGATTTAACAATTTAAAATATTTATGTTTCTTTATATTTCATTGACAATACATGGTTAGGAAGTTATTTTGTTGTATGCAATCAAAAACAATCATTTCCTTATGCAAAATCTACTTCAGAAAGAGGCACCGATGAAACATATGAGAGAACACATTTTGCCTAATGATTTTCTTGCAGGAAAAATATTGCTATCACGATCCTTTTTAATTAAATAAGAATTTAGCACTTTTGTGTGTGTGTTCTTAATGTCAGACTCTTTGGTTATCACACTTACACCTCTGTTATTAATGTTAGCCATGGTTTGCAGATGAGGAAAAGCTAGTTATCAATGAATAATTCAGATTCTATAACTGTCAGACCTCATTATTTTAAATAGGGTCTGGTAGTTCCAGTTATAACTAGCTAATTGCCTCGTTTAAACTTAAACTGTTAGACTATTTCATATAATTCCAATTTTTAAAAAAAATTTAAATACATTGAAAATTACTGTAGTACATAGAAAAAATTGCTTAAAATCAATCTAGAAGAACAAAAGGCATTCTGCTTGTGATCTGTCTTCAGTAAGAATTAAAATTTATTTTAATTTAATACACTGGCTGTCATGAAATGCTTATTTAACACAGAATGACCAAAAAGTTTTTAATTTATTAAAAATAAAAGACTGAAACTGAATAATTCAATTGAAAAATTGATCTCTTTTGTTTAAACATATTGCCAAATACAAGTTCAAAACCAAAATGAATATGATAAAGGCATCACCAAAATTTATCACTTTCACTTCCTGAACCTCTGGAATTTTAAAAATAAAACAGCTGTAACTTTACTGGTGACAAAAAATCTGTACAGTCAGTGGGGTTGTTATAGAGATGACCTGGTTGTATCTTCCATCAAGAGAAGCTGTCGTAGCTGGTAGACATACTTCAATGGGCATAACTTCAGATCTGCCTGAACGTTCATGCCAAAGCCACTATCTTCCGGGACTACTCCCAGCCAACTGCTGAGCCTGGTAGAGTACTGGGGCCAGGCCATTCGTGCAGTGAGGCATTGCTATGGTTGCAATCCTGCTCTAGGACTCCTCATCAGCCTGGCTTCTCCTATCCAATCCTCTTTCCTTCCCTCTGTCCTTTCCCAGATGTCAGACCTGCACCATTCCCTGAAGGCTCTCCATACCTACTCCTGCTTGGTCTCCTTTTATTATTTGTATGCATTTTCTCCAACAAATCTTTTAGACATCTAATTCTGTCATATTATTTATTTCTTGGAGGGCCTGAACTAACACAGCAAGAACTGTACCCTCTTTACATGTCTAATTTTAAACAATTCTCTTCCAGATCTAACCCGTTTTATTTGGTTTTGATCTTTGGCAGGGTATGTCCTCCCAATAATCAAGACCTCCATGTAGTTGTTGAGGCCCATGTAGAATCATTTTTATTCAGTCCATATAACCCTACCTCATGTGATGCTAAAGCAATATATCTATCTATATCTATCTATATCTATATCTAATCTGTATCTATCTATATCTATATCTATCTATATCATCTATCTACATCTATATCTATATATTATAAACCCTGACATTGCTTAAAACTCGGGCATTGACTCCCATGACATGTGTCTTTAATGAAGCTAATTATATTTAGTAACTTACTAAGTTCTATCCCACCTAACTGTTGGGCATTAATGTACTACATTTAGCATTTTTAGATAATTATATAAACAGAATAGTAAACGATGCAAATGTTATACACAGAATTTATCCCCTCAACATTGTGGTTTAGAATCCAATGTAATCATTTTCATTTTGGAGGGCAAAGTAAGAAAAATTGGGACAACTGTAATAACATAAACAATAAAATATTTAAATAAAAATAATAAAAATCACTTTTGTTATAAGCATTTAGTATAATTGATTCTGTTGCAGAAAATTGAAAATAGATGCTCTCAGTTTTCCTTTGTTCTGAAAAATACAATTGAAGTTTACATTTTTAAATCCATTTTACTAATTATTCAGGACTCATTGATTTTTAGTTACTTAGATAAAATCCTTCTGTATACCCATTTTGATGACCCTAATTTTTTTTACTTTTTTTATTGTTGTTCAACTACAGTTGTCTCCAATTTCCTCCCACCTCTCCCCCCACCCCAGCCATCCCTACTTCCCACCCTTGATCCTACCAGGCTTTGGCTTTGTCCATGTGTCCTTTATATGTGTTCCTTGATGACCCTTCCCTCTTTTCCCCTCATTATCACCTCTCACTTCCCCTCTGGTTACTGTCAGTTTGTTCTTAATTTCAATATCTCTGGTTATATTTTTCTAATGTACAATTTGTTTTACTAGAAATGTAGATTTAGGTTTGCCAGAGGTACAAGAAAAATTGGATTTATTAAGTAAGCATTCAATAAAAGCAACATTTTTGGTTCTGTTTTATATTTTGACCACTATTTAGCTTTGAGAAGAATTTGATAACCTAGGATAAGTTTCAGAGGATCAAATGGTCTCCGTACACATAAATCATATTTAAATCACAGACTTCTTTGAAATTGCTGGAGCCTGTACTCTAAAAAGCAAAGACTGGGATTTTGTAGAATGATTTCTTATAGTTACTGTTAACACCTGCTCTATAAGAGACAAATTTCTTTCTATGATTATAATATTGTGATGAATGGAATGTTTCAGGAAGAAAATCACTATAATTTCCTAGGGGTTGAGTCAGACTTTTAATGTATACTGAGTGCTTCTAACATATGGTGCAGATGGGTTGCAAGCTACACCTGAGTAATTGACTAGTTCTACCATTTGGTGTTTATGTTGTGATTTAAAAATAACCATTAATTACCTTAGAGTGTGTGTGTGGGGGGGGGCGTCTGTATTTAAAAGCAGTTAGAAAAAACATTATTTTTCCTATTTCATAAAATATGAAGAATATATTATGGTAGAAGTTTTAAGAGCATACCTCCATACCGCCTCACTGCTAGTTACAGTTAGTCACTGACTCTTAGTCAACATGAGGAACAGATGGCTTGTGTTTTTTTTTCTTTTGCAATGTTCTAAAATAGAGAACTAGTTTAACTTTTTTAAAGAATAATTCTCTTAATCCCAAAAAACCTTTGCAACAATAACAATGGACTCAAAGGTACATGCCAAGGAATGGCTCATTGCAAAAGAGAAAAACTATTTGATAGCCACATCTGGCATTTGTGATATTGGTCACCTTGACATTATAAGCCCTATATTTTTAATTCTGAAACTTTCATCCACTTAGAAACAAATTACTTTTTAAATCCAAAAATTAAAATTAATGCAATCATTTCTTATCATTACAAAATATTAATACATATTAATTATATTCAAATTAACATTATAAAACAGCCAATAATCAACTATGGGCTGGTACGAGCTTTTTAAACCTGAGCTGTGCAGTTGAGGGGCGCTCATATTTAGCATTGGGAAAGATTCTCTCTCTCTCTTTTTTTTAAGATTTTATTTATTTATTTTTAGAGGGGGAAGGGAGGGAGAAAGAGAGAGAAACATCAATGTGCAGTTGCTGGGGGCCATGGCCTGCAACCCAGGCATGTGCCCTGACTGGGAATCGAACTTGCGATGCTTTGGTTTGCAGCCTGCACTCAATCCACTGATCTACGCCAGCCAGGGCAGCATTAGGAAAGATTCTCCATCAGGAAAAAGAATTTCAGCCTGCCCACGTCCACATGCATGACACCTTTCAGTTACCACCTCAATTTATTAACTCTTTTATTATATTTTCCAACAACACTATTGTTTTATTTTTTAAAATTTTTTCCAGTTTTATTGCAATGTAATTGGCATCTAACATTGTATAATTTTAAGGTGTATAATATAATGATTTGCTATATGTATACACTTGACTCTTGAACAATGTGGGGGATAGGGGCGCCAACTCGTTGCAGGTCGAACGAACATCCATATATAACTTTTAACTCCCCCAAAACTTTACTAATATAACCTACTGTTGATTGGAAGGCTTACCAATAACAATCAGTTGGTTAACACATATTTTGCATGTTATGTATGATATAAAGTAACCTAGAGAAAAGAAAATTTTATTAAGCAAATCATAAGGAAGAGAAAATACATTCACAGTATTTACTGAAATATAAATGGGCCTACACAGTTCAAAACTGTTTGTTCAAGGGTCAACTGTATATTGATTATCACAATAAGTGTAATTGACACTTACCGCCTCATATAATTACAATTTTTTTCATTGTAATGAAAAGTTTTAAGATCTACTTTCTTAGCAACTTTCTTTTTTCCTAAATTGTTGTTCAACTATAGTTGTCCCTATTCCCCCAAAACTACTCTCCTCTACTCCACTCACCCCCGCTTTCCACCCTCGGTCCTACTCCCTCTTGCCTTTGGCCATGGGTCCTTTATACATGTTCCTTGATGACTCTTCCCCCTCTTTCCCCTCTTATCCTCCTCCCCACTCTGGTTACTGTCAGTTTTTTCTTTATTTCAATGTATCTGGTTATATTTTTACTCACTTGTTTGTTTTGATGATTAGGTTCTACCTATAGGTGAGATCATATGGTATTTGTCTTTCATAGCCTGGCTTATTTCACTTAGCATAATGCACTCCAGTTCCATCCATGCTGTCATGAAAGGGTAGAAGTTCCTTCTTTCTTTCTGTTGCATAGAATTCCATTGTGTAAATGTACCACAGTTTTTTGACCCACTCATTTACTGATGGGTACTTAGGCTGCTTCCAGCACTTGCCTATTGTAAATTGTGCTGTTATGAATATTTGGGTGCATAGGTTCTTTTGAATTGGTGTTTCAGAATTTTACAACATTGTTCCAGTAGTGGAATTGCCAGGTCAAAAGGCAGTTCCATTTTTAGTTTTCTGAGGGAATTCCATAGTTTTCCACACTGGCTACACCAGTCTGCATTCCCACCAGCAGTGCGCTAAGATTCCCTTTTCTCCACAGCCTTGCCAACATTTGTTGTTTGTTGATTTGTTTATGATGGACATTCTGACTGGTGTGAAGTGGTATCACACTGTGGTTTTAATTTGTATCTCTCTGATGGCTAGTGATGCTGAACATCCTATCATATGTCTCTGGGCCCTCTGTATGTCCTCCTTGGCGAAGTGTCTGTTCAGTTCCTTTGCCCACTTCTTAATTGTATTATTTGTCTTCCTGGAGTGGAGTCGTGTGAGTTCCTTACATATCTTAGAGATCAAACCATTGTCTGAGGTATCATTGGCTAATATATAATAGAGTTTTGTTAACTATAGTTATGTTGTATATTACATCCCCAGGACTTATTTTTCTTATGACTGAAAGTTTGTACCTTTTAACCATCTTCACCACAACCTCCTTCCCCTGACAATTACAAATTCCATTTCGGTTTCTATGAGGTTTTTCTTTTTTTTTTTTAGATTTCACATATAAGTGAAATCATACAGTATTCATCTTTCTTTCTCTGACTTATGGCACTTAGCATAATGCTCTCAAGTTTCATCCATGTCGTTGCTAATGGTAGGATTTCCTTTTTGTATGGTTGAATGGTATTCATGTGTGTGTGTATCATGTTTTCTTTATTGATTCATCAATGAACACTTGGGTTGTTTCCATGTCTTGGTTATTGTTAGTAATGTTGTAATGAACTCAAAGGTTCAGATATCTCTTCAGGATAGTGATACTGTTTCCTTTGGATAAATACTCAGAAATGAAATTGCTAGATCATATGGTGGTTCTATCCATAATTTTTCGAGTAACTTCCATACTTTTTGTCCACAGTGCCTGCACCCATTTACATTACCACCAATAGTGCACAAGCTTCCCTCTTCTTTACATTCTTGCCAGCTTTTGTTATCTCTTGTCTTTTTGATGACAGCCATTCTAACAGGCATGAGGCTTTATTCCAAGAAGTATATGATCCTTCTTTCTATAGAAAATAAGTTTCTTATTCACTGTAATTCTAAGTGGTTTCTAGTGTCTAGAGTTCCTCTATATTTAGGTATTTTTTCTCATCTCATACTTGAGAATTTTGCCATGTATATAGCTCTATCTCATTATATGCTTAAAGGTAGGTAAAATGTGTATCTTTGTGTGTGTTTTAGTGATTCTAGTTCTGGATGTTGCATAGGGTGAGATTCTTCTTAAATTTGTATTAATTCTATTTTTATAAAATGAATTGTGGAAAAATTCAAACATACATAAGAAGACAAATAAAGATAGTCCTATATAATAAACCTCCAGTGTGAACTAGCAGACAATTGTCAATGCATGACCAATCTTCTCTCAACTGCCCTACTCACTCTCTTGCCATTGCTATTGGATTATTTTGAAGCAAACCTCAAATATCACATCATTTCATCCACAGTTACTTCAATCTGTATCCATAGAACATAACTCCTTTATATAACAAAATATACCACCACATCAAAAAATGAAAATAATTTTCAGTATCATTAAATATCCAGTCTGTGAAAAAATGTGCCTTGTCACATTAATTTTTTTCCATTTGATTCATTCAAATAAGAATCCAAACAAGTTCCAAATATTCCATTTGGTTTCTATGTTTCTAGGGCACTTCAAATCATTAGCCTCCTCTTGCTCTTTTTTAATTGCAATTTCTTAATCAAAGAAACTACAATTTCCTACATACTAGATTTTGTTGATTGCATCTCTGAAGTATTGTTTAACATGATCTTTTGTTTCATTCTGATGAAATTCAGGTTTGAATATTTGCAAAGAAGCAGTAAAAGTGGTGCAGTGTACTTTTTATAGTTGTGCTCAAGGGAGCACACATTCTCTGTTATCTCTCTGTATTGGATATTTAGGTTACTCATTGGATTTAGATATTATCTCTCTGTCCATTTGTAAAGTTCCCAATCAACTATTCAATCATGGGTTTTTTAGTTATTGTTGATCATTGTCTAGCTCAAATAGTTCGTTGAGGAATTGTGTTTATCATTGTCCTCTAAAAACTTTACAAAAAGCGCTATTTCAGTTCATGCAATACATTCACTGTGGAGACTAGGGTAATATAAGTAGGAGAACAATGAAAGTTTCTAGTATTTTGCTTCTCCTGGGGACAGGAGAAAATGGAAGCATTTCATTAATACTGTTTTGCTTGTAATTTCAATTAGTTAATACTGTAAAGGTAGCTATTTTCCAGTGTAAATGACAGTAGATTCCACATTCCTAAAAATACTATGACATGACTATTTCCCCTAGGAAGAAAATAGCTTACTTTTGAGTGAAAATTGTGATTACTATTCTAAGGTAAATATAGATAGTGATCATTTGGTGCATTCAGCATGATTTTTCATCCATTATATTATTTGATTCTAGAAGCAACTCTACACCATAAAGAAGAAAATAATAATTTTCTCTATTTTACAGATGTGAAAACTGAGTCTCAAAGAGCTGAAATCACTTCCCTTTGTAATTCAGTGTGTTGGTGGTAAAACTGGGATCAGATCTTGCATTTGTGAGTCGAAATCTAATGTTCTTTTTATTCTGCAATGTTTGAGTTATCTCCAGAGTCATACAGGCTTCCTGGCCATTTGTTAAATTCAGTGATATGGACTGATAAGCCAATAATTTAGTGTAAAACTGGAACATGCTTTATATTAACAAATATGTATAATGAAATTTGTATAAAATTAAAAGTTATAATAATCTTATAGAATCATTGAAGAGTAGCAGCTATATACCAATTTTCATTTTTTTATTGCTATCTTTGTTGCATTAGTACATTCTCAAAACTTCTTTTGAATCTCTAATGTGTGACAGATCAGGAAAGAAGATATTTTATCTCCCCTGGAGGACTTCATAAAATGTGGTACAAGAAAAGGAGATAAACCAGTAATTATAGCATAGATTAGTAAAATAATGGGTTTTAATTTCAACAATTGTCAATTTTGACTTGACCCTAAATTATTTCTCTTATTACTGTCAGTATATCAAGTGACCAAATGTAACTTGCTCAAAAATCCATGAGTTGTATTTTACAAATATAGATGGTGGCTTTTTGTATAAGCAATTCTATTTGATTTTAGGGTTCAGAAATGGCTAATTACGCCTCTGATATTATCTTCAGGTCCTTCTACCTGAGGAAAAGACCTTCTTTGGTCTAGTTTCCAAAGGTCTATTGTCAGGTGGCTGTTGTGTCTAAGATTGGACTTAGCATTAGCCCTGCCACCAAATTAGACAGGAACCATGTGTAACCTACCTCTGGAGATGCAAATCTCAGAACTGGGAGCCAGGCTAGCTTTCCACAGGCCCTATCAGTTTATCCCTGGCCCTAAAAGAGTCCAGGGCACATTTCAAATCTAATAGGCATGGGTATCTGTTTCTGGAACACAATCCATACAGAATTTTTGATAACAGTTGATTCCCCAAGTACAGTTCTTAAGGGGTTCCTCAGATACAGAGGACCTATGTGAATGACCAGGGTGACATGTTTTCCAAAGAAAGCTCACTTGTATTCCTGGAGGAAGCTTGAATTTTTGTCTAGAAGAACAAATAACAGAAAACACTAAATGATACCATGAAAGAAAAGTGAGTGACAAAAATAATATGACCATGCTCTGAATACTAACACACTGAATTAGGTGAATATTAATGTCACATGTGACTTGCCCAATTCCTGCATTAATGTGATGACAATTTTGGTCTTGGAGATGCTCTTAAGCAGATTGGAAAAATATCAATAGTATGTTATTTTTTCTTAATGTCTTTATCATCCACTCATAACATTTGTGCTAAATATGAGCAAAGTTTTTAACCAAATGGAAAACTCAAGTTTTCCCTAGTCAGATCTTACAGAAGTGTCTTTGCCACCCCCCCAAAGCATCTTATCTTTCTTTGCTAGCATGTATTAACACATATACAAGGCCTGTTCAGAAAGTATCAAGTCATATACTATGAAAAATAGAGACGTTTATTGAAAATACAAAAAACATTGTATACAAGAAAATGACACCGCAGTCCTCTTCAAAGCAGGCACCTTGAGAGCTCACATAGTTCTCCCATAGCCATCAGCTGCCCTGTTGTATTTTTCTGAATCTCTTCAGTGGTCTGAAATTTCTTCCCTTTCAAAGACGATTTTAGTCTTGGGAAAAGCCAGAAGTCACAGAACACGAGATCTGGGTTACAGAGGGGCTGAGTCACCTGGGTAATCTGAGGTTTCACCAAAAACCTCTGCACAAGATGTGATGCATGAAGGGGCACATTGTTGTAATAAAGCTGCCAATCACTGGTTGCCCATAGCTGCAAAGCTTTCTGAATCATCTGAATAGTTTCCACAGAAGAAATGTTCAAGTTTAATGCAAAATTTGATGCAGATTCATTGTTCTACTTGCTCAGTCGTTTTGAGTGCAACAGCCACACAGTACACATGCTCACTCAATGGTGTCTACCACCCCCACTGACTAGTATATGGAAGTTGTCATTGTTTGCATATATGCATTCCAGTCCACTCTCCTTGGCTGCCAGGTTACATCGATGTTATGCAAACTGTTCTTGTTATATTAACAATGGCTGGACTTTTTCTGGACAGACCTCATATGTATGTACCCATGTGTGTATCTCTACGTACCTACATACATACCCATATATACTTTAGGATGCATTTATTAGACATTTCCTTTGTACTTCATAGATGAGAAAACCAAATCTCAAAGGCTGAGTACCTGGGATAACTGAAAAGGAATTAGAAATTAGGTTTTCCTGACTCAAAAAAAAAAGGTTTTCTTTTGTCTTAATTTCAGGTGGCTGATGTTATACTTATAGAGCAGATATAGTTATTTTACTTAAGAAAGATTTAGTTTACCTGGAGGCTGATACAAATGATAAATTTGCTGAGTTGAATTGACCTATATATTTAATATTCTTATACCAGATGGAGATACTGAAGAAAGCTAAATAATGTGTTAATACCATGAAAACAGCACCCAGGCCCTAAAATGGGAAAGTATAGTGGGTACATATATATTAAGTGGTCTCCATGAGTCACATTTTAGAAGCTCCGTAGGAATATTCGGAAATTAGAGCTTGATGATTACCTTGCAAACAAACAAACAAAAAATTACATTAGATTAGTAATTTGTATTAACTTTGTCTTTTAAAAATTTTGTGAGGGAAACAACATTCTGAGTATCACTTCACTCATTCTAATGTGAAAAATCATAGAAACATAGACATATTAAGGTAGAAACCTTTTACATATTAAGTTTCTTTTGAGTAAGGCCATTATTACGACTATAAAACTTTTTAATGACCTATAATTTTTGTCTCCAGAAAGCATTTATTGCACACTCACGTGTTTGAAACCATACCAGGCAATGAATGGAAGAAGAAAAGGGCTGAGTTCATAACTGGAGGAGTCATGGAAAACTACCTAACATGTGTGCGCTTTATGATTATGCATAAGAAACTTCTAAACGTTCATGTACAGCAACAGCCGGGCCTCTGCAACCAGCTGAGCTACCTCGTGGAGAACTCTGAATGGGGGATCTGTTTGTCTTTCTTTCTTCAGCCCAGCAGAATCAAAAACATGACTCCAGGTACAGAAACAAGTCTCCCTCTAACCTGGCTGGAGTACCTTCTACAAATGTATATTATTTTGCCTTACTCATCCATTTTATTATCATGAAGGCTAAAGTTTTTATTACATTTTATTATATTCCCAAATGACAAGAACTTGAAAATACCAAGTCTTCAACAACCCAAAAGAAGTGTATTTGCTATTGTTACCTTTTTGAAACACTCACTAAAAAGTATATTTTTCGAGATATGATTTTTTAAACTGTTTATGCTGTGTTGACCCATTACCCACACCTCTAACAAAAGTTTTGCAAAAATATTTATACTTACTGTATGTACTGGACTCCAGGATTTTATTTTCTTTACTTGTCTATTTTATTTCAATTTATATTTCTATTCTGTTGTAGGGTTTCTTTGGGTTTGTTTTTAAATCCTAGTTGCTACCTACTGAATTTATTTCACAATTCACTCATGTATCTGGACTCTTAGATTGAATAACTGGGTGCTAAAGAAGCTGTATGACTGAAGAAAGAAACATTAGCAGAATTCATCTTCGAAAAGAATCTACCTGATGTTTATAAGAAGAAAACAAGAAAGCTGACATGATGCTCAATTAGAGAGTTATTACTTAAAAAGCGGTAGTGAGGTGTGGCAAGTTCTAATTTGTAGTTTGAATCATGTTTTCTCTGGACAGACCTCATATGGGGTCTGCTCCATATCTCTGATGTCTACCACAGTATTAGTCTATGAGTTTTTAAATAATGTGTTGGATTTATTTAAAATGAACTCTGATGTGGTTGTGGAAATGTATAAAATTATAGAATGAAAACTGTTACTGAGAAATAATCTGAAAAATTTGGGAACTTTTAGTGTATGACTTTATGAAAGAAACAGAGTGTCAAAATTGTGCTAATTTTATAATGTGAGGTTGATATTAAAGGTAAGTTTAGAAAAAAATGTTTATCAAAACATGTTTTTGGCTCTGGCTGGTATGTCTCAGTTGATTGAGCCCTGGCCTGTGAACCAAAGGGTCACAGGTTCAATTCCCAGTCAGGGCACATGCCTGGGTTGCAGGGTAGGTCAAGCCCTCAGTAGGGGGTGCTGGAGAGGCAACCATACATTAATGTTTCTCTCCCTCTCTCCTTCCCTCCCCCTCTAAAAATAAATAAATAAAATATATATTTTTAAAAAACATGTTTTTAGGAATAAGTACATGGTTGTGCCTAGTGTTTTATAGAATTATCATCTGTTTGATAGAAGGGGCATTAGGGACCATCCAGTAGTACAAACTCTTTTCCAATGTAAGATTTTTTTTATACCATCCTCAAGAGAAAGCCATCCATCTTTTCATGAAACATTCTAGTGAAGGGAGAATGTACCTGAAGAAGCAATCTGGTCTGTTGTTCATTATCTTGAATTATTGTAAGGTTCTTTTCCCTGTGTATCTGCAATCTGCCTCCTTCTAACATCCACTTCAGTCCTCCCAGCCTCCACCCCTTTTAGGTTTGCTTTCCACCACAATACATAAAAAGTTCATTTTTTCATTAACACAGTAGCCCTTCTCACCTCTTGGCTATATTCTTTCAGTATTTTTCAGTCCCTTAAACACAAGATTAAAAATGTTAACAAGGCCAATAATGTTAAAAAGAAACTGAGGTCAAGAAGAGGAATAAAGCATCGAAGAACCACAGAACTAATGCCCAATTCTTTCAAATAATGCAGGCAGCATTTCATGGTCACCAGATAAGAATCTCCAGTGTTTAAAACTGAATGTTGTTGACTTCGTAAAACATTATCAACAAGCAATATTTATTGAGAACCCTTTGGGAAGATGACATTGTGTTTAACTAAAGGCATAACATAATTTCAAATGGCTTGTTTCCATGTGGAAAACTCTTCTTGCCAAATAATTAGAGAGCTCTCAAATACATTTGCATTATCATCATTATTTGTCTAAAATTTTAATAAGACAGCTGAGCCCCTCTTGAAAAGAGATGATCTCATGCTGGAAGAGAAGTATATTCCCCACCATACTGATATGGTTTACTTTAATATGTTTTTATTCTTAAACACCAGAGAACAAAATAGAGTTATTGTGGACCCAAAAATTGTCAAAATTTTCTATAATATAATCTTCACTCATAAATAGTTAGGCAGGAACTGCTAAACACAATTTTAGCAAATATTATTAGAAAGTTCCCAATTATTTCCAGGTAGAGCATACTGGATATATCCACTCTAAATTCTCAGAGCTACACAATTTAACCACAGGATGATGGCATTTTTAAGCTGTGAGTCATTATTTGTATTTAGAAATCCAATATCAGCTAAAACAGGTGATGTTTTAAAAGCTTCACAGTCTACCAAACGTTCATGATTTTAAAATTGCATTTGAAAGGCTAATCATTAGTAACAAATATACCAGTAAAGCTAATCCTTATTGTAATGTCATGAAGCTATACAAAATCAACAAAATACAGTAACAAAAACGTAGATATGTTCTATAAATATTTTTTCACTCAATCTCTTAGAACAGTTTCAATCAGTGGTAAAATATACAAGGTCTGTCCAGAGGTGTCCAGTCATGTAATATGAAATATAGAGACGTTTATTGAAGAAGATACAAGATACAAGAAATATTGTATGTAGGACAATGATGCCTTGGTCCCCTTCAAAGTAGGCACCTTAGGAACTCACACAATTCTCCCAACAGCCATCAGCTACCCCATCCTACTTTCCTGAATCTCACTGATGCTCTGAAATCTCTTCCCTTTCAAAGGTAATTTTACTTTTAGGAAAAGCCAGAAGTTACAGGTTGCCAAATCTTGGCTGTAGAGGGGCTGAGTCACCTGGGTGATTTGATGTTTTGCTGAAAACCTCTGCACAAGACGTAACATGTGTGGGGGGGGGGCATTGTCATGATGAAGCTGCCAATCACCAGTTTTCCATAGCTGTAGACTTCTGAATCATCTGAATAGTTTCCATGGGGGATGATCAAGCTTAACATAAAATTTTATACAGATTAATTGCTCTACTCACTCATTTTGAATGCCAGGGTCATATAGTACATGTGTTTACTCAATGGTATCTTACACCTCCCTGACCAGTACAGTGATATAATCATTGTTCACGCATGCACATTCCAGTCCACTCTCTTTGGCTGGCAGGTTACATCGATGTACGGTTGG
This sequence comes from Tonatia bakeri, assembly GCA_004024845.1. Taxonomy (NCBI): domain Eukaryota; kingdom Metazoa; phylum Chordata; class Mammalia; order Chiroptera; family Phyllostomidae; genus Tonatia; species Tonatia bakeri. Next base: position 155,453 of record PVIA01000233.1, on the reverse strand, counting down.
TGCTCATAGTGTTAACACTGGCTTGACTTTTTCTGGGCAGACCTTGTATAAATGTTTATAAACTATAAATTTGTAAATGTTGAACATACAATTGCTTTTTGGTTTTCCAGTCTTTGGTCAACCCAATAATGACATATCCTGAAAAGACACACTTACTTTTAAAAGCAAGAAGTAGTGAGGAGTATTACACTGTGGCAATGGTCAAAAAATGACTTTGTTTCTTTTATACCTGATCCCACAGGCCTACCCATGTTGTTAACTAGGCTAGAGTAGATCCCCAACCCCAAGTAGTCAGTCCATGAGCTGGCTAGTAGCTATGATCTGTCATTGACTATGTAGCTATGACATGTCATTTCACATGTTCTGCCCAAACATGTAAAATGATGATTAATAAACCCAATTATTTTTTTTATTTTCCAGAAATCTTAGCCAGAAACATAGGAAACTAATTAATTGGTAGTAGGTATAGATGTAAGCAAAAATAGAGGTATCTACAAAACATATTTTCAGAGAGAATTAAAGTAACATTCAAGAGCTCCTGCTTCTTAGGAACATTTGTACATTTTGGGAATTGCCAAAGCTGCCATCCCACTGCAGCTACATCTGGACCGAAGACGTTCATGTATCCCTGAAGCCTGGCAGTATGGCAGGACTTCTTATTATCTCTCTGTATGTCTTTAAAACAAATGTCAAATTTATTTAAGTGACCAGAAGGAGCTCCATTAATTTCAAACAAAAGAGTGATCACACATCAATGTGAAGTCCACACTAGGATTTTAAAGACTAGAGCAATGCTTTAATTTTAGGATTTAGAAGGGAAAGAAGCCAAGACACTGGATACTTGACTATGTAATCGGCCTTGAGCAAGTGAGTATGATATACCTTCTGAAATTAAGCTAAATAATCTTAGCTTTCATCCCTTTACTCCCCACTGCCAATACAAACCTCTAGAAAGATGTCTTGTCATCCTGCTTGTTAAATTTAAAATTAGTCCACATGGCCCCAACTTCCCTTGAACTTGAGAGCACAGTCTCCAGTAATGAGGTCACAATTTTGACTGACATTTTTAGCCTATTACTTTAAATGGTCAGAATCATTGTGATTAGGATTCCAGTTTTTTTCAGAGACAAGTATAAGTATTTAAGCAATAAGTAAATGCAGGACAGTGACAGTGTCCTCTTTTAGAGGACACATGAATGACATATGAATGATTTTGACTGAAAAAAGGTATTGAGGGAATACTTCTGTGGTCATATCACAAACATGCACACACAATATTTTTTGAGAACTAAAATGTTTTACTTGTTTTATTTCATGGACTTGGAAGGCCAAAATCCCCTCACATTTTTCCTTATGGCATCTCTATTTAATTTTCATGATTTAGACTCGAATCGCACCATGCGTGACAGTAACCGGACTTCTCTTGACTTTCTAAGCCTGTGGTGTCATCTGTAAGAAACCTTAGGTTCTCAGTTTTTCAATGGCACTATCCTGTTGGAGAGTTTCAACAGCTCCAGAAGGATAGAAATCTATGATCGCTTAGACAATCTTGCAGACCTCAGGCTCCTCCCTCCAAGACCACCATTCAGTGTAAACCACAACATCTCTTGACAATTAGAACTTTCTAAATGGTCTTTCTGCTTCCATTTTCCCTCACCACAAAACGTTTTTTACAAAGCAGCCAGAGTGCATTTTTAAGTGTAAATCTGATTTTGTCATACTCAATTCACATACTTTATTTAAATCCGTTCAATGACTATTCACAGCTTTGAGAATAAAGTCCTAATTTTTCACTGTGGACTCATTCCTGACTTCATCTCATGCAGCTCATCCCATTCTCACTGATCTCTAGATTTTTCTCATCTCCAGAACTTAGCATTTGTTTGCTTTACTTGTTTTGGAACAAACATAACTTGGCTCTCCCTGTGACTGAATAATAAAATATTGTATTGTCATGTACATATTATATATTTATGTGACATATATAGTAAACATATAAATATAATGTATGAATACAATACAACTTCATAAAGTATAGTAAAACTACAATATTTGAAGTCTGCCGAGAAGTAAAGCTAGTCTTGAATTCCACCCTAGTATGTCTGCACATTGGTAGAATTTCACCTTGAGGACCACTTTGTAATCAGCAGTCTGAAGAGTTTCAGAATTTCAAAATATAGACTTCAAAGATCCAGTGCATGCTACATGACAAGCATTTCCTCTCCTACTCAGTTTACCACTGTGAACTATGTTTGTAGCTAATCTAGTCACCTTGAAGGATCTAATAGGGACAGATATGCCACAGATAATTTTTGGCACTTTAGAAGAACTTTGATCTTGTACTTTTTTTTTTCAGTGGCTGAAGAAAAATATTTAGGAATGACTCTAGGGGGAAAGTTTCTATACAGAACAACTCTCACAAAAATATTCTGAGTGGTTTTCGTGTGTGTCTTCTCTGCTTTAATGTAAAAGCAACTCCAATTTCATCTCTTGGCATAAGTTCTGTATCTGCTAATTCATCAGTAGTATTTAAATCTTTGAAGGGTCACATATACTTACTTGCAATGATTGTTATATAATATATTAGTAATAATGGGTTTGGAATCAATAAATAATATTGATTTAGAAATAGAATGTAAGCATATAAACACGTTCAGTACAAATGTATTTTCCTGGGGGGAAGACTGAAACGCAGATCTCATTTAAACACTTTATAAATTGTTAAGTGTTTAATTATATTCCTTATGAAATGAACAGATCAAACTTTAGAAAGCCTGCATAATGCAGGACAAACAACAAAGCACCAATATTGTCTTTGTGGATTTTTTAAAACAAACCATTACATTTTGAATAAAAACTAGTTTTTCTCTTTTTCCATAATTCTTACATTTTGGGCCATGTTCCTGCTTACTTTATAGAAGCATCAGAGGTTTGGAGGATATTAAATATATAATACAGTTCAGACAAGGCATTTTTCTTGAGAGCAGTACTAGGGGGGAAGAAGGTTGAAACAAATGTTTACTGAACTTATGCTAAGCCTGATGCTTGGCGGTGAAGATTTTGAAATAACAAGACCCAGCGCTGTTCTTATGTCTATTAGGGAAAAACAAAGGTTCTGCATGGGTGGCAGGATATAATACAGTGTAGTAAGTGCTCTACATAGAAGTTAGGTTCATATAATGCATTGTCTGAATATAAAGGAGGAAACCATTAATTTTAAGTGGATGGCTGTAGGAGAATTGGCCCTCGAAAACAGCTGCAGAGAGAGAAGTCACCTGAGCAGGACTTCCAAGAATGAGTCAGAGCACTCATGGAAGACCCACAGCACAGTTGGAAGAGAAGAATCGACTCTCCCTATCATGGACTCTTCTACGTGATGGAATAAAATGAAAGGTCTCTTACTAATTCTAATTCAGTGTGCTCCTAAATTATTTCATGTCTTCAATTGTTTTATTAGCATGTAATCTGGCATTTCTGCCCTTCCTCTAAATTCTACACTAACAGAATTTGATGAGATTCTTTCCTTTTTGGCACATTGATAGCAGAGGTGGCTGGCCATCGATGAAGGCGCATTGAAAAGCTGACGATCACTGCAGAAGTTGATTAACACCTTGTTCTACATAACATGCCTCTCTTTTTTCCCATGGGCACAGTCAGATGACTGGAGTCTGAAATGAGGGAAAAGATTATGGTCAGTCAACACAACTGATATAAAAACTCTCTGAGAAAATTGTTTTCTCATTTTGTTGTGCAGCCTGCCTCTGATCTCAGCAACATCAAACCATGCTGCAACAAATCCTTGTGTAGTTTAATTTCTTCCAAACTAAACTGGGAAGTGTGCAAGTGTTAATATATGTGTTGAGGTATGTTTATAAATCATACAATAATGTGAAATTTAGATGCAACTTGAGAACACTGCATCAAGATAAGAACACAGGAAGAACACATTTTGATATTGATATTTGAATAAGCTTATGTGTCAAACTCATGTTACACAAACAGAGCTATTGCATTTAGCAAGGAAATGTGTGTGTGTGTGTGTGTGTGTGTGTGTGTGGTAACTATAAATTTAGCTTTAATTTAGATTGCCGAGCTATAATTTATTCAGGAGTATCTCATGGTCTTAATTTACAGTTGGCAAGACAAAAGAAAAATTCTGGTTTAGGTGTTCGTGTCTGATCATTGCCAGGAGGTAGAAATAAAACTGTCGGTTTAGTCTGCCTCAGACAACAACAACCGGCCTCGGAGAATATCTCAAAGTGCGACATTGTGGTTACTAGAAATGTACTGTGACTTTATTTCTTCAAAAACTATTTGTTGTTTCTGGAGTTCATGATAAAGCATAAAAGCCTAGTAAACTATTCATTGAGTATAATTTGAGAATTCTTTCTGAATTTCTCAGTATTGGGGAGGCTAAGTTCTATTTTATGTAGTGAAGGATTCCTGGAGCTATTCGGGCTCTATAAAGGCTGCCACTGTTTGGGGCAGCTGTGAAAGTACAGGAAGCTGTTGACACGCAGGTGGCAGGAATAACTGCTGATGGCTGAGAGAGCCACCAAGAAGTTCAGGATTCAAGAGACCATCTTCACTCCTGACTGGAGTAGTTCAGTGGATTGAATGCGGACCTGTAAACCAAAGGGTTGCCAGTTTGATTCCCAGTCGGGGCACATGCCTGGGTTGCAGGCCAGGTCCCCAGTAGGGGGCACATGAGAGGCAACCACACATTGATGTTTCTCTCCCTCTCTTTCTCCTTCCCATCCCTTTTCTTTCAAAAATAAATAAATAAAATCTTAAAGAAAAAGAAGAGAGAGACCGTCTTCAGTGATACCCACCTAACCATTCACTTAACCTACTGGTTTTCTAAATGTAATTTTCACTGGAGAAAAAAAAATGAGAAAGCAAGAATGGAATGTATAGTGGTAAAATATGCCTTCTGATTCTGGGCAGAAAATACATGGCTTGTGAAAAGAGAGTGAGACCTGAAATACTTAACTTACACGCACTCTTCAGTTTTATTCTTTCCAAGTATTTATTGGTTCATGACAACTATTTGTTTACCACAATCAGAAACAAACAAAAAAAATCTTTGGCCTAGATCTCAGTAACTAAGTTAATGTTATTCTAACTAAGCTAATGTTATGATTAAACTTTCTCTTTAAGTTGTTAATGCCTGTGAGAAAACATGAAAAAAATTTTCAAAGTTGTATCTTGTTCAAGTTGGCCAGATTTCTTTCCATCTACTATGCAGAATGTGAAACTAAATTTTCTGCCAAAGACAGTGGCGATAATAAGGTTTAGAATAATTTCTATTTTAGGAAATATTAGGGAAAAGTATGTATTTTTAAGTGACAGTGCTACCTTACAACTCTCTAAATAAGACTTTTCTCTTCAGAATGTTAATTCTAAAAGATGAGACATTGTTGGTGTGGCTAAATGGGTTGAGTGCCGACCTGAGAACCAAAGGGTTGCCAGTTCAATTCCCAGTCAGGGCACATACCTGGGTTATGGGCCAGGTCCCCAATACGGGGCCCATAAGAGGCAACAACATATTGATGTTTTTCTCCTTCTTTTTCTCCCTCCCTTCCCTCTCTTTCAAAATAAATAAGTAAAATCTTAAAAAAAAAACAAAATAAAAGATGACATATGCAAGAGTAAAAATTGTAACTTGTCTATAAAATAGACCGAGGGCTATTTACAAAACACAAGTTTTATTGTGCATAGGCATTCCTGTGGCCCAATTCTATATGAATGTGTGAACATCTGTTAAGATTCAAGTCCTGATTAGAATTATTAATTTTCAAGAAAGGAGGAAAACTTTGTTTTTGGCTTATTTAATTTTTAAAATGTATAGTCTATCTGCCCATAATCATAAACACAAAATTTCAGCACTTTGACTTCTTTCCAGAATATAGTCTCAAATTTGCCACAATGATTACTATGCAAGGAGTCTGTAATCTATTTATTCACTTAAATCAGTGTTTCACGATCTTTCTAAAACCCACACTCCCATTTAATAAACATAAAAATCTCATGGTTTCTTAGAGTCTCAACAACTTTCCTATTGAGTATAACTGTTTTCTGCATACTCCCACCAACCAAAAATTGTTGCTTTACCATTTATACATATTGTAACAATAAGAATATTACATTAATTTAATGAATATTAAAATATGTAAATTTTGAATATGCTTCATAATTCATGTTCCCCTCCTGAGCTACTTCTATATGTTGGGGGGCAAGCAGACAATAAAGTATGTCACCAAATGAAAACCACTTCACTAGATATCATAAGTACCCTAACTGTTACCTTGCTAGACAACCAGAGAGCTATACAACCAGCTTGCATTTCCTTTCTACTTCCTGCTTAATCTGAAATTGTATTAAGGAATTCTATTTTGAATTTTTGCATTGGCTTGCATCAAGAGAATTGATAAATGAAAGTTGTGTAAAAGTTAATATTGTATTTATTACTGGATATTGTTAAGAATAGAATCCACTATAGTGTACATATCCTTTTCATGAATTCATGAAGATACATATGTTGGATGGAGTGGGAGAAGTAGAGACTTTGCTTTTCCTAAGGAAACATTTTATTTATTTGTACATGCATCTTGTAACTGTTTTGTTTTCATCTTTATTTTGGCCACTGAGAATCTTCACCCAAACATAAGCTCACTTCTTTTAATTGTACAATGCTTTATCACGTAGATTTTATTTAACCTAATCTCTAGGTGGTTAAGAGAATCAACCTGGGAGTCCACTAATCTGAGACTAAATGACAGACAGCTCTTGGTATTTACTAGCCCTGTGACCTTAGGCAAATAACTTTAAGACTCCAAGTCTTCAATTCCTCATATGAAAACAAGAAACTAAAAATATCTTCCTCCTAGAGTTCCCATGAGTATTAAAAGAGATAATTTGTAATGTTTAATATAGTTTGTGGCAAATGAAACATTTGTCATTAGAATATTCACAATCTGTCCCTGGCCAAGTGGCTCAGTTGGTTAGAGCATAGTCCTGTACACCAAAATGTTGGGGGTTTGATTGCTGGTCAGGGCACATACCCAGGTTGCTTGTTTAATCCCCGGTTAGGGTGTATATGGGAGGAATTCAGTCCATGTTCCTCTCTCACATCGGTGTTTCTCTCTTTCTTTCTCATTTCTCTCTCTCTCTCCCCCTTTCTCTCCTTTCCTTTTTCTCTAAAATCAATGAACATATTCTTGCATGAATATTTAAATATATATGTGTACAATTTGAATATTTCCCTTTTGCCCTGATACCTTTAACTTTGTTTTTATTTGTTTGTTTTGCATCTTGTTTTTGTTTTTTACTTTGGTGTTACAGTGTTTATTTAGGGAGCTTCAAATGCCTTCTATAATAAGGTTGAACATGAGTAAATAAAGATAATATCATGCCTGTGGAATTCTTCAGAGAAGCTGAGGGAGGCAAGTTGAGGGTTATAAGGAGAGCTGGAATTCCAGGGATGGCATATGAGGTGATTTTGAGGGTATTAATCACATGCGATTTTGCTGAATAAGTGAATATTTAAAATTTTTAGTATGCTTAATTTGTTCTTTTTAGTTTCTCTTTCATTTTTTTTTTTGTCTGCTTTGCCTTGTCCACCTCCAACTGTACTTCCCCGGCCTTAAAATCTATGTCCTCCTTTGGCTCTCTTTGACAAAGTGTTAGAGGCGATTCAAAGTATTGAGTAGGGTGTTAAATGGGGTAACTTTGAAGTGAGAGCAGTCTCCTTCACAGAGCCAACATTTGAGAACTGGAAAGGAACAGCCTTCCACCCCCATCTCATATCCCATCTCTGGTGGCCTGATGATCAATGAATACCTGAGTAAGTTTCTGAAGAACAGGGTTTAATTTCTCCAGCTACACAATTTCTTCCATGGGCATTACAGCTAAGGAGTGAGTCCTAATACCAAAGCTAATGCCATAGCTCAGCCTCATAGATGAAATAGTGTTTCAACATATTTCAAATAGGATTTTAAAGCTTAATGCTTCATGAATGGGCAAGGTAAATTTTATATTTGTTTTCCTTCTAATAATAATATTGATTAAGATCATATAAATACCATTGCAGTAAATGCAAATACTAACTATAGGGCATGAAATTTAGACAGATTTTCTTATACACTTGTATGCTAGAGGCACATGAATTTGTAGTTACAGCCATTATGCAATTTAGGCATGTATTTTTTAATATAATTGAAGTGGGAATAAATGAAATGGAAGAAAGTAACTATAAGATGTAGTCACGGACAATACAAAAAATATTTTTTAAAAATTTCTTGAAGTGATCATCTTTGATAGATATGGCTCTTACTATATTACATTAAACCTAGTCCAAACAAGATTTTATTCTCACCACTCAAAACCTGTTTTCATTTCTGTTACCACTGACCTCCATGTTCCTAAATGCTGTGATCAATTGACAGTCTTCATCTTGATTATCAACATCACATTATACAAATGATTGCCACTGTTTTTTTATGCACTTTTCTCTTTCAAATTCAGGGTTGCCATACATGTTTTCCGTATCTCATTGATTGCTTGTTTCTGATTCATCCTCTTCTACCCAAACTCTAGAGCCCTCGAGAACCCTCGAGCTCCCTAGAGCTCTGTCCTTGCATCCCTCTCCTCTCCATGTATATTCATTTCCTGATTATCTCATTTAGACATCATTTTGTATACTAATGATAAGCTTATGACTCCCCATTTTTTGATGACTCTCAAATTTGTATCTTCAATTTGCCTCTGCCCTGGAGTCCAGGCTCACATATCCAGCGTCTCTCTGTTCACGCCTAATAGACATCTCAACTCAACATGCTTGACATGAAATTTCTGATCTCTCTCATCCTCTAACCTGTTCCTTCTGCCTTCTCAAGCTTGGTTGATCTCAACTCTGTCCTTCCAGTTGCTCAGGCCAAAACCTTTAGAATCATCAGTGACTATTCTCTTTTCTTCACCCTGCATAACCAATTTGTTAGGAAGTCTTGTTGACTCTTTCTTCAAAATATTTTCTGAATCTACTAACTTCTTATCACTTTCTTTGGTAACACGCTGGTCCAAGCCGTCATTATTTTCTATCTGTTTAACCATAATATCTTCTTTAATAGGCCTGTCTTTTATTCTGGTCCCCATGGCTGATTCTCAAAACACCAGCTATATCGATACTGTTAAAATATGTCATAGCATACCATTCCTCTGCACATTCCTCATGCCTGTGTCTCCCATTTCATTCTACATGAAAGTCTAACTCATTACAGTGGGTCACAAGGCCCCTGCTCTGGCTACCGTTTGCCTCCCTAACCTCCTGTACTACTCTTCTCCCCTTTGCTCACTCTGCTTGGATCACACTGACCTTTGTGTCGTTCCTTAAACATGACAGGCAAGTTGTTACCTTAGGGCCTTTGTTACAGCTTTACTTCTAGCCTGGAATTTTTTTTTCCATGTGTGTATGTGAGGGTAACTTTCTTACATTCTTTAAGCTTTGCTCAAATATCTCCTTTTGAATGAGGCTTACTTTACTGTACTTAATGCTATAGCCTGCCCTTCCTTAGTACTTCCACCTCTTCCTACCCTAGTCAACTTCCTATGTCCCCCTTCTTTATCAATTGCATCCATTTATTATACTGTATAATACTTATATGTCACATTTTGTTATTATTTATCTCTCCCCAAGAAATATAAGCCCTTTCAGTGCATTTAGTGTTCTTTTTACCTATTGATTAATTGCAACTTTATGTTTTGCTACCATACACATCTTTGTCTACAAAGTATTATCTGTTTAAAGAAGTGTTTCCTAAAATGGGTTCCCAGGTATGGGATTACTGGGAATAGGAATTTTGGTAAATATTATTAAAATTGCTTTCCAAATGAATTATACAAATATTTATTAAACTTGGAATGTACTATGTTTGTATCAGCAATGTGGTACTGTCTATTTATTATATCTTTATCAAAATTGTGTTGACTTTGTTTGCCTTTATAAATTGCTTGTGTTTTTTTCACCTTTATAAATCACCAATCTGATTTCACCTTTATAAATGTCTTTGTATAATTATCTATTAGTGTTTTGGGTTTTTTCTTATTAATTTATCAAATTTGTGTTTAATTTGTTAAAAACTATGTATTTTATATTGGTGATTACATAATAGCTATAATACATAGGTATAAGGTACATACATTGTAATTCTAAAAATTGAGCCTTTAAGGAAGCTAAACCTTCAGTGGCTTTACTTATAGGTATTACAGAGAGAAGATTTCCAAGGGAACTTTAATAATAGTAGTCCAAGTGTGCATCAGTAGATGAGTGTATAAAACAACTATGGTACAATTTATACAAGGGAATACTACTCAGCTGTAAAAGTTTCTTTTTACCCTTTGCAACAGCATGGATGGACCTGGCGAACATTATGCTAAGAGAAATAAGACAATACCATATGATTTCATTCATATGTGGAATCTAATAAACAAACTGAACAATGAACAAAATAGAGAAAGATCTATATATAGAGAATAGGCTGACAGCTCTGGGTGGGTGGCAGAGGGTGGAGGGATAGAGCAAAAAAGAAAAACAAACTCATGGACACAGACAACATTGTGGTTATTGGGGTGGAGGTGGGTGTAGGAGAAGGTGGAAGAGGGTAGAAAAGGAATAAATGGTAATGGAATAAAGTATAATAAAAATGTCTTCTAAAAATTAAAAAATAGATGAGCTGCTAAGAAAAAAATTAAATGTTTGTAAAAATTTTTGCCATCTAAAGGTGCATGGAGCCCAGTGCATATTTCCAAATGAAATTCCACAGAAAAAGTTTGAAGTATTTGTAGTAAAGGTTACTTTTGAGCACTGTCTAATGTCCCTATAAAAATGTGGCAAAAGTGCAAAGTAGATAGAACAGAGAAATAAACAGAGGTTGGGTGCATAAATGAGCATGACTTAGAAATGCACTCCCATTGATAAACTGTCAGCATCAATTGTACTTTTAAATTTTCCTTTTCTCAGAATTTATTCTCTGGTACCAATTTCTAGCCAAGGAGAATGACATTGATTGTAGATAATTGAGACTGAACTTTTGGGGTGATTTTAAAGGTGATGTTAAATCTCTTCATATTTTGCTTATTGGTATTTTAAAGATATAATGATAATGATCTTACATTTACAGCCAGGGCAAGCTAAAAAAAAATCTCCCATTACTGCAGAGACTCTGTCAAAGACAATTCATTTTATTGGATTTTTTTGGGGGTGGTGGGGGATGGTATCTTTAGTTAAGGATGCCATATGACTTCTTTGGTTTTATTACATTACATGTCCTAAAACCTTTACCCCCAAAGTGAATTTATACTGATATTATGCAAAAAGATCAAGTTTTCACCACCAAGCTGCTGCCCTTTCAAGGGTTAAATGTGGCCTCTATTTGGCCGTGTGCAGCAACATTGCAAAACACTGTGAGGTGAGAATGAAGAATCTCTTTGGACCCAAAAAGAATTTAAGTAAGCAGAATGTAATTACCCAAGTTGGACTTAAGCCAGAATGACAGGGTTAACATCCTTACTAACATCCATCCTAATTGAAGAAAATTGAAACTAACAACAGCTACTTTCCCAAAATGTGAGTCATACAACTCTTCCTAGTGTCTTTCATTTTCTCTTTATTGATAGAGTCTCCTAGGCAAGGACTGGATTTCATCTTAGTCAGCTGTCTATTCCCAGAAAAACTGTTGTTCATTACTGATATAAAAATACAATCTACTCATTGCTCAACAGATTTATAAATGTAAGGAGTATATAATTTCTCATTTGGTTTTTAGGTTAAAAAAATATATACATGGCACAAACCCCAGGTTTGTAGAGTTTGAAAAATTATTTTTTTGTTAAATCAAATAAAATGATACTCATTTGGCTAAATCTATGGAAACATTAAAATATAGGATTCTGAATAATCTAAGTTTTAAAAAATATTTCATACCCTCTATAAAACATAACAATATCCCCTTGAATACAGTATATTTAATTTATTTATTTGTTTTGTTCTATACAAAAATGTGGACTCTTGAGGACTGGGACTATTTATTTTTCATCCTCATGTTATTTTTCATCATTATATAGCATATACTCCTGGCACAAAATGGATATTCAATATATGTTCCTGGGTACTTCTTGTTCACTTTACTTACTTGTATCACAAGTAAGTAGCAAGTTTGCATGAAAGAAATAGTGTGAAATTTCATTTTTTTTGGAATGTAGATTTTCTTAAATTTATTAATCCTCACTTTTTATTTTTGTTGGAATATTCCCAACTAAGAATCTTCTAATGTTCTAATATTTTATTTTCCTTTTACTAGAAGCAATCACTATCTTATAATTAAATACATTTAATTAATAATAGGAGTTTTAATTCCTACTCTCTTGGAAATTGTTTTCCATTTTAATCCCAGTTAAAAATGATAAATGCAAGAAAGACCTTGCTAATTCATGAGCATGTTAAATTACAGCCTAAATTACCTTTCAGCTAATTGTTCTTCAAATGACACTTTAGCTAAACGTCATGGAGCTGCCCTTGTGGTAGGGGCTGGGTGTACGTGCAAAATAATCTGAAGACTCATTGGAGGTAAACATCAAGAGAACAGATACCAGCTCCCGTGATTTTCTTTATGTTAATATTACTTTTCCCATGGTGCTTGGCAATTTTGAGACTGCTAGAATGCCGTTTGTAGACAATAGCAAAACAAGACATAGATGTAAGTGTGATACGGTATACTGGCCCAGAAACAAAAAGAACATGTGAAAACTGAAGTGAACAGATTACATGGATAATTTATTTATTTGAGGTTTCAAAGTAGGTGGTTACACTATGATAATGGTTGAACAGTTTACCTTGAATAAAGGAATCTCTAAACTTTAGCCTTCTCAAATAAAGTTTTCTTGTTTTTGTCTTTTTTCAAAATTCAGAAAGTTTGGTAACTCATTCAGTGTTTCACATTTCATGAAGCTATGCATGCATGGCCTGGGATTAGGACAGGTGTCAGTCAGAAATATAGCATTAGTGTAAAAAGTGCTGTTCTTGCGGAATTTCCAACCCAATTTAAACCTATTCATTTTTGATATCTTATAAAAAATATTTAGTATCATGGGATTTACAGCCCAATTTTCTGACTGAACAGGTTCAGATAATTTCTAAAAAGCTTATGATAAGCAACTTTAAAGTTTTGGCCAAATCTATAGTAAATTTGCTGTAAAAATCACACAATACCTTCCAATGGCAAGTGTAAATGACATCCACAGTATGTAATAATTTTCATTATTTGCAATACTATCTCTCTTCATCTAGAGTTCAAGTCAACAAACATTGATTAAATGCCTTCTATGTATGTTAAGTCCTAATCCAAGAGAGGGGTCTATCCACATTTCAGCACCTGATCTATTTAGACTACCAGAGCCACTATTTTCTCATGGTCAAATAAAAAGAGAGGGGAAGAGATCAACAGCCATCTATATCTGAGCAAAACGGTGCAGGAGGCTTTGTTGTTTTGATCATGCTGCTCAGCTTCTGAACAACTTTCTAATTGGGGCAGTAAAAGATCATAAGCTATGTGGGAACCGAGTGGTGTTCTTGGGGCAAGTACTAACAAAGAACTCACCTTCTGTACTCTTAGAGAGGAGGGTAGGTGACCTATATGTGTCTGGTCAGATGCAGCTACCCCAGAGTTTGAATTTGGGGGGCATGAGACAAAGGTGATATGTTCAGCTGAGGTTATTTTTACAGCAAAACTGATGGAGTGCAGATTGAACAGTATGATCTCTCTGGTGTTATTAGGTGTGTTTAGGTGACATTGTAAACAGAAATGGAGAATTTTGGCTGTATTTCTTCTCCCGTGGATCTTTGACAGGCTTTGTGTTCTAGACTTCTTCTTATCAGTGTCCTAACTTGCTCCCTTACAATAGATTTCTTTTGTGTTTAAGTTAACTAACAAAACTTTCTGTTGTTTGCAACTCAAAAGCCTGACTGATAGTAAATAAATATGGTGTCATGACGATAAGACTTGTTTTACATCTGCAACTAGCATTATGAAGCCGTAAATACCAATCCAAACTACTTACAAGTTCCTAACACATATATTAAGACTTCAGGTGAAATTAAAATAGAAGAAAACTCAATAGCACATATTTTTTCCTGATATCCATGTTTATGAAAAATAATTGAACTAGTTCTAAAAATTTATTTAGAAACTATGTGTGACTTCTGGTTTGGCTCTAGCCTGTAAGGAGTTTAGAAATTGTTACCCTAACCTAACAACAAGGAAAAAGCTAAAAAAAAAAAAAAAACTGAAACATCAGCAACTCTTTCTAGATGTTTCAAAAGAAGTGAGGTTGCAGGGGAAACCACCATCTCTCAAAGCTGAAGAACTAGACAAGTGAATACAGAGATACACTAATTACCCCTTAACAGAAACCTCCTTGGGAACCATTGCCAGTATAGGGAAGCCTAAACTGCAGTTGAGGAATTTGCAGTGGCTTAGAATAGATGAGTCTGAGGAGCACTGCAGGGGGCCCATCTCAAAAGAGGTCCCAACACTTTTGTAAGTTTTAATTCCACAAGCTCGGCCAAGTACTCAGTCAATACTAGAAAACTATTCCTGTGCTTCTGGTGGGGGAGGAAAGGAACCATACTGAAACATCCCAGAGCATTCTGTTCTTATCAAGTTCTGCCATCTAGGGAAACTCTGTTAGCAGATAGCAGTCTTGGGGTTTTATCAGAGCTTACTGACTTGGGGGAGAGAAATACCTAACCTCCCATTCTAGTCATCTATATGGGAGGAGGAAATAATTCCAACCCCCTCTAGCCTCCCACATAGGAGAAAAAGAAAACCCAACTCCAGCCATCCTTCCCAGCTAAAATGGTGGGGGGGACCTGAAAAGCACTTGTGAAGGTCACACTTAGAGGCACAGACTTACTAAAAGACTGAGACCTAGTCAAAAGACTGTAGAATGCTTCTTGTGACCCCCTTTTCTTATCACTGCACTACTAAAGTTCTGTCTACCTCACTTCCTTTCACTTAGTACATCATGTCTGACTACTAAAAAAAATTACAAGCACACTAAAAAGCAAAACACACAGTGTAAAGAGACAGAGCAAAAACCAGAACTAGACTCAGATATGGTAAGAAAGTTGGAATTATCAAACTGGGAACTTAATACAACTATAATTAATATGCTAAAGGTTCTCATGCATAATGGAAACATATTCATAAACACATAGGAATTGTAAGCAGAGAGATAAAAACTCTAAGAAAAAACCAAACAAGAATGGCACAGACCAAAAACACGATGACAGAAATGGAGAATGCCTTTGATGAGCTCATTAGTAGATCTGACACAACTTAAGAAAAAATATCTGACATTGAAGATATATCAATAGAACTTACAAAATGAAAAAGGAAAAAAAGACTGAAAACACAGAACAGGAAATCAAAGTGTGGGACAGCACAAAGATGAAACATGTGTAATGGGAATAGCAGAAGGAAAGAGAGAAAGAAAGAAACAGAAGCAAAGTACCAAGCAATAATGACTGAAAATTTCTCCAAGTTAATATCAGACACCAAACCACAGAAGCAAGAAGCTCAAAGACCATGAAGCAAGGCAAATGTCAAAACAAAATTAAACAAAAACAAATCAAAACTACATGTAGACATGTCATATTCAGACTTTGAAAAAAATCACGAGGAAAAAAATATATTGAAAGAAGCCAGGGGAAGAAAACATCTTACCTGTAGAGGAGCAAAGATAAGAATTATATGCATTTTTCCTCAGAAACATTGCAAGCAAGAAGAGAATGGAGTGAAATATGAAAGTGGTTAAAAGAAAAATGCCAACCTGGAATGCTGTACCCTGAAAAAATATCCTTCAAAAGTAAAGGAGAAATAAAGACTTCATCAGACAAGTATAAATTGAAGGAATATGTTTCCAGTAGACTTGCCTTGAAAGATATGTTTTAAAAAGTTCTTCAGAGAGAAAAAGAATGACATACAGAAAGAAAGGATAAGCATCAAAAAAGAAAAAAGTAAAGATAAAATAGCTTTTTTTCCCCTTAGTCTTGGTTGATTTAGCAGATATCAGGTTTTTAAAAATAATTATAGTAATGATGTATCTAATATTTATCCATGTGTATAAGAGAAATGAATGACAATGATACAAAAGATAAGAGGATTTAGATTTATTTTATTATCATAAGGCACTTGCACTATGTGTGAAATGGTATAGTATCGTTTGAAAGTAGACTTGGTTTAGTTGTACGTGTACATTGCAAACACTAGGGTAACCACTGAAAAAGTTTAAAAGATATATAATAATAAGCTAAGCTGGATTAAAACCCTCCAGGAAGGTAAAAAAGTAGAAGACAAAACCAGGAACAAAGAAAAAGGCAATGCCTAGAAAACAGTAAAATATAGGTAGATATCAATCCAAATATTTCAACAATCACTTCAAATGTCAATGGTTTAAAGAAACCAATTAAAAGATCAAAGTTGTCAGAGTGGATAAAATCATAAGACCAAGCTGTATACTGTCTATATGTGACCTACTTAGATACATAGAGTATCTACTTAGAAACATAGATACATATAGATTAAAAGTAAAGTGATGAAAAATGAAATACAGTGAGTATTAGTCTGCTTGGACTGCCATAACAAAATACCACAAACTGGGTAACTTAAAAAAATTTCTAACAGTTCCGGAGTCCATGATTAAGGTACTGACACAGTAGATTTCAATTTGAGGCCTCTTCTCTTGACCTGCAGGTGACTGCCATCTCACTGTGTGATCACATGTCCCCTTCTTTAGGCATGCATGAAGGAAGAGAGAATGCAAGCTCTCTGGTGTCTCTTCTTATAACGGCACTAATCCCATTGTAAGGGTTTTACCCCATGACCTCGTCTAACCCTAATTACCTCCCCAAAGCTGCATTTCCAAATACCATCACACTAGCAGTTAGTGCTTCAACATATAATTTTGGGGGGACACAAAGAGTCAATACATAACACTTTTGTAACACTAATCAAAAGAAAGCATGATTAGCCATATTAATATCAAACAAAGCAGACCTTAGAATAAGTAAAGTGATCAAGGATAAAGAAGATCATTATATAATGATAAAAGGATCAATTCTCAAAGAGACATAAAAATCCTTAATGTGTGCATGCTTTATGACATAGTATCAAATATATGAGACAGAACTGCAAGAAGAAATAGATAAATCTATTATTATTGTTGGAAACTTTAACATCCCTCTCTCAGAGAAGGACAGGTCCATCAGGCAGAAATTCTTTCATGATACAGTTAAATCTATAGCACCATCAATCACCTGAATATTATTGGCATCTATTGACTGTTTCATCCAAAAAAAACCCGCGGCAAAACACACATTGTTAATCTAGCTCACATGGAATCTTCACCAAGATAGACCATATTCTTGGCCATAAAATAAAACTTTTCAAATTTAAAAGGAAAGAAATCACACACTGCCTGCTGTCATACAACTAGAGTTAAACTAGAAATAAATAACAGAAAGATAGCTAGAAAACCCCAAATACTTGAGCAATAAACAACATACTTCTAAGTAGCATGTGGGTCAAAAAGAAATAACAAGAAAAATTGAAAATTGTTTTAAGCTAAATGAATATGAAAATACAACTCATCAATATTTGTAGAATGCAGTGAAAGCAGTGCTTAGAAAGAACTAATTACTACAAATTCAAATATGGTAATCTTCTTCTTTTTCAAAAGAAGAAAGATCTCAAATCAATAGTCTAGGTTTCCACTTTGGGAAACTAGAAAAAAATAAAAGAGCAAATCAAATCCAATACAAGTAGAAAAAGAAATAGAACGTAGAGGAGTAATGAATAATACCAAAAAAAAGGAAATAAAAAGAAGTTGACAAAAACAAAAGCTGTTTCTTTAAAAAGATCAATAAAAATGATAAGCCTTCAGCCAAACTAAGAAAAAAAGAGAGAGGAAAAAAATTATGAATATCAGAAATAAAAGAGGGGACATCAGTACAGATCATTAGATATTAAAAGGCTAACAAACACTATGAACTAGTCTATGCCCACAAACTTGGAAATGTACATGATACAAATAAATTCTTTGAGAGACACAATATGCAAAAATTCACAGAAAAAAAGGACAATCTGAATAGACCTATATCTTTTAAATAAGTTAAATCAATAATTACTGACTTTAAACAGAAAGCACCAAGCCCATGTGGATTCACTGGTAAATTCTCATAACTACTTAAGGAAGAAATTATATCAGTTCTGTGCAATCTCTTCCAGAAAATATAAGCATAGAGAATACATCCTAATTTATATTATGAGGCCTAGAGTCCCAAATACTAAACTAGATAAATACATTACAAGAAAAAAACAAGCCAACTACAGACCAATATCTTTCATAAACATAGATGAAAAAAGTCCTAAAAATTAGCAAATTAAATCTAAAAATATAAATATATGTAAAGTATTACACAGCATGATCACATAGGATTTACCCCAGATAGTCTATTACATCAACAGGCTAATGAAGAAATACCACATGATCATATCAATAGTTGCAGAAAAATCATTTGATAAAAATCTAATACTCATTGATGATAAAAACTACCAGAAATTAGCTGTAGAGAAGAAATTCCTCAACTTGCTTAAGAATATTTACCAAAAAGCTTATGGTCAATATCATACTTAAAACAGCCAGAAATTTGAAACTTTTTCCCTAAGATCAGATTCAAAGAAAGGATGATCTCTCTCACCACTCCTTTTCAATATTATACTGGAATTCCTAGCTAATGTGTAAGACAAGAAAAAGAAATAAAAGGAAACAGAACTTCTGCTCAAGATGGTGGCATTGGTAAATACAGCTTGCTTCCTCACAAGACCACATCAAAATTACAACTACAATATCGAACAACCATCACTCAGAACTGTCAAAAATCAAGTTAACTGAAAGTCTGACAACTACAGAATTAAAGAAATCACATCTATCCAGACAGGTGGGAAGGGCAGAGACATGGAGCACGGAACCAGCTGGCCCACATCCACTTGTGGTAGATGAAAATTCAGAAGGGGTAACTCATGAGTGAGGAGTTCAGCCCCACACCAGAAGCCCCAGCCCAGGGTTCCAGTGCCTGGAAGATAAGTCCCCATAACTTCAGTCTGCAAAAACCAGCAGGGAATGAGTTAGTGGAAGAACTTCTGGAGCCCCAAGCAATTCCTCTTAAAAAACCCACAAAAGGACTTACTCAGACTCACTCCCTCTGAGCTCTAGCCCTAAAGGCACCAGTGGCATATAGGAAGGAACTGAAGTGT
Source organism: Tonatia bakeri (assembly GCA_004024845.1). Taxonomy (NCBI): domain Eukaryota; kingdom Metazoa; phylum Chordata; class Mammalia; order Chiroptera; family Phyllostomidae; genus Tonatia; species Tonatia bakeri. The sequence goes on along the minus strand of PVIA01000233.1, from coordinate 136,083 downwards.
CTGGTACCAAAGCAGGAGCTGGGGGACAGTTTTCTCCCAAACTACAGAAAGGCAGAAAGAGGCCATTGTCCCTTTTCTGAGACTTCCCACCACAGAGTCACAGAGCCCATAGGCAGGAGTCATATCTCAGATTCTATATACCTGGCTAACACTGTTTGCCCCATCCTGGAGATGCCCTGAGACTCCTTCTCACCCAACTTATGGGCCCATCCAACTGTTAACCATGACTTTTCCATAAAAATGACTGGTCTTGGTTCATGCTTTATAACTTCCTAAATCCTATCAAACAAGCAACAGCTGGCCTCAGTAAGGCCACAGGCTTCACACCTCTTCATGCCTCAGGCATGCCACTAGCAGCAGTCAGCCTAGATTCACAGATTGGCTTTACCTGGGAATCTCCAAGACCAGCAAAAATAGAAGCCATCTCAAATTGCTTTAAAGCTCATGCAGGGTGGCTCTGGACATAACACAGGAGGGGGCTAACCTTGGCCTGCACCACCCAAGAAACCCCAAAGCCTTCACACCCAGTGGACAACTACAGACCACGCTGGAGCACCACCAACCCTGCCCCTGCACTGCTGATCCTCCACAGATGTCAGAAATTGGTGGTTAATAGTCACAGCCAGTCCTTGCATCTGATTGGCCTAGGCAAATCCCTCCCATTAATCTGCCAACAGTGACAAAAAAAAGAGTGTATTCAACCCACGAAAAGGACTCATCTCGAGTATCCAGGTTGGGAGATAGGGAGACTGTGCCACTGGACCCTTCAACACACCTACTAGATCAGACCACACTACCAAGACAGGGAGACATAGCAGCTCTATCTAATACATGGAAATAAACACAAGGTGGCTGCCAAAATGAGGAGACAAGGGAATATGGCTCAAATGAAAGAAAAGATCAAAACTCCAGAAAAGAGCTAAACAAAATGGAGATAAGCAATCTATCAGATGTGGAGTTCAAAACACTGGTTATAAGGATGCACAAGAAACTTAGTGAGGACCTCAACAACATATAAAAGATCCAGTCAGAAGTGAAGGATACAACTAATTGAAATAATGAACAATTTACAGGGAAACAATATTAGAGTGAATGAAGCCAAAAATCAAATTGATGATTTGGAACATAAAGAGGCAAAACAAACAAAAACCAATCAGAATAACAAGAAAGAAAAAAGAATTTAAAAAATATGAAGATAGTATAGGCAGTCTCTGGGACAACTTCAAAAGGTTCAACATTTGCATCATAGGGGTGTCAGAAGGAGAAGGGAAAGAGCAAGAAATTACAAATCTATTTGAAAAAACAATATAAACAAACTTCCCTAATTTGGTGAAGTAAATAGATATGCATGTCCAGAAGGCACAGAGTCCCAAATGGGATGGATGCAAAGAGGTCCATACCAAGACACATCATAATTAAAATGCCAAAGGTTAAAGATAAAGAGAGAGTGTTAAAGGCAGCAAGAGAAAAGCAATTAGTTACTTACAGGGGAGTTCTCATAACAGTGTCAGCTGATTTCCCAAAGGAAACATTGCAGGCTAGAAGGGACTGACAACAAATATTCAAAGTCATGAAAAGTAGAGATCTCCAGCCAAGATTGCTATACCCAGCAAAGATATCATTTAGAATCAAAAGGCAGATAAAGAGCTCCCCTAATTTTTTTAACACAAAAATTAAAGATTTCATCATCACCAAACCATTATTATATAAAATGTTAAAGGGACTTATTTCAGAAAAAGGATATTAAAACCAGGAACAATGTCAATCAATACATATCTGTCAATAATTGAATCTAAAAAACAAACAAATCAAACAAGAAGAATAGAGACAGAATCATGGATATGGAATACATTTTGATGATTACCAGATGGGAGAGGAGTATGGGGGATTATAGGAAGAGGTGAGGGGATTAAGAAGTACAAATAGGTAGTTACAGAACAGCCATGGAGATGTAAAGTAAGTATAGGAAATGGAGTAGCCAAATAACTTAAAGGCATAATTCATGGGCATGAACAATGGTGTGGGCATTGCCTGAGGAAGTGGGCATGGCTAGATGGATGATGACAAAGGGGAAAAATTGGGTCGACCGTAATAGCACAGTCAATAACATATGATTTTTAAAAAGGCAACAGATCAAGAAGGAAGAAATAAACTTCCTTTGTCCACAGATGAAAACATGATTTATGTGGAGAAACTAAAGGAATTGATTTTTAAAAAACTGCTGGCACTGATAAATAACCTAGGATACTAGGTTAGTAAGCAAAAGTTAACTTCTTTCTTATGTACCAGCAGTGAATATGTGGAATTCAAAATCAAAATCACCATTGACTTACTATAGCGACTCCTAAAAATAAAATACTACACTTAGATATAAATCTTTAAAAAAATGTATAAGAACTATGTGAAGGAAACTATAAAATCCTGATGAAAAAAGTAACAGGAGAACTAAATAAATGAAAACATACTCCATGTTTATGGATAGAAAGACATTATCAAGATGTCGGTTAATAATATTATCTTTCCAAGTTGTCCTATAAATTTCATGCAATCCCATTCAAAATCTCATCAAATTAATTTGTGATTATCAAAAAAGATTGTAAAATTTATAGGAAGAGACAAAAGACCCAGAATAGCCAACACAATATTGAGAACAAAGCTGGCATTCCTCTACTTCAATGGCATATAGCCTATTATAAAGCAACAGTAATCAAGGCAGTGATAGAGGGGAAAGAATAGACAAGAAGATCCATGGAACAGAATAGAGAACACAGAAACAAACCCTTTCGGAAATAGATTCCTTCATTTTGTCAATAAATAAATAAACTGGTACATTCAGATAATGGGACATTATTCAGCATTAAAAAGAAATGAGCTGTCAAGCCCTGGAAAGGGATAGGAAACTTAATTGCATATAACTAAGTGGAGGATACCAATCTGAAAAGGCTACATACTGTGTGATTCCAACTATGTGACATCTGAAAAAGACAAAATTATGGACACAGTAGAAGGATCTGTGGCTTTCAAAGGATAGGGGAAGGGAGGGATGAAGAGTCAGAACAGAGGATTTTTAAGGCAGTGAAACTACTCTTTATGATGTAAAGGTGGATACATGTCATTTTACATTTGTCAAAACCCATAGAATATACAACACCAGGAATGACCCTGAATGTAAACTATTGACTTCTGGTGATCATGATGTGTAAATGTAGGTTCACGTATGTAAAAAATGGACCACTCTGGTGCTGCAATATTGACAGGGTGGAAGTCTGTGTGCATGTGGGAAGAAAGGGCGTGTAGAATGCCGTACCTTCTCCATTTTGTTGTAAAGCTGAAATTGCTTTAAAAAATAAAGCCTATTTTCAAAAAGGAGTTTCAAGGTATATCATGGAGTCAGGAGACATCTCATCCATCCACAATATCTCTGGCAGCTATTAGGTTGTGGAATGTGAAAAGATAGTCAAATTGATAATAATCCTGGATCCTACAGTGTCTAACATTTCTTTTCCTATAGGAAAAGAAAATTAGTTTATGTAATTACAGTTTGAATAATGTGTGTCAATTTATAGACAATGTTTTAAATTATTATTTATTGTTATGAATATATACATAAATATATTACTCCTCAAATTTAAAAGCAAAAAAACCAAAAACAGAATAATCCCAGTTTGAATTGCTCAACCACCAGAGCTAAATAGTTTTTTATAGTGCTTATAATTGGATTTCTTTAGACCTATTATTCTCAGAGTTGAATTTGCTATGTCCCTAGTTATTAAAGAACAAAGCAACACTTTCATTTAAACATCTACAGAGAAACACTATCTGGCAGCTCCAACCTTCAGATGATTCATCACTTCTTACCTTTAAATTCCTTCAGTAAGTTACGGGAAATGATTTAGGGGCTGTTATTTTGGCAAAGTACAATTAATCTGCCTACTCCCTTTGTACACATATCCCCTTATGTATGTGTGTGTGCATGCACTCTGTGCACACACACTCATTTCTGTTGTGTTTTATGGGTTATCATATACTTCAGAACAATTAAAGACAATGCTCAGAATTCTCTACCCCTTATGATCTATATGACTTAAGTCAGGTGAATTAATATCTCTAAGCCATTTTCAATATCTCTATTCATTTTTCACTTACAATAATTTTAGTACCTCATAGAACATTTTAGAATTTTAAATGAAATAATACATGTAAAATGCTTAGTGCCCTAAGTAGTATTATAATTGACCTGCTTACACTCAGTTATCATCATCATCATCATCATCATCATTGTCTAATTTAATTCTCATAAAGTTTTGAAAAGCAAGGTTTATACTCAGGTCATTCTCTCTTCTACCCTCTGTTTCCCTGGCCTTCTTGTTTGGCTGCATCATGCCCACTTTTGACCTCAAATTATATGAAACCATTTCTCTCCTGGCACTACGAACTTTGTAAAAGTTTGTTACCTGTCACCTTTTCCCAGTGATACTCAACTCATCCCCACCTGGTTCTCTTTTTCCATTGTATTAAAGATGAACTCATCAACGTTGTCAATGACTTCTCATTTGCCAAGCTATGTTTTTTAATACTCAGGTACCGAATCATTTCCTTGGAATAGTTAATCATGGTAATCGAGCATTATAATGCTTTCTCTATTGGCTTTAACAACATATCTGCTGTTCCTCTTATTTTTATGACTCCTAATTATTGGAGCTCTCCAGGATATTTATTCTTTCATATTCTTCCTCCACTTTTTTTTAGCTGCGTTTACTTCCTGCCCTCTCAATTAAATGAAGCCCCTATCCTCACTTATAAGAGCCAGATGGGTATTGCCACCTCCAATTCTATATTTTCCCAAAGAATCCTTTAACTTCTACCTCATACTAAATTGGCAATATATTCATCATCCAAAGATACTTCCTGCATGCCTATCAGGTCTTAGAAGCCCATCCCTAACTCCTCTGTAGCAGTCTTGATTTAGGCCCTTGTCGTGTCTTGCTTATGATTGTTAACAGCCACCAATATGAGAGCTCTGAAGGTATCCACTTAACTATGGCAAAACTTACATTTTTGTTGCAGCAGATTACTCAACACTGGGTAACTTAAAATACCAATAATACATTGTCTTGAGTCAATGTATCAGCTGTTCCTGCTAGGCTTGGCTAGGGGCTTTTGTTGATCTTAGCTGGACTCACTTGTCTATCTGGTAGTTGGCTGGTTTAGGCTGGAATAGCTGGAGCAGTTTGGCTGTGCTCCACCTGTCTTTCTTTCTCCTCCTGAAAAAAGAATGTAGGCCAGGGATAGAAACGACAGCACCACATAAGCAGAAACAGAAAATCTAAAGTCTTCTTGAGTGTTACTCTGGGAACTGGCATAGTACTTATACCTTGTTTTATTACTTAAGCAAGTCATGTAGACTTGTATGCAAAGTCAAAGAGTGGGGAAATATACTCTGCTTTTGTGTCATATGGCACAGACTATAGATACAGGCATAAAGTAAGACTCTCAGCCTGTTATATAACCTGCCACACTGAGTCTAGCCTCCCCCAACCCAATCTGTTCTTATTACCACTGATGCTTTGAAATGAACAATTGGTCATGTTCATTCTTACCCTAAAATCTGTTAGTTGCTTCTTGGATAAAATGCAGAGTTCTTCACTTGGCTTATCAGACCCTTTATCTTACCCAACCAACTTTGCCAATTGCACTGTTCATCTGCCCAGTGCTTTCATTTTCCCTGAGGAAGTCAGTCACCTCTCCACCATTCCATAGCATTTTTATAAATGACAGAGATGGGCATGGGGTGCAAGGTTAATTCATGTTACCTTTTTCCTTTCCAACAGCAATTCTTCCATTGGTGGAAAATAGTTTTTCTTTTTGCTGAAGTTATTGGCAGTCATTTTACTGCTTTATGAAGAGAGCCTGTTAGCAACATACGGAGAAAAGCAGGGCTGAGTAATGAAGAATAATAAAGCAAGCTCTAAAAACATCTTTTATACTTTTAATCCTGGATACAGCCATGCTTGCATCCCCCCATTTTTTTACTAAAGCCATTTGAATTTAATTTCTGTGTTATGTCACCAAAAGCTCCTGGCCCAAGCCCACATATGTACATGTAGCTACTCACACTTCTCATTTAAGGCTGTGAACCAACACCCTCACATGTTTTATAAATGTTCTATCCTCTTTGACACTGACTTCATTAAAGTTTCCAATGATTTACTAAGTGCAAAGCCCTGGAGTGTCTTTTCCGTTTCTCCCAGCCAGAAAAAATTTAGTCATTTTTTAAGATCAAATCCAATGTTGAATGCCATTTTTCCTGTGAAATCTTTCCTAACTCTCAGACAAAATTAATTTGCAGTGTATGCATATTGAGAGGCAGTAAAGAGAAAGGGAAAAAAGACACTCAACTCTGCATGCTTCATAACAAAATAAACATGATTTTCCAGTGATTAATCCTATCAACCGGTAAATACAGTCATCTCTATTTTCAATATCTACCCAGAATCAGATAACTTCTCATAACCTCCATTTCTATCAGCTATTGTCATCTCTGTCATGGACTGTTGCAAGAGTGCCTAACAAATCTCCTTGTTTCTGCCCTTCTCTTCAGAGTGTCCCTGTAATACCAAGTGAGATCTGTTCCCAAACAAGTCTCCACAGTCCAAAATGATCTGGCCCCTCTTCCATCTTCTCCCTGCTCTTATACCCATGCTCACCGAGTATAAGACCTTCCTGCTGCTTCTCACACACTTCACAAACTGCTGCCCTGGGACTTTTGTGGTTGCTGTTTGTTTTTTTTTTCCCGAAATTCTCTTCCCCCAGATATCTGCCTGAACTTACTCTCACCTTCTTCAGGTCTTTGCTGAAGTGTCATCTTCTCAGCGAGTCCTTATGAGATCAACACATTTAAAATTTGATCTTCCATGCTCCTCTCCTGCATTATATGCTCCATAGAACTTACATCACATGGCATATAGCATACTTATATATTTTGGCTTTGTCTGTTTCTATTCACTAGTATATGAGGCTTGTTCAGAAGGTATCCAGCCACGTAGTATGAAAAATAGAGACATTTATTGAAGAAGATACAAGAAATATTGTACCTAGGACAATGATGCCTCAGTCTCCTTCAAAGTTGGTGCCTTGGGGCCTCACACAGTTCTTCTAATTGCCATCAGCTGCCGCATTTTATTTTCCTGACTCTCATTGACAGTCTGAAATCTCTTTCCTTTCAAAGATGATTTTAGATTTGGAAAAAACCAGAAGTCACAAGGCGCCAAGTATGGACTGTAGGGGGTGCTAAGTAACCTGGGTGGTTTGAGGTTTGGCCAAAAACTCTGCAGGAGATGTGATGCATGAGTGGATGCGTAGTCATGATGAAGCTGCCAATCACCATTGCCCATAGCTGCTGCCTTCTGAAACATCTAAATAGTCTCCGTGGAGGAATGTTCAAGCTTAACACAAGATTTGATACAGATTTGTTTGTTTTCTCACTAAGTCATTTTGAATGTGACGGCCATACAATACACACGCTTACTCAACAGACTCTACCACCATCACTGAGTAGTACAGTCATCATTGTCCACTCATGTGCATGTCAATCCACTCTCTTTGGCTGCCAGGTTACATCGATGTCACACAAAATGTTCTTGTTATATTAGCAATGGCTGGACTTTTTTCCAGACAGACTTCATAGTTCAATGAGGTGAGTTTTAAATTTATTTATTTATTATTTACTTATTTAATTTTTCTATTTTGTTCAGTGTTCTTTCCATATTGCCTAGAATACTGCCTGGCACACAAGAGACTCTTAATCAATTTGTATGCTATTAATGAGTGAAAAGACAGACATATTTACTTCTATGTGTGTCTCTCCATTATACTGTAGCATGGAGGTCAGGGACCAGATGACCATTTATCCTTTCCTCTGCCCTCCACCCTCACTGCACCAGGGCACATAATATGTGCTCAGTGAATAGGTTTTCACTTATTTGTGTGTGCATCCTTTTAGTTTGGACTACACACTAGTGAGCCTCGTTAGACATGAAAGTGGAACCGATATCTTTTACAACTGAGTCTTTCCATGGCTGCTTCCTTCATAGGACAATGAATCTCAGTCTCCAAACAACTTGGCTGAAGAGGCTTAAATGTTTTCCTTTACCTATCACAAAATGCTATGTTATTCACACTAATTTCCTGACTGTATCAAAATACATTTAATGCTTGATTCATGTGTGATAACCATGTGATCTGGTAGTAAAATGTAATATATTTGGTGAACATCAAACAAAATAAAAGTATATGATTGAAATATAGCCTTGTTCTTTACCATATTGATGAGTATATACCCTCTTTAAGAGATTGTAAATGCATTTTGGCTGACAATGTCTCTAGCTTCAATGACTGAACAGAAAATGTGTATTAGCCTCACACTCTGCATTTTTCGTGACTATCCTGCCCTGTTTCCCAAGATTGTTTTAATTTTCTGATGCTTGTTTTCACTAGGAAAATATTTTTCTGCATTAAAATTTTCCTCATGAACAAAAAAGTTGAAATATGGAGAATTGCATACAAGAAAACTGAGCAGAGAAAGTGTAAGCTGAGGCTTAATTTAATATTTATTTTTTCTGTTTTATACATTATTGTCTCCTGGGAGAAACTACTGCTGCTCACAGCTAGGGTTTTTATGGTTTGATTTATGTATCATTTTTCTCCAGCATTTACCAAATAAATACAATGTTTCACAGCTTTATACTCCATGGCGGAATGCTCCAAATCTTTCTCTAGTTTTCGTAAAATCTTGGACAGCATATTCTTACTATTTTTTCTGTTAAAAATTATGAAAAATATGAGGGTAAAGAAATACTTGTTGTTCCCCTGAAGAGAATAAAGAGAGCTTTCATAATAAAGAGTTTACAACATCATTCAACATTCTTCTCCAGAATTCTAATTTTATTTTAAGGAGACTAATAGGACTATTATGACTTTGCTACTCTTAGTTAGCATTATTGAATTGTCTTACTTGCATATCTTGTTTAATCATCAAAATTCTCCTGTGAGATGAACACTATTTATTAACCCCATTTTACAGAATAGAAAATTGAGATTCATAGTGGTTAAATGATGTTTTGCAGGTCACAGAGCTGGTCAAGGCTGGTGTTAAGATTTGAGCACAGTAAAAAATAATAACAATTTTTAAAAACTGAAAAAAAAAGCCTTGAACACAAACCTGCCTTCTTCCTCTTCAAATGCTTGATATGAAGCTCATAACATTGTTACAAAGTCTGTAACCTAAATAACTGAGTTATTCCAGAGTATGAATATATTTTAGCAATCTATTAAAAATTTCAATATAATTCAGATTAATTCAATATGTTATGTTAGCATTTTGTTCTTATATTGAAATATTTTAGACAATTTTAGAAAGAGAAAATTATAACCAGGTTAAAAGTAATGATAGAATTCTATATATTTTTATCATTTTTATTAATGTTCAAATACAGTTGTCTCCATTTTCTCACCACCACTTTCCCCCACCCACCCACCCCCACCTCCCACCCTCAATCCTACCCCCCTTTGGCTATGTCCATAAGTCCTTTGTACATGTTCTTTGACAACCTTTTCCCTTCTTTCCCCCATTATTTCCCTCCCTCCTCCCCTCTGGTTACTGACAGTTTGTTCTTAATTTCAAGAATTCTACATATTTTTTAATTGTGATGATAAATGAAATCAATTCAGCAAATTTTCTAAGGATGAAATAACAAACAACAAGGATTCATTTTGAAATCCAATCTTTAGGACATTATATCAACAATTAGTTGATAAATTAGTTTATCAATTAATAAATAATAGTCTATTTTTAGGAAAAATTAATTGTGTATGCATTCAAAGTAGGAAACCATTCTTGAATTGGTTTTGAAGGTGATTAAATGGAGAAAAAGAATGCAATTTTAAAGCACCTTTTACGTGACAAGTATGCATCTTATTACGTATCTAATTTCCTTCCAAAAGCCCTTTGAAGTGGGCATTTTAGCTTTAAAGGTAAAGAAACTGATGTTCAGAGGGATAAAATCACTTGCTTTACATCTCCAAGCCAGATTATTGCAGAGCATGAATGTGGTCCCAAGATTACCTTGGCATCAGTCTACTCAATTCTCGTGGTCCATGCTGCTAAATGTTGAATCTGTGGTGAACTAGAGGAAGAACTAGGGGATGATCAGATAGGTCACCCTAGTTGGTTAGATCAGGTAGGGCCTTACGTAGGCCATTAAGTGTTTGACTATTTTATTTTATTTTACTGTATTTTAATCCTCACCTGAAGGCATGCCTATTGATTTTAATGATAGGGGTGGGGCGGGGGGAGCGGCGGAGAGAGAATGGGATGATGCTCAATAAACTGAGCCGCCCAGCCAAGGAATGTTCAGCATTATTTTAAATGAAACGGAAAAGCCTTAGAAGCTTTTGAATAGAGACAAAACAGAATCTGATTTAGGTATTAACAGTATTACTCTAACTGTTCTCTAAAAAATAGACTCTAGGGTAATAAAGACTGAGATAGGGAGACCAACTAAGGACCAGTAACTGTAGCAATTCCTGCGGAGAATCTGATTTAAACTATATTTTGATGGTAGGGCTAAGATGGTTTGCTAGTGGTTGGATGAATACAATATCACACTTTCCAAAATGTTTTCTATCTTTTCCATCTTCTCCTTCACCTTACGTAAACACATTATACCTGAGTCATAGATTTGTATTTTAGAAAGAACACTGGGGAAAAAGTATTAGATGAGAATATCACTAGAGGCAAAAAGACCAGGTAGAAGTCTGCTGCAATCATCCTGATGACAGATCACGGTGGCACGAATCAGTGGCGGTTGATGGAGATAGAGATAAATCTGTAGAATTAAGATAGGAATTAGTAACTGAGAGTAAAGCAGGAGAGTAGGTCATAACTTACTGACTTAGGCAGCAGTTTGAATGATGATGCCTGTCTAAAATAGGAAACCCAAGAGACTGGGAATAGGTTGAATGTGGGAAATGGGGGAGGATAATGTAAATTTAGCTTTGGACACACTAAATTCAAGCTTCTTGTGGGGATCCAGGTGGCTTTCAGGAGAAAATGATTTCCATGAGCGTGAGCTCAGAGGGGAAACCAGGGTTGAGGTTGGGGAGTCAGGCTCATCTGTATGTAAATAATTAAAGCCATAGGAATAATTGAGATCATTCAAGCAGAAGGTTTGAGATAGAAAAAAAAAAGGTTTGATGACATATCTAAGAGGAATAGTTGCATTTAAGTAGTGAATTGAGATAAATGAGTATAAGATGTAGGATTTTCTTAAAAAGTGGCTAGAGGGGGTTGGAGTGACATGAAGGCTGAGTGTGGGGAAGCCAAAGGAACGAGGGTGAGTGGTCCATGGTGTCAAATGTTGGCAACAGTCACAGTAAATCGAAGATTGAAAGTAAATTCAATGGATTTAGTAACAAACCTAGACATGACCTTACAAATTGTACTGGTGAGCCTGGACTGTCATGCTGTGGTTGGCCGGTTGGCCTGTCCACCGGATGAGCCCCTGCAGCACGGTGTTGAGTTCTTAACCCTCATTCACTTCCCATCCCCCTCCTCCACCCCACGGCATGTCAAACGATAGAGATTTGAGAGTTGACTGTCCTACTGAAATGGACACTTAAACGGCAACAATAAATCATGGGCTTCGTGTTATATGTGCTATGCCCCTTATGCTTCTTAAAAAATATTATCCTCAATTAATTTTCACTGAGAGACTTAAGACAACTGGAATATATAGAATCTTGAATTGCATTTGTCATTTCCTGCTTAATCATAGATGTCTCATCTTATTTTTAGTGCCACTAAGAATTACTATCTTTGGGAGCTAATCACTACAGAGTCACAGAGTGTCAGTTATTTGTGACTTGAACAATCTATTTTGATGACTATACCACTTACATCTAAGGAATGCCACATTCCAGAGTGTTGCTGTGTTGGATGACAAGATCATTTTACACTGAATTCCAAGTCTTTACACTCCACTACTAATATATCTGGATGTGAATACCCTAATTTGTGAGCTACATAACTCCTTTGTTCCCTTGCAATAGATGTTGTATTAAACTGTCCTTCATACCCCAAAGACAGTGTTCCTTCCCTATAAAGCACCCCATTATACACAAGTGCAGTGTAGGGCTTTTGTAGTCTCTCTCAGAACTCTATTCATGTCCTCTCTAATAAAGGCCTCTTTGTAACATGCGCATTAGTAGAACTCCCTAAAATCTCAGGTTCTCTGGAAGAACTCTACGGAGAAGAAAGGAAAAATGTTAGGGTATGTAGTTGGCACAAATATAAATAAAAGGTTGATCAGTTCACGATATTGTTCCCTTTGTAATAATACCAGTGAGATGAATTTGTGTGTCTGATTCATCACATTGTTCAGATAACAGTGCTTCTCTTCTTTGCCTGCTTTAATGGTGTTTACCTACCTACTTTTTATGTCTTTCACCTTTGGCCTTGCTTTATCAGTGCAAGAAACTTATGCACACCTGGAGACAAAAAATTTCCATAAACTGCTTTTTATCAAATAAAACATTTGACAAATACAAGAATTTCTGGATTTCAGTTAAGCTTCTTACCCTATATCTATATAATATTTCAAAGGAGGTTAAGTTTAACTTTGAAAGCAAAAGCATTTTCCACAATTTTGTCTAATATCTAATTTTATCCTTTGTCATCTTTTCTATCTGCTACCAGAGGTGTGGCAGGGAAGAGAAGAAGAAGGAAAGAGAAAGAAAGAAAGAAAGAAAAGAAAGAAAGAAAGAAAGAAAGAAAGAAAGAAAGAAAGAAAGAAAGAAGGAAGGAAGGAAGGAAGGAAGGAAGGAAGGAAGGAAGGAAGGAAGGAAGGAGAAAAGGAAAGAAGAGAAAAGAAAAGAAAAAAGAAAAGAAAAAGAAAATGAGAAAACATAGTGGAGGAAAGTCAGATCAAAGATTGTATTAGGCCAAGGCAAATTGTATTCACCTTTTATAGTCCCATGTTTTATAATGAAGATACTTCATTGAAACAATGATGCATACTTCAAGGGTTCCCTGGAGAGCTGTGAATCCTGTTTGGAGAGATTCATGAATATGTGCATTAGCACAATCCAACTGGAACTTGCCTTAAAAAAAAAAAAAGACAGAGAAGCTGATCAGTTTCTGTGAATGTATATAATCAGAAGGTTATCATATTATCTTCCTAACTACTGGAAAAGCAGATGCATATTTTTCTATCACCTTAATAGGATAAATGCCAAAGAAAACAACAATCTTTCCCCCTCTGTGATGTTCATTACATGAAACTCACATAGAGACATTTGAATATTGGTCTCTAGTAAAAAGAGCAGAAAATGAATATAGGCTCATTTTTTCAAAATTAATTTTAATTTCTGCAAAAGATGAATCATAGAACAAATCTTCAACACATATTTCTGCTCTAATTTGCTGAAGTCCATTAACAAAATTGCATTGAGTTCAACGATTGCTAGAGATTTTATATACAAGACAAATATTTCAGTCTCAGCTCAAAGGAAAAAAGTACGTGAAATTCTGTGCCATAAAGATGAATGAGGGACACATGGCAGATCTTGAAGTAGTAGTTTATTTAAAGTACAAAGAATTCCATGAAAAATATTTCTAACCAGCAGTTGGTGCCCAAGTTTCAGTGAAAATGGCAGACCACCATTAAGCTAGTGACAGTGATAAAGAGTATCCAGGTATATGTGTGGATTTATCTTTTAAGTTTTTAGCTCCATAAACTCCAGACAAAAGGGAATATATATATATGGCCTACAAAACCTTGATCGTCACACACAAACAATAAAAAAAGTTGTCACCTAAAAAATGAGTGTTATTTTTTGTGCTGTTCCAAGCAGAGATATTATTAGCACATGTGAATAATCACTGCAAAAAAATTTGAAGTTTTTCTCCAGATTTGAGAAAAATGGCACTGAGTTACATAGAAAAGGCCATATGCACATTTTAAGGCATTGATATTCTCATAAGTTCTGTGTTCTCAGTTCAACTGTGTATTTGCAGCATGTTGTGAAAACATACAGGAGAAAAATAATTGTCTCCAGAAGAAAAGCACAATTATATTCTTGTTAAACACTATTTTAATTCCTGTCTGGCAGTTTTTTAACTTGTCAGTTACTTAGACATCTAGGAATGAATTGTCAGAAATTGTTTCTATTCATTACTTATAGTCCCCATGTTTATGGCAAAAACAGTGTTTAAATGGGTTCTCCAACCTCTGTGTTCGAAAGCTTCCTGGACATTTAGGCTCTCCAAATGTGACTGGAGAATCTGTATCACTCTCAGTATATAGGGTAGGGCTAAGGGAACATTGTTAATTTGAAAGGGTACAATGGCATAGTCATGCATTTAAATTATTTCTAACTTTTCACCAGAAGTCATATTCATGTTTTAGAAAATTACTACTTAGCCAAGCTCCAAGAGAGAAAGCATTTTATTTAGTAATAGTTCAAATAACGCAGTAAAAATGTCTCTCTGTGCATTTGAACTGGCCCTGGTGGCCTGGTGCAGTATTTTGCCCATTTTCTGAGCTTTTCCAGCTTCACACACACAAAAAGAAATTGTACAAAACACTTAAGCACTATTTTTTTTCATAGCTAGTAATGGGGCTTTCACTGAACAGGCAAGGAAAAATTATTTGGAAAGGTGAACAGGTTTTCAGAAAAACTAGAAAACTCTCCTCATTCATGTTAGACTCAGCTTGCTGTCCCTTTCGGGTTGTAAATCTAGTCCCTAGAATTCCTGAAAGAATTATACTTCCTAATGTTAATGCTGAATATAATCATCCATAACTGACCCACACACGCAAATTTTATAAAGAGTGGTGTTAAAAGAAAGATTGCTATTTAGGGACATTTTACTTTTGTTCCTGAGCATACAAAATCTATTTATCTACCTCTCTATTGATCAAACCATCTCGGAATTCACACATGCAGCGTGGAATATGCGGCTTCGAGCTCCTTTTGTAAATACGTCCTATCATAGGATCTGAGAAGTTTTAATCTTGTGCAAAAAGGCAGTTTTCACCAGCGATACGGACATCTGTTTTGTGAAAACAGAGCTAGCTAGTGAATTGCAGCTCGGAGTGTGTGTGTGTGTGTGTGTGTGTGTGTGTGTGTGTGTGTGTGTGTAGGCGAGAGGTGGCAGTGAGGGAGTAGAAGGTCAAAGGGTAAATTCCAATTGCTGTGACATATTTTTTATGAGCTGAATCACACCCAGCTTTTAGCCTTGAAAGGGGAAGAGGATCTTAGAAAGGGAAGTAACATGAATAGGCAGGTCGGGAAAATCCTCAAGAAGTGCTCTTCCAAATTAGGAGTTAATTGCTCCCCAATCTGCCATATTCAACCATTTGAATTTTATTTGATTGTCGTAGTACTTGAAAAGATCCGTTTTCTCTTACGTGAATCCCAATAAAGTCTGGACTGCAGAAGATTAAGTTATCTTGGAGAATGTACCTCCCTTTCACACCTTCGGTATTCTTCTCCTTGCTGGAGGGGTGGAGGGGGAGGCATCCTCGGAGGTCAGAAAGGAGGAGGACACTAGGCCTGGAGGTGCACAGTTCCCGGCCCAAGGCTGACAAAGCATTGCTGCTGCGGGAACGAAAATGCTAACCAGAGCGGGGAGAAGACAAGAGGGCCCCAGGAACCAAGCTTTGTTAGAAGCCTGAATTACCCCACGCTAGCCTCCTCTCCCTGGCAAATGCGGAGGCTATTTTCTGCTTCTTAGAAGAGTTGCTGGCAGGGGGAAAAATGCTGATGTTAAAATCAAGGAAGAAACAGAGGGTCAGGGGCAACAGTGAAGGCAGAAGCAGCTGCTGTGGCCGGCCCAGCGCCGGCAACTACCGGGCAGCGGCCGCCGTGGTGACAGCCCGAGTGGCAACAGCTGTGGGGAGGCCCGGCTTCTCCCCCGTGCCGCCCGCACGGGGGGTCAGAGTGGGGAGTCCCTATCCTCCTGCCTTCTGAGCAAGCACATTCTTCTCATTCCTTCACTCTCGCCTTCTCAGCGTCAGCTGACTGGCTGCTCCCTCCCTAGGTTTGGGCATTGGCAAAACCGGTTCTCTTTTTTCCACGCTGAGCTTGCTCTGGTAGGTGTCCCTGCAGCCTCAGCGGTGCCTTCCCGAGCCAGTTAGGCCCAGGCTTCTGCCTCATTTTATCTACGCCCTCTCTCATCAAACCCTACGGCGTTTTGTTGGTGACATTACCAGCGACCAAACAGGACCTAAATTTTCAAAATTGATGGGCATAGACTTAGGCATAACTTGAGAGGGTGACCAGCTCCAAGCTTTGAAAGAAAATGAAAAAATTAGGCAATTTCAGTATTATCAGAGACAACACCCTGACCCTTTTTGCTGTAAAAGAACATAAATGTGGCTACAGATTGAATGAAGTTATAGGCCATAAAAGGGCAAGAGAGAAAAGGGAAGAGATAATAGGCACCGTCCATTTGAGCCTGTTACACTTACTGTTTCAAATCTATTCAAACAGTGTTAGAGGCAAATACATAGTTCACCGGCAGTAATAAAAGAGGGAAGGAGTAAAGATAAATATTACTGAGGGCTGCAGTGCATTTAGAGTAGCCACAATTGCTGTTTACGTGCTTTTCATTTATGAAAATTACACAGGGCAAGGTTATATTTGAGACACATCTTTGTATAATTTCTTTCTCATATTTTTAGAAGTCAGGGTGAGTGGAAGCATTCAAGTTTATTTTCCTTATTTAGATAAACAAAAAAATCAATAAGCCTTTTTTTTTTTTTTTGGTATGGATTTTTCTCCTCTATGAAATACTCCAGCAAAACTAATTGTACTTTTTTTTTTGGCATTTAAAGCTATTCTGTTTGCCTTCAATGAGCTTATCCAATAGGACCATTGAATACTGCCTAAAAGTTTACAGAACTTCATATATGTGCACTTTAACTCTGCCACATCATTATGTATTTCTTTATACACTTGGGCATTTAACCATTGAAGATTTTAGGTGCATTATTCACTTACTGAAGAATTAAATATATTTATTTTGTGTTTTTAAGTACAAGCTCCGTAGGGGAAAACTATGAGATTTCTCCAGAGTCTGGAAGCTACCAGACTACTTTCATTAAAGGGTTGGAAAGAACAAACCAAACTTCAAAATTTCAACTTACATACATGTGCTAATTGTTTTCAACCAAATGGGAAATTAATTTTTTAGAATGAGAAAACAGTGCCTTAAATTAAAAGAGGTACTAACTCTTTGATGTGGTGACAAAAGTATACAGACAGAGTAATTGTCTATTTTCAAATTTTAAAAAGCATTACATTTTATATTTTGGTTATTTGTAGGAGATTGGAGTAATCACAAGTAAGATTACATTTGTCACATACATGAATGTCAAGATATGCTTGGGTAATAGAAAAACAACTACACAACTTTTAGATGAATCATTTACATAAATTCCAACAAAATTATGTAGTGTTTTATAAATATTTGTAAGGAATTTTCTTAAAGATAATTTATAAAATTGACTATCACATTATTTTAATACTTTTTTATGTAAAATCAAAGGAATTTTTATAAAATATGTGAGATTATATGAAAGCTTATATTTCATTAAGCATATTTTTAAAGTAGCATTCATAAGAGGAAGAATGAGAAATGTATACTTCTGTGGTGAGCTAAATAAGCAGCATTTTTATGTCTCTGGTTTCATTTAAACACTTTTTATTTTTATAGTGTGATTTCAGGATTCGATGTGCTATTTTTGACAAGCCACTGGTACACGGGATTTTGCCCTTTACTGACTCTTTTTTACTATAGAAAAATCAAAGATTTATTTGTGGATTGATCTTAATTTATTTGTTACATTATTGTATCACTGATCTTTCTAGACACAGTGATAGTGCATGAAATTCATCTTACAGTATTTTTATAAAATTAAATGAAAAATTGGTCTCACATAATAGAAACCAATTTTTATACCACAAAGTGAAAATATGTTATTTAAAATATATACTAAAATTGCATTTTCCCCTTTATAGTCAAACAAAAGCTCCTTGAGTGAAGATTCAGAGATTTCTTGGGTTTTGTCTAAATTCAAAGTGCCCTCTACTGTCAAAAAAGTATACTGTGTAGGAATGGAAAATTTGACAAGTCTGAAACCTAAATCTAGACGTTGAAAGAGAGATGGAGGAAAACCAGGATAGGTAACTACTGCCGCTCAGCCCTGGGGCAGTTCATTTTGGAATGTTCCATCCACAAGTTGTCCTGCTCCCATCCCACGTTAAAAGTTACGTTAAAATTACTTCCAATTTTACAACTGTTGCTTCATGCTTCTTTTCATTTTTTCTTAGCTTTGGTTTTTAAACTGAAATTTCACTTTGGTGTCCCTATAATGATCTGAACAATGCATGTTATGACTGCTAGGCTAAACTTTAAGGCTGCATAATACCCTGTTCTCTTTATTCTATTCCTGAGGAATATTATTTAGAGGTTCTTTTCATATTGTTCTATGTTAGAACATTTTCATTTTTACTATGTATGATCTGTACCTAAAATTCAAAACATTCTTTATTACTCTGTTAGAATAAAGATAAGTAATCAGTTGACCCAGTGTGGAAAAAAATCAATGAAACTTAAAAATAACATGCAAACAAATAGGAGTTGCCTATTCTGTTTATTTTTAAGAAAATGTTTGAACATTATGAAGGCAGTAATAAGCACACTCTGTGTGTTTAAGTACAAACCTGTTACAATCTTTCAAAAATTCAATGACCCAAAGAAAATTTGGCCATAAGAAATTCAGGCTATTTCATAATATTAAATTGTATTTTGTAATGTATTTTGAAGCAGTGAAATTAGAGGTTTGCTATACTATAGGTGAAAAATGTTAGAAGTGGTTGCAATGGAGGTTATTACGATATGCTAAAAAAAGAGTATTCTGATTGAATTTATGATTTTTATAACATAATCAGTAATTTGAAGTGAATTTAAAGAGACGCAGGAGTGAGGGATTGGAATGCTCACAATCTGTCACGTGTGCAGCACATGTGACCGGTCTTAGTGAACTAACTCCATGTTTTAGCAGAAGCACACTAGAAATTTCCATAACTTGGAAGAAGATTTTATGTAAAAATTTAGACTCTAGTTTTTATGTCAAATAATTGTAGAGACAGTTTTTCATGTTAATCAACCACAAGGGATTTTAGGTGTGACTATTGGGTGGGGAGGGCGGGAGAGCTAGTGCTCCCAATGACCCGGACCTCAGGCAGCCGCCTGTTTTCAGCGCGTCCTTTCTCCAAGCCTCTTTAGCACCTCTGATTGATTTCTGACTTTGCGGCCTCCCAGGTGTCCATTCTGCCTTCTGTGAGGGAGAAGAGCATTCAAATAGCACTTAACACGAACGTTTCCCATGTAGAAAGGGTTATATTTATCAGGGGTATTTGCACGCTGACAAACAAACAAATGAATAACTGAACGAACGAACACATGAATGCAAGAGAGAGGCAAAACTGATCCCAAAGAAGTAGGTACCTAGTGGTAACATTTAGAGGTGGTTTGGAGAAGAAGCCTTTCGGGTGAAATAACATTACCTGACCTCCAAGTTAAAGGTAGACTCTTTTTGTAGTTCTTCTCTGTTCATTTATTATCTTCTTGCTCTCTTCTCTTGTGTGTTGATGACTTTCTGTGCAGTTGTGTTTGGAACTAGAAAAACAATCAGAAGACAGTTAATAAAATGGCAATAACTATATACCTATCAATAATTATTTTAAATGTGAATGGATTAAATGCTCCAATCAAAAGACAAATAGTTAAAGAAAATTTGGTACATATGGACAATGAAATATTACCCGGCCATAAAAAATGAAATCCTACCAGTTGTAATGACCTGGATGGACCTAGAGGATATTAAGCTAAGTGAAATAGTCAGAGAAAAACAACTACCATATGATTTCACTTATATGTGGAATCTCAAAAACAAAATAAACCAGCAAAACAGACACAAACTCAGATACAAAGAACAAACTGATGATTGCCAGATGGGAGGGGGATAGACAAGGTGAAGGGATTAAGAAGTACAAATTGGCAGTTATAAAACAGGTATGGGGATATAAAGTATATCTTAGGGAATATAATCAATAATATTATAACTATATGTGGTGTCAGGTAGATGCAAGATGTATCAGGGTGATCACTTTGTAAGTTATTTAAATGTCTAGTCACTATGCTGCACACTTGAAACTAATATAATATTGAATGCCAACTGTAACTGAAAAATAAAAAAAACATTAAATACAACATATAATGTTGAATGAAAGAAGCCAGTCACAAAAGTACATGCTATAGACTCCAAGTGGATTAACAGTAAAGAGGATGATAAACAAGTTTGTATATGTGTTTATTTGTAGTGACATAATGACAGAAGGCAGAGCAGTGGTTACCTGCGAGGGACGGACCAACTTGGAAAGAATTGAGGGGTCCTTCCAGATGTTCAGACTGTTCTACATTTGGTATTCTACACTAAGCTGCAAAAAAGTACACACGTAAAGTGTTGCCAAATCATATACAAAGATATTTTAAATCAAAATTTAAAAAACAAATGTTTAGAATGAGTATCTGATTAGAGATGAATTGGTGAATTTTCCTCTTCTATCCCTATTTTTCAATTTTTATACGAAGAATAATTGTCCAAATAGTCATGGAGATATAAAGTACAGCATAGGGAATATAGTCAATAATATTATAACTCCTGATGGTGTGAATGAGTACTAGACTTATCAGGGTGATTCCCTTGTAAATGATATAGAAATAACTAATCATTATGTTGTACACCTGAAACTAAAATAATATTTCATGTCAACTGTAAGTGAAAATAAAAATTAACTTGACTCTTTTTGTAGCAAACAGAACACCAGTCTTCTCAATCGTTGGGAAAATCCAGCAAATCTAGTATGACTAAGCATTTCATCTGGTTATTTCATCTGGCAGTACTTGAGAGCAAACCTATTTCTCCAGGTGTATACTTAACCTTAATTTCTGTTGAATTGCCATTTCTCTTGATTGGTGATCAGCTATTTTCCACTGTTCAGAAAAAAAATTGCATTTATAGCATTAATCCTAAATTCATAAAAATGTACTCATATAAAAAATCTAAAGCTGTGATGTACTAGATGATCAACTAAATGTTCTATGCTCCTGTTTCCTTTGCTTTTTAGAATCAGCTCTTCTGAATTCAGCTTGAGATAATCTACTTTTAATTAACCTAATCTGTTTTTATTAATAATGGATCTTTGTTCTCTGGCATAAGTTCGGTTTGCCACTATGAGTCACTCTAGGGAAACTTTAAATAAAGGGGCTTTATATCTTCTAGCTAATAATAATGATCTAACCTAGGCCCAGGGAACTCTTTCTTCTGGCAAAATGAATTTTTAGTTAAAATGTTATGAAGATAGAAAAATCGTCAGCTCTCTGAAGGGATTAGTCTTTATTTCTGATTACTTGAGACTAGGAGGTACTCTTTACCCTTTTTGGGCCTGGTTGTCCAACTGTCTCATAGTTTCTGCGGGCTGTAGGATATCCTTCTGATAAATTTCATTTCTCTGTAGAGTAGCAAGTTAGTTTCTGTTGTTTGCAACCAAATAAATCTAATTGACACAATGCATTTCTTTCTCAGTGATCAACTCATGGATTGATTCACAGGTGATATTTACAGAAAGTTCACAAACTTTTGTTTCATGATCTGGAAGCTTTGTGGAGGAGGGGATTTGGCCAAAGCCAAATAGCAAGCACACTTGTGCAAGAGAATGAGATTCAGTTCCAAGATCAGGGTGAGGGATGGGGAGAGGGGCATAACATTATACTAAAGCCCAGATTAAATCACTTCAATTCCCATGGTCTGTTGCATTTTAAATATAGCTTTGTTGACATATATTCTTGTCTTTCTCTTCCTTACAATTTAATATTGAGAACATTGGTGTGGTTACAAATTGGTTTATTATATAAAAATTATGTGTGTAATGGAGATCAAACAATTTTAGGAAATAAAATGTTAAGACAAATTGAGATATTTGTCATATGTGTAGGGCTCTAATGTTTTAGTTTTTTTGCAAAAAAATATCTTCCCTAGAAGAAGTAAATCTAGTGTATCAGAATAGTGGAAGGAACACATTCTGATTCTATATTGTTTATGTGTCTGTATAAATATTTATTTGCAACTTGAAAAAATGCACAATGAAACCCTTCTTTTCTGTTGCACATAGAAAAAAGTACGAATTGTGAAAAATTGCCTTTCTTAATACTTCAGTATAACAAAGCATGTCACAAGCATTTAATAACGGGATTATTGTTGACTTGCTTCATTCCTGGGAACCAACAGGAAAATCTCTAGGGACAGATCATTAAATCTTCTTTCTCAGTGTTAACTTGGACAACAGCTCAGGAGACATCTCTGAGGGTGCAAGGCACTTATTAGAAGCATGTTTAGGAATCTGTGACTGTTTTTCAAAAACCACTTCTGCAGAAAACAAGATAGTTACCAAGCATTTCTGGAAACCATTTATAACTGAGGAGATTCAATTCATTAGAAATATGATGAATTATAAATGGTAACAACTGAAAAAAAGGTAAGTTGTGGGGAAAACATAAATTAAATATGAGAAGTGTAATGTAACCGTGAGAGATCACTTGGTATATATTATTTTATTATATTTTATGTTATATGTTTTTAGATAAGGCAATTTACCACAGTGTTATTTCTGCCTCACTAACCTTATATGGGAAATAAGCAAAGAAAAATTTTGGAAACAAAAATGTACAGTCTGTTTTTTTTTACTGCTATTTTTTTTCTGTTTACACTATGTAAACATTCTGATATTCATAATATGATCAGCTAATTAATTTGCATTTTGTTTTTCTTCCAGGAAGGGATTATTACTAAAACCATGATTTTTCCCCAACTCTTTATATTTCTTTGACCCAGCACTTGAGTTTTCTTTTTTCTCCCATGAATTCCAAATAATAAACACAATGTATTTAATTTGAGTACTGATTGAGACTTAGTATTTTCATAGTCAGTTTCATTTGCTTCTTCTATGTGTTCTCTTTCTTAGTAGGTTCTTTCTTGATCGGTAATTTATTAGGTTGACTGTCTCAAAAATTAGGTTTAGTGATTAGTCCAAGACCACCCATAAATAGGTTTAAAGCTAAAATCTTGGGACTGTCTGACACTCATTTATTTACTCATTTATTAAATCACTCACTTACTTAGTTTTTCAACAAGTTTTTGTTGAGAACTGACATATGTTAGTTACTCTTGCAAGCACTGGTCATTACTGTTTTCTGCCCAGAACAGCTTTTACTTGCCTAAGGGGTAAGACAGTCAAGCTTCTTAGGGCAGTTTCTCTGTAGGCCTCAGGGGCTAAACTGGGGTGACACCTTCAGGCATCCATTTTATGACTAATCACTTTTAACTGCAGTAGTCCCATCTTACACACAGGGGATTCGGTCTGAGACCCCCAGAGGATGCCTGAAAATGCGGACAATACCAAATTCTATACATACTATGCTTTTCCCTATATACACATGTCTATCATAAAGTTTAATTTCTAAATTAGGCACAGTAATAACTTAACAACTATAACTAATAAAGTATAATAATTATAACAATACACTGTTTACAAGGGTTACTTGAACACAAGCAGTATGATACTGATATAACTGGAATTGTAGCCTGCACTACCTTGCTTTTGACACTGTTTCTGTAAGTGCTGACTCTGATTAATATGTAGCTTGTAGAAGAACAGCAGGTTTATATAAGAATCCTAGGAACTAACTGGCTTCTAAATATACAAACTCCGATCTTCAGGCATCCCTTGTCCTAGGAATTTGCCCACCTTCAACCATGGGAGCTAGCGCAATGCGAAGCCAGGATGCCTAAACCAGGAGGATGCAAACGAGACCATCACTGCTTATGTCAGAATGAACCGTGCTTGTCTGCACTTAGAGAACTTTTCGACTCTCTCCTTTGATCTCTTTGTTCTACTTCCCTTCTTCCTCCTTATAAAAATCTCTGCCTGCACCGAGAGGGGGAGGCAGACTTTGAGACAAGTGTCCCCCATCTTCCCCGGGTGATGGGCTTTGAGACATGACAAATGGCGGGTATCTGAATAAACCACTTTCCTAAATCAGCACCTGTCTCTCTAATACTGGCTTTCAAAATGTCAGACAGCCGAACCTGCATTCGGTTGTAGATTAATATAGTTGCCAGGTTTATAAATATAACCCCCAGAAAGCAAAACCACAGATAAGAAAGGATTACTGTCATTTCCATGAAAGTTCTCTTTTATTTCTTCCTGTTTTGGAAAAAATACTGTCTTAGACTATGGAATTGATGCTTAATCCGGATCTGTAACTTGTAAGATCAACTTTGCAACAACCACTTTTAGATGTCCACATGCAGCTCTCCGGAACCTGAGGCATGGGCACGTTCACTGCACCCCTCCTCCAGCCCCTGTCCTCTCACCGCCAGTGAGCTGTGCGCAGCTCGTCCAGGAAGGGAGTCCTCCATCTGGAGCCAACATCATGTAAAACTGTAAAGTCTGTAGTTCTTTTCATTTTCTCCCCTGTGCTTTCCTGCTTCAATAGGTCAGATATTAACCTAGTTTCCCTTTCATTTTCCTTTTTAATAATCCCTCCTTCTATTTAACTCTGTCAATAATCATATCATTCACAAGTAGCATTGGGCAAGTCCCTTAACCTCAATGAATCTGGATTGTTATCTGGATAAGTAGAAATAACATTACTTATAGAACTGTGGTGATGATTAGGTAATTCATTTAAAAGTGTTGAACTCAATTTTCTTTGCCTAGTAATTGTGATTGGTGAGTACCTTATACATATTAGTCTTACTGGGATTTGTGAATAAAGCCTACAGACAAATTTTAAGCTAACTTGTTGACATTGTTATAATATAATCAAGAGTTCAGTTTTTCTGTATTCATGCTTGATACTCTGTTAAGCAGTTTATTTTTAAGTATATTTTATTGATTATGCTACTACAGTTGTCCCATTTGTTTTCTCCCCTTTATCTCATTCTGTCCAGAATCCCCATTCCCTTAGTAATTTCTCCCCTTAGTTCATGTCCATGGATCATACATTTAAGTTCTTTGACTTCTTAATTTCCTATACTACTCTTGACCTCCCCCTATCTGTTTTGTACCTACCATTTATGCTTCTTATTTCCTGTACCTTTTGCCCCATTCTCCCCCCTTTCTTTCCCCGCTGGTAACCCTCCATGTGATCTCCATCTCTGTGATTCTGTTGGTATTCTAGTTTGCTTAGTTTTTTTTGTTTGTTTGTTTTAGGTTCTGTTGTTGATAGTTGTGAGTTTGCTGTCATTTTACTGTTCATAGTTTTGATCTTCTTTTTCTTAGATCAGTCCCTTTAACATTTTATATAATAAGGGCTTGGTGATGATGAACTCCTTTGAATTTACCTTGTCTAGAAAGTACTTTATCTGCTCTCCCATTCTGAATTAGAACTTTGCTGGATAAAGTAATCTTGGATATAGGTCTTTGCTTTTCATGACTTTTAATACTTCTTGCCAGCCTTTTCTTGCCTGTAAGGTTTCTTTTGAGAAATCAACTGATAGTCTTATGGGAACTCTTTTGTAAGTAACTCTTTTCTTTTCTCTTGCTGCTTTTAAGATTCTCTCTTTATGTTTAACCTTTGACATTTTGATTATGATGTGTCTTGGTATGGTCCTCTTATGTCCAACTTGTTTGGGATTCTCTGAGCTTCTTGGACTTCTGTGTCTATTTACTTGGCCACATTGGGGATGTTTTCTTTCATTATTTTTTCAAATAAGTTTTCAATTTTTTCCTATTCTTCTCTAGCTGGCACCCCTATGATTCAGACAATGGTACATTTAAAGTTGCCCCAGAGGTTCCTAAGCCTCTTATAATTTTTTTGAATTTTTTTTCATTCTGTTTTGATTGAATATTTATTTCTTCCTTTTGTTCAAAATCCTTGATTTGGGTCATGGTTTCCTTCCCTTCACTGTTGGTTCCTTATACACTTTTCTTTATTTCACTTTGAATAGCCTTGACTTCTTCCTCTATTTTGGGACCATACTCAATGATTTCTGTGAGCATCCTGATTACTAGAGTATTGAACTCTACTTCAGATAGGTTGGCTAATCCCTTTCTGCTTAGCTCTTTTTCTGTAGTTTTGATCTGTTCTTTCATTTAAGCCATATTTATTTGTCTTGGTGCACCTGTTACATTATAAGCCGAGGAGTCTTAGACATTCACAAAGGGTGGACAACCCACTTTTTTGCATTTAGGCACTGTCTGTGGGAGAAGGGTTAGAGAGGGAAAAATGCCACTTACTCAGCTCTTGCCCCACATTCAGTCAATTCCTTTATTTCCTACAAGCAAAGTACCCTTCCAGGTGCTGCCCTGGCACTGATTCCCACACAAGTGGACTTGTGTACATTCTGGGATCCCATGGGCCACTCAAACAGACTTTCCTGAGAGACAGGCAGTTTCTTCTACCACTGCAAACCCCACAGAATTTTATAACCAGAAGTTATGAGACTTTCTTTACCAAGAACCCGGGGTTGCACAGTCTGTCCTGGGCTGGGATTGCTCACTCCATAGTTACTCCTCCCAGTTTTTATGTGCACATGAATGTGGGACCACCCATTGCACCAGCCACTGCCTTGCTATACATCCTCTCTGCCCTGGTTGCCCATCTTTACCCCTCTCCTGGTCTGGATGAGTATTTTTTCTTCAACTCCTTTGTTGTTGGACTTCCATGCAGTTTGATTTTCTGGATGTTCTGGTTGTTTCTTGTTTTTAAATTCGTTATTATCCTTTTTTTGCTTATGTGAGGAGGTGAAGTGTATCTATCTACCCCTCCATCTTGGCTGGAAGTCAAGAGCTCAATTTATGGAGACAACTTACTCTGATTTTTATGTTTTCATTTTGTACATCACTTCTTGGGTATTTATGCAATACTTGTTATTGTTATTGAGATTTTTAATTGACTACTTTCTTATACCTTGAAAACATTCAATAACCAAGCAGAAAACTGGATGCTCTTTCTTACTTAAGTCATTAAATTAGAAAGACTAGGCCTCAGTATTCTCTAGTTATAATCACTGGATAGAAGACCTTACCCTTTACTCTAAATTCTTTTTATATGCTGATAATTACCAAATTTATATTTCTGGGCTGATCTATTCCTTAAATTTCAAACTCACATAACTAATTGCCTTTGTGAAGTCTTCATTTATCTAAAGGGCATTCCAAATTTTTATGTTGAAATCTGAATTATTAATATTTTAGAAATCTTTATCCCTCTCAGGTTTTTAATTTCTTTTTCTTAATTATCCTGACAAAGCACCTTGGACCAGTTTTTAGGTATTTAGATCTTGTTTTTCCTTGTATCTCAGTGTAATGTATAAATGAATTGTTCCAAACTCAATCTTCAACACACACCAAGCCAACCCCTTCAATGCTATGCACCTAGCCCAATCTACCACGAACCTTTCCCTAAACTCTGTAATACCACTTGCTTGTATTCCTGTGTCCACTCTTCCTTCTCTTCAGTCTATTCTTCACACAGCAGCCAGACATATAACCAAACACAGGTCTGGCTGCCTGCTGCTTCAGAAGCCAATACTCAAGAGGCAGTTGCTGATGTAAAGAATTGTAGTTCATTTGCAGATGCCAACCATCTGGAAGATGGGGGATGCATGTCTCAAAGTCCACCTCTACCTCTCAGTGGAAGCAGAGGTTTTTATAAGGAGGGAGAGAAGAAGGAACAAATAGATCAAGGACGGGGTTGAAAAATTCTCTACATGCAGATGAGCACAGTCCATTCCAATAAGGTAAGTGATGGTCCCACATGCATGATCCTGCTTTGGTCATCCCAGCTTCATGGATGAAGGCCAACAAATCTCCCAGGCCTGGGTTGTCTGAAGGTCAGGGTCTGTATCTTTTGAAGTTAGTTCCTATGTTTCTTATATAAACATGCTGTTCATCTGCATACTATATATACATGTCAGTCAGAGTCAGCACTTACAGAAACAATGTCAAAGAATGGTGGGGTGGTTACCATTTCCTACCTTTACAATTTTCTATTGTTACAGAGGGATGTATTTAAAATATAAATTATATTATGTGATGCGTGATCACCGATCTGCAGTGACCGCGGAACGCTGCAGATGGCTCATCACCACACAAGAAATGAACATACACTGAAACAGGCAATTTTCTGTGGAGAAGTAGGGATGGAGGGGCCACTCTCCAAGTGGAGAGCGCCTTGGCCACCCTCTCAAGGGGAGGGCGCGCGTTCTCCTGTCCCAGCAGGCCTTTTATTGGGTTCGTTTGTACAAGAATTCAGGTAAAGCTCATTACTCATTGCAGGGAAGTAAGGATCAAATAACAAGGAACTCTGAGAGCCTACTTTGATTCAGGGTCAAAGAGCTGTAAAACTTTGAGGAACAAACTTGCTTCCTCCTTGGACCCTTCTCATTCAACCGAGAGCATTCTAAACAAAGCAGGTTTCACAGGATTTTACATTTCTTTCTTAGGCCTAATCACCCAGGGAATGCACCCTTTCTAGTACAGGGCTGCACCACCCTGTCATTGTTTCAGGCTTAGGTGGAGCAAGGGAACTAAGGCAACCAAGAGATAAGGAGCTTTTCTCGCAGATGGAATGAGCACTCAGGCTTTGTCAAAGCTAGAGGGTGAGAGTCCATTACCCCCTTTTTGCCGTAGCCCCCAAAGTCCTTCCTTAGGGGCCTCCCACGTGATCGTGCCTGTCTTAGGTCATTCCCCCCTTGGGGAATCTTACCTGTCATTGGCTAACCGACCAAGCATTGGGGTTCAGGCGGGGTGAAGTAAAAGGAGCAGAAGCGGTGCTCCTGCCAGGGAGATAAGCTTTAGTCTCCTTGCTGGCTTACTGGTTCCAAGGTTGTTCCCTCAGCCTTAGCCTTAGCAGGGGTTACAGCTTCTGAAACTAGGGAGGGTGGTTCCCAACAATTATGTCTCTCTCATGCATAAAACTTTACAAAAGTTTACTCTTATATTTAAAGTAAAATTCAAAGTTTTTATGATGGTCTAAAATATTTTATCTACTGAACAGATAATATAAATTAATGACAAAAACTCATGGCCACATCATAAGGAATTATGTTATGTTATGAGATTTTCGATCCTGCTTAATCTTTCTTTCTTTCTTTCTTTCTTTCTTTCTTTCTTTCTTTCTTTCTTTCTTTCTTTCTTTCTTCCTTTCTTCCTTCCTTCCTTCCTTCCTTCCTTCCTTCCTTCCTTCCTTCCTTCCTTCCTTCCTTCCTTCCTTCCTTCCTTCCTTTCTTCTTTCTTTCTTTCTTCTTTTTCTTTCAAGCACATAGGCAATCTTGTAGGTATACACTGTAAGTTCTTACCTTTCTTCTGTGGGCTGTGTGTCTAATGCCAGTTTAGTTTTCAGAATCATTGTAGTGCTGTTCTGGTCTTTCCTGATTGTACACAATCCAAAGACCAGACTGAAACCTGTGTAGTAATCTACTCTGTAGTTTAGTTCTTAAATCTTTTCAGCCTGGATCCAAATTGGTTTTATTCATATATAGCTCAGTGTTGGACTAATCTCAGAACTCAATGCATAGATTCAAAGGGTCCCTTTCTCTAGCTCCTTCCTCTCAGTGATCCTACCTCTACTCTGTTTTCTAGAGTTTTCCCTTCCTGGTGTTCTGAGTAGAAAGCTGGAGCTGTAGTTTCCCATACTATTGCATGCTTCCCACTACTTAGCCTACTTTATGACAAACCTGCAAGACACAAGAGTGTGAGGGCCTCCAGGGTTGCCCCTGCTGCCCTTGCTGCTATGGGAGTTTAGTTGTATTATTGGCTTTCATCTGGAAAAGGGCCAAGAAAGTAGAAAGAACTGTTACCCTTCAGATGCTGCTGGCATAGGTGGGGTGCTGAGTGTTGCTTCTTCATAGCTGGCATTTGCTTGACCTAAAACAGATAAAGTCAAGCATGTTTTGCTGCCCTAGTGGGGAAGAGAGGGGTACTGGTGGTTGCTGTCATTTGCCTGATGTAAGGCAAAGGGAAGTCAAAAGGGATGGCCACTGCTGTGACTATGAACACATGCCAGTGAAAACATGGAAGGAGGCATGATTGTCTTATCTAAAGTCTATCTGCAGTCATCCTCTATCTGCTTATTCTCTGCTTTATAACATTTGTTACTACCTGAAGAAATATATGTTGTACAGGAACTACTAGATACTAGATGAGACCAAGTGTACACAAGGCCTGATAATCAAGCCCGGAGATGGTACATGGCTAGCTGTAGTTCTCATCTCCACAGTTTAAGGAGATAATAATAATAATAATAATAATAATAATAATAAAAGATCCTGTTCTTAACAGCATCTTCCAAGACTAGGTCCTCATTTACTAATGCCCAAATTATCTACATATCTTATTCTCTTTTCTTCTATATAACAATACCAGTTTTCTTTAACTAAATCACATGTATTAACATGTTATTCAGATGGACAAGCATTTAAGAGTTCTATTGTATCTATATAAGGTAAAATCCTCTCTGACCAGTTCCTAGTACTAAAAAGACCTTTGTAACAGATGCTGTTAATAACAGGATCTTTCTACAAATTATTATTTGAAAAGTATTATATTCATATTTACTAATCAAGAATAATGAACATAAACTATTCTTTTTTATTCTAATGCAGAATAAGATAGTATAAAGGCAAACATAAATTTTTATTGCAACAACTACAGATATCCTCTTAACATATGTATTAATCTGGATCATCCAGAGAAACATGACAGAGTGGAGACAGAGATGCATAGGTAGGTAGGTAGATAGATGATAGATAGATAAATAGATAGATATATTTATTTTAAGGAATATCCTCTGCAATTTTGGCAGTTGGCAAGTGTGAAATCCTTAGGGCAGGCTTATGAGTGGGAGAGAGACTCAGGTAAGAGTCGATGTTGTGGTCTTGAGTCCAAATCTGCAAGGCAACAAACTAGAATCTCTGGCAGAGTTTTTATATAGAAATTTTGAAGAGAATTTCTTCTGCTCCTGGAAATGTCAGTTTTTAATTTTAAAGCCTTCAACTGATTTCTTGAGGCTCAAGCACATTATGGAGGAAAATATGATTTTCTCAAAATCCAATGATTTAAATGTTAATCACATCTGGAAAAGTAACTTCACAGCAACTTTTAGACTGCTGTTTGGCCAAACTAACTTGGCACCATAGCCTAGCCAAGGTGACATATAACATTAACCATCACAGCATATAATATATGTAAGAAATGAATTGCTGTTTTGGCATTGATGGACAACTGTCTGTACAGATCTATATACAGATAAGTTTATAGTTGATTACTTATTAAAAGGAACTGTAGAAAAAACATATAATTGTTGGGGGGGGTTATTTTTTTCTAAACATCTGCTATTCTGGTTCATTAAGAAAACATAACTTCTGAAAGCTAGATTAGCTGTTAAATATCAGGTGAAGCCCATTTAAATAACTCTTTTAAACACTTTTTACATAATATGGAATAATAGAAGCTACTACACACAGCCTACGAAGGAAGCAACAAGACTCTTCCTTCTGATAATTTCCTTTGTGTTCCATGTTTTGAACTGCCAGAAGGGGGAAGAAGATAGTGTTGTTCTTGACAGTGTGCCATATCATGGTAGTCTAAAAAAGCACTTCAGTATTGCTTTTATTCCATCATGCCTTCTGATAATTTTTCCTTTTTTTAAAATTGAATTTCATTCCTGTGTATACACCCTCATAAACTTTGTCTTCTATATCTTTACTTTTTCTCAAGTGTCTTTTTCTTTACAATTAAATTATTAGGTGTAATTAGCAATGCAACAATACATAAAGCTTTGGCTCTTGCCCTGATTATTCACCAGGAGAAAAAAAATAGGGACTTATTTGGGTAAAAGTTAAATTTATTTGTTATTTACATGCAAGGATTGCATTATTAAAAATGATAAAAAATTAAAAATGAAAATTTAGCATATGAAAAAAATAATTAAAGTATCACAGCTTTAGAAAATCAAATTGGCACTGTTAGTGGGCTAGTGGGTTATGCTCTAGAGATACATCTTAAGCAAATGGTTTGGGCAGATGATTCCTCCTTAAATGTAACCTTAATGATGTTTTATAAGTAAAAAAGGCAGAAAGGGAGCAGTAGTGGTAGTATTCAATGTGTGACTTCTGGGCAGAACAAATAAATTAATTTTAAAGTAAAATTAGCCAATATAGAATAAAATTTAAAATTGCATCATAAGATAAACAACTTTAAAGGAAGCATAATTTGTAATAATACAAAGAGAAAATGTTCAACTGGGAAAATAGTCCAGGGAGAAAATTTTGGTAATGGGGTGACCTAGAAAGAAGCCAAATAAACAAGATATAAAGGACAGAATAAGAACACAAGCAAGATGTGATCTACTTGAAAAACAAAAACAAAAATTTCTAAAAACATAATGAAAGTTAATTTTATTTTCTCAGAAAGCCATTCACTAATTCTTGGTGGTAAAATTGTCTCAGTGAGGGCTAAAGAATCAAGAACTGATAGTTTCCCCCCCACAATACAATGACATTGCAAGTCATTTTACAATTATCTTTTCTAAAAAAATCAACAAAACAAAGTTAATCAGACTATTTACCTGTAATACAGAGAGGATGTAAAGATTAATGAGTTAGTTATTGTTAAATATTAATATACTTTGGGATATCTGAATGAAAAATGGAAATAATTATTTATGGCTTTTTAGTTGTCTCAGTAATCATAATTACCTTTTTCTATGGACTCCTTTGTTTATATATATATAATTTATTTGAGTTTCTTGCAGTTTTGCACCAGAACATATATTTGATAGAATAAAACTACCTAGATAAATAATGCTAAAATTATTATGCCACTGATTATTTCTTGAAAAATGATTATATTTTTACTATTGATCTAGTAATTTCCTTGTCTATAATAGTGTTTAGATGATTAAACAGAGAATATATAGACTAGTGTGTACTTAAAATGGGATATATTTGTGGGCATTTGATTATTATCTTCTTTATATACACTTGAAAACATGTTGAAATATTTGATAAAAAATAATTGAATGAAATGTGTAGCAATTACTAAACTTATAAAAATGTAGAATTCTTGGTGTTGGTTGAGGTGAATGCAATAGGAAAAGACAAGTTAAGCCCTGACAGATAAAAGGAGAAGGAGAGGAGTGCACAGCTATAGCATCTGGGGGTTGAAAAGGACTCAGAGAGGTTATGGAGGTTACCACCTTTCTGGCAGGACCACACTAAAAACTACTAAGCTTGGGAGAATTCAACCTAATGTTGAAAACAAAACAAAACAAAAGTTAAAAACTAAAATCTTCTAGTATGGCAGATAGATTTGGGTCTCTTGGATTTGTTGTTGTTGTTTCCCGGCACTATTTTTCATGTTATTCTGGGTTTTAATATTATTTTAGCATTTGACTACCTTGTTGCAGTTATACCAACTGTATGTGTCTCAAAAATTCACTTCAATGCTTAAATAAAATAAAAGCTTTGGATTCTGAAGAACAGCCTTTGTGTCTCTCTAGTTCACACTGTCTTTTTGATACTAAATTCTGGCAAGTTCTAACAAGTTTTTTTTAATCACTGGATCATATTTCCTCGGTGAGACAGGAGGGATAGGCATCCTTTGGCAGAGATGTTATTAAAATGCAGCAAAGGTTATTGTTGCTGACATGCTGCTGTTTATCAGCATTTCTTTCCTCCTCAGCTCATCTTTTTTTTCAATTTTCTTGCAACACCATCATTCTCTCTTCTCTTCCTCTCTCCCTTCTTCCCTCCCTCCCCTCCTTCCCTTCCTTTCCTCCCTCCCTCCCTCTCTCTCTCCTTTCTTCAGCAAACCTCACCTTATAATTAGTAGGCATTCTGTTGGCACTTAGAGTTAAACATGTCAGCACACCAGTCTTACTATTCAAAATGTACTTGTAGAACCAATGACATTGATGTCACCCAAGAGCTTGATAGAAATGCAAGATCTTGGATGCCACAACAAACCTTCCAAATAAAGATTAGCCTTTAAATATATATATATATTTCAGAGAGAGAGGAAGGCGGGGAGAGAGAGAGAGAGAGATTTGTTGTTCCACTGAACTATGCATATATGTGCTGCTTCTTGCTTATGTCTGGACCAGGGATCAAACCCACAATCTTAGTGTCTAGGGAGGATGATACCCAGCTAGGGCAGGATCAACCTTTTAACAAGATCCTGAAATAATTTATATACACACAGCTCAAGTTTAGGAGGTGTTGGTCTAGAGAACCTAGATGTCCAAGAGATACCTCAAACTCCATACTCCCTTCTTAGGTAAGGCTGTCCTGCATTGTCTACCCAAGAGAGGAGAGCATGTGTTCACAGGATGACTCAAGCCAGAAACCCAGGGACTCTCTCTTGATCCCTTTCTCTTCCTCACTGCCTATATGAAACACACTACCAGTCTTGTCATTTCTGTTTTCTAAATATCTCTTGGATATTTCCTCAGCATATCCCACCAAGCATCACTTTCATAGATTCCACTTTCTCACATGAACTTGAGCACAATCTTTAAACTAATTTCAGAGCTTACTATCACCTTTCTCTGATACCATCTCTTTGATAATTCAAAGTTTATTTAAAAAAATTTAAAACTCATCATAGACTTGCCAGAATAAAAATATTTTTATGATCTTCCTTCCACTGTTAGGAAAAATATGGTTTGTATAAATCCTTTAAATGACTTTATCTTCTGCAGCTCTCCAAATCACTCCATATGCTGCACTCGTCTTCAATGAATTACAGTTTCCTAAATATGTCATTGTACTTGGTGTCTTTACACTTTTATATGTTTTTTTCCTGGAACTGAAATGCTCTTCCCCTAACTTGTCTATCAGATGAACTGCATATAATATGTCAAGGCCAGAATCAAGTAACCCTTGCTTTATACTGTTTTCCCTTTCACCTCTCCAGGCATTGTTCATTTTTCCTTTCTGCACCTCTGCACTTACCACACCATATTGCAATGATTTATTCACATAGAAAATAAATTTCTTTACATAGTGCAATGATTTACTGCATGTGGTAGGTGCATAATAATTATTGTTGAATTGATAGCAAGTATAACAACTATTTTTTAAAGAAATGTTATTAACCAACAATAATTATAAATATGACCACAAGCCACGCATTATTCAAATTAAATATTTTACAAAATGTATTTTGACCTCACTAAATTTCATGGGATAGACAACTGTTGTCTTCCCTCTAGGAAGAATTAAGAAAGTTGATTAAAATGATGCAAAGCGGTGCAAGAACTGGGTGAGATTGTTTTGGACTTAGCTTCTAGTAAAAACACACTAAATCTATTTTAATTTCTGATTTTCCTTAACAGCACATAAATAAGTACAAATACAAATAAATCTTCCATGAAATTTTGTGTTCAGATTTTTGCATAAACATATGTTTTTATTACTCTCAGATAAATGTCTGAGTGCAAAAGAAAAATTGATTAATTGGATCGAATCACAATGAAAAAATTTTGCTTTGCAAAATCCCATGTGAAGAGGATGAAATGAAAAGTTACAGACAGGAAGAAAATATTTGTAACCACATACCAGATAAAAGACTAATATATAGAATATATGAGGAAGTCTCAAAAATGAACATTAAAAATCAAACAATCCAATTAGGAGATGGGCAAAGACACGAACCGCCATTCCACTTAAGAGAATATACAGATGGGAAAAAAGCACATGAAAGATGTTTAACACCATTAATCATTAGGGAAATGCCAATTAAAACCTCAGAGAGACATGACTACACACCTATCAGAATGGCTAAAATATAAAATAGTAACAACATCCAAAGCCGGCAAGGATGCAGAGAAGCTGCACCACTCACGCGTTGCTGGTGGGAATGTAAAATTGTACAGCTACTCTGGAAAACAGTTTGGCAGTTTCTTGTAAGTCTAAATGTCTATATCAGTTTGTAGAAATAGTGTAATCATCACATAGAACATGAATGTCAATAAAATTCCACAGATAAAAATAATCTAATTTAATGGATTGATATTTCATATCTGTGCATTGTAGATGATGGACTACATTTAGTAAAATGAGTCTGATGTCCTGGTATTGAAGCTATATTTCAGTTAACATAGAAACCCCAGAACGGAGCAATGGAATGACTGACGGAGATATGGGCATGAGCAATGTAAGTGATGGCATCCCGCAATCTGTAAAGTGCTGGAAGCATGCTGGACATCACTACTCTCATTTATCTCATAGAGACATTGAGAGAATCAATTAAATAATACATGTAAACTGATGTTGGAAACTGTGGAAAATGTTGTAAATATTAAATGTTAACAATCACTTTGACACCGCTAAGTTTAACATCAGTAGGCAGGGATAAAGAACATTTATATATCTATAAGAACATTTATAGAATTTTAATAAATTTCCTTTACTTTGATTTTTAGATTATGATCAATTTTCTGGTTGTAGTAAGTTAAAGTTATAATGTAGATTGGAAGGTTTGGAAAAATTTAAATTATTTCTTCATCTCACTAAGGCCAAACAATCCTTTAATATGCCAGATATTTTTTGCTTCTCACTGCCTTAGCTGTTGCTGTAGTCTCAGCCATCATCACATCACAGAAGGGCATCTTAGGTGCCCACTTCTTGCCTCTCTCAAGTCCATCCTTCCCAAAGTTGCCCCAAAGCTCACTGTTCTAATGGCTTCATAGAATTTCTAAAAAATTACCGTGAAAGTAACTGTGATAATACGAGAAACACATGTAAACTAAGGGTAAGAAGAAAGCATATTCACCATCATTTGTGGATTATAGAATGTATACTAAGAACAGCTAAAGTAAATAACTAAAAAGAAAAAAAGAAAAAGTTCTAATTAATTGCTTTTTTTTGAGACAATAATAATATAAAAAAAATAAAATAAAAAACAGAGGCCATTTTGAATGGCCTATCAACACCGTAATGCTGAAGCCAAGAATGCAAAAGTAAATACTTCTGTCTTTTCTTCTGTGTCTCACTTCAGAACCTGTACTTTGAAGAAGTTCTATTTCTGTCTCGTGTCTCACAAAATCTCTCATGATGACAAGTTTATCAACTTTCAGCCCTTACTCTTCTCAGATGGTGTTTAATAATGTCCTGACATCTCAACACCTCCATGCCTCCTAGACAAGACGTACTTCCTCTAAAGTTCTCCTGATCTCAAACACAGACAACACGCATAGTCTCACACCTGAAGGAGTTCCAGTTCCCATTTTGCTAGAAAGTACCAGTTTTTATTTGTGTCTCTAGAAGGACCATTTGGGTGATTTTCTTGAAATTAATCTGTCGTAGAATCTCTATCTCTTGTCAGATAAGACCTTTTGACTGCTATGAAGTGAATTTTTAAATTGTTTTTTTAGCTTCTACCTTTTAAATTATTTTTTTAGCTTCTACCTACAAAATCATAGGTTCCCACTTTTGCCCAGGCGTCCTGCATGTTGCTGTGGGACCGAATGTGATTTGTGAAATATTCGTGAATGTTCAGTTCTCTTTCATTACAGAAGGTGGAGTCTGGGGCAGGTGTGTGAGCTTCTCTGATCAGTATAATCTATAAAATTGATTCTGAAAAATAGGTTCTGTTATTGGGATGTCAACCTAAGGGTACTAGAAAGTAGATTCTGTGTGTGTGTAGTTTAGTTGAAGCAGTAAGACAAAATGGAAAAGAGCAAGGGTTTAAAGTCAAATAGACTTAGTTTGTCTACCATTTATGAGCTGTGTGGCTCTCCTAAACCTCTCTGAGCTTCAGTTTTTTCATTTGTAAAATAGGGATAATAGTCATACCTACTGCGTAGTTTACTGTGGCGATTAAAGGAGATATATAAAGCACTTTGCATGTAGTATATGCATGTAGAACATGCAAAGTCATGTCATATAATAAATTTTAGGTGACTTTGTTATTATTTATGTTAAGTTTTGGAATCAGAGCTGAACGTCCAGAAAATACTTTTAACAATTTTTATTAATTTAATATTTGAAGATCAAAAAGAAGAGCTGTGGACATTAAGTAAAAAACCTGAAGGGGTGATCAGAAATGACCTTTCCTCCCCCAGATAAATTAATGAAAAAGTCAATGTTTTACTGGCTGGTTCAGAAAGAATTTTACTCATATCAGTGTCTTTTATGTACAGTCTGGTGTACTTGGCTGGTCTGGGGACTTGTTTATAAAGCATTCACATAAGGCCAGACACAGGTGGCAGATGAGTATTGTGGACAAATCAACGTGACTTTTGTAAATTTCAAGTATGTTAATTTTGAATTTTGTTATAAATTCTTTGAGATCCAGAACCTGGCCTTTTACAATTAATTTGAACTTTCTGAAGTGTTTAAGGCAACTGATGCTCTATTTGAACATCTATGAATTCTGTGACTTTCTATAGCAATTGTATCTTTTCTCCAGTTAGATAACTGTTTAGAGAAGATGTCCACCAGTGATTATCTAGTTGCCTATTTTCTTAAAGTGTCAGCTATTTACCTTAAGAAGAATGAACTCTTTAATTCTTTTTCATTATAATCTCACAATTTATTGCCAGGTGCTTCAAAGATCTAACATTACTATATTCATTGTATTATCCTAGACCCGATTCTAATTTTTAAGTCATCTCATGAGGTGTAGATATTTGTTCGAAGTTTCTATGGAAAAACTCTAAAGATGTCCTACCTAAGCAATGGTAGATTCCCTCTTTTAATTCAGTTTGTATATTCTGACAGTCAATATATACAATTGGTTTTATAAAATTTGGAACAGCTATTATAAACAACAAATGTACTCTTAAAACATGAATACAATTAAAAATGAACATGCTGTTTAAAGTACAGCAAAATTTAGTTTTTTAGTATTCATATTTTACAAATTATAAATTACTTGTTTTATATGTTTAATGCTGAGGTCATGATTAATACCTACAGTCACAGTTATGTATATCTCTCATGAATTTTGGATTTTGAATTTTTAAATAATTCTTTTTTAAAGATAGATACTTAACACCAAATTCACAGTACTCCTAGTTCATTTATTTTTTTCTCAGAAACTTGATATCCTTTCATTGTTATTATTATCTTAAGTTCCATTTGCCCATATAAAGTACTTAGAAAACCATTTTGAGCTTTATAAATGTTTAAATAATTGAATTTAAAATTTGGGCTAAGAATCACTTACATGTGAACAAAATCCCAAATTTTGTTAATGTCTTTTATAAATTCTTCCATAATCATAGTGGAATACTGGGAAATGCATGCACTTTGAAGTCAAATTGACAGGATTCAAATCCCAACTCTTCAATTTGTCACATGACCTTGGAAGAATCACTTAATCTCCTGAACAAGTTTCTCATCTCTAAAATAAGAACACTCTTATGACCCAGTGATTCCACTTCTGGGAATTTATCCAAAGAAACATGAAACACTAATTCAAAAGAATATAAGCACCCCTGTGTTCATTGCTGTATTATTTACAGTTGCCAAGATTTGGAAGCAGCCCAAGTGTACATCAGTAGTAGATGAGTGGATAAAACAACTCTAGAGCATTCACACAATGAAATAATACTCGGCCCTAAAAAAGCAGAAAATTTTACCCTTTGTGGCAGCATGGATGGACTTGTAGAGCATTATGCTAAGTGAAATAAGCCAATCAGAGAAAGACAAATACCATATGATTTCATTCATATGTGGAATCTAATGAACAAATGGAAGTGACAGGCAAAATAGAGACAGGCTTATAGGTAGAGAGCAGGCTGACAGCACTAGGAGGTGGGAGTTAGGGGTGGAGGGATTGAGCAAAAAGGAAAAAGGACTCATAGACATGGACAACAGTGTGGTGATTGTGGGCATGTGGGAGGCAGAAGTGGGTGGAAATAGAAAAGGGCATAAGGGAGATAAATAGGAATGGAAAATTATACAATTAAAAATAAAAATAAAATAAGAACTCGTGGTTCCCACTTATTCATGATTTTGCTTTCTGAGGTCTCAGCCTCTGTTAATAGGGGTCTGAAAAATTCTAGAAATAAATAATTTTTGTTTTAATTTGCATGTCATTATGACTCGCATGATGAAATATCATGAGTCCTGCTTAATCTTGCCCAAGACTGAATTATCCCTATATTCAGCATCTCCCGGCTCTATAAGCTCCCTGCTCTTTAGTTAACTAGCAGCTATGTTGTGTTATCAAATTGTTATGGTATCACAATGCTGGTGTTCAAGTAACACTTATTTTACTTAGTGATGGTGCCAAAGCACAGGAGTAGTGATGCTGGCAATTTGGATATGCCAAACAGAAACCATACAAGTCTTCCTTTAGGCGGAAAGGGGAATATAGTACCATAAAATATTTTGAGGGAGAGAAAGAACATGTTCACATAACTTTTATTCCAATATATTGTTGTATTTTCTAATTTATTATTACTTATGGTTGTTAATACCTTAATGTGCCTAATTTAAAAATTAAGTTTTATTGTAGGTATGTACAAGGCCTGTCCAGAAAGTATCCAGCCATGTTCTATGAAAAATAGAGACATTTGTTGAAAAAGATACAAGAAATATTGTAGATAGGACAATGATGTCTCAGTCCCTGGCAAGGTAGGCACCTTGGAACCTCACACAGTTCTCCCAACTGCCATCAGCTGCACCACCATATTTTCCTGAATTTCACTGATGGTCTGAAATCTCTTCCTTTTCAAAGGTAATTTTAGTTTTGGGAAAAGGCAGAAGTCACAGAACACCAAACCTGGACTGCAGGATACCTGAGTCACTTGGCTGATTTGATGTTTCACCAAAAGCTGCAGGAGACATGATGCATGAGTGAGTGTGTTGTTGTGATGAAGCTGCCAATCACCAGTTGCCCATAGCTACAGCCTTCTGAACCATTTAAATAATTTCTGTGGATAAATGTTCAAGCTTAATGCAAAATTTTATTTAGATCCATTGCTCTACTCGCTTAGTCATTTTGAATGCAACCACACAGTACACACTCTCACTCAACAGTCTCTACCACCCCCACTGACTAGTACAGTGAAGTTGTCATTGTTCATGCATGCGCATTCCAGTCCACTCCCCTCAGTCCACTCGCCTTGGTTGCCAGGTTATATGAATGTCATGTAAACTGTTCTTGTTATATTACCCATGCTTGAATTTTTTCTGAATGACCTCATAAGTATAGGAAAAAACATTGGACTGTTGACTCTTAGAAAGTACAGCAGTTCGGGTCATTTACCCCTGTGCATTTAAAAATCCTTATGTAACTTCTACAGTTGGTTCCTCTCAACTGCATCTTTAACAAACTTTGGGTTGGAAGCAGTTTTGAGATCAAAATACTGTTTTAAATCCAAGGTTAGGAAACTGCAGTTGGAAATGCAACAGTGTCAACTTGCAGTTGGTTGAATTCTTGGAAGAGAAACCCACTGATAAATAGGACCAACTGTATTTATTGAAAAAAAAAATCTACATATAAGAGGCCCACACAGTTTAAACACATGTTGTTCGAAGGTCAACTGCATACATAGCATTTAGTACTATCCAAGACTCAGGCATCTACTGAAGGTCTTTAAACATATTCTTTGCAGATAAGGGGGGTTACTGTAATTGGATTCAGTGATGTGTGGAGGCTTAGAGATAATGCATGTATAGTGTCTGGTGGAAGATCTGGTTTACAGTGCATATTCCAGATTGGGTGCTACTAATATTAAAAATAAGAACATTAATAAAGAATATAATGTAACATAACAATACACAAGCTACTACACTAATCGTATGTCAAGATATAATTTAGAATCAGTAGGTAATAACTAGTTCTAGACCAACAGTCAAACTTAACATAGAAAATAAAAGAACACTTTTTTAAAACATGATTTTATCTATTTACCTTTCAGAGAGAGAGAGGAAGGAAGGGAGAAAGAGAGGAAAAGAGACAAAGATGTGTGAGAGACATATCTCTCGGTTGCCTCCTACATGTCTCCAACAGGGGACCTGGGCTGCCATCCGGGCATGTGCCCTGACTGGGAATAGATCCAGTGACTCCTTGGTTCACATGCTGGTGCTTAATCCACTAAACCACACCAGCCAGGGCAAGAACATGTTTTTTTTCTATCAACTATAAATATATTTTTCTTAAATCAGAGTCCCATGTTTAACAACAAAGTTCTACCATTATCCATTTATTCCCTTATTCACCCTGGCATTCACTGACCTCCATGATTGATGTGCCTCTACCTCTCTGAATTTGATTTTCCTCTCCAAAAGGATTAAAAAGGTTACATGTGAGAGTCTTACCTAGAAAATGCTTGTCTATCTCTTATACATGTTTGAACACTAGTCAGTAAAAATAAACAGGCTAAAACCATGGAAGATTTCCTATAAGATAAAGCAAAAAATTATTGCAATTTTAGGATAATCTACTAAACAAGAATGCATTTTTAAAGATATATTCAGAAAAATTGATTAAATTTTAATTGATTATCTTCATTTTAAAAATGGAGATAAATTATCAATCTCTTAAGATAATTTAGAGAATTACAAGTCTAAATATCAGCAATGTTTAGTTTCAGCCAGTAGAAAGCTTTCATTAATAATAATTAATATGATATGATGATAATGTGAAGAAGTATGTGGAGAGTTCTGAAATGAGAGAGGGATAATCTGATATGATATGTTTAAGGCTTTATATAAATTTTCCTAAAGTGTCATGTTCTGGTATTCTTCCGTAGAACAGATCTCCCAGACAAACATTCTGCCCCTGGAAGATACATATTTTAACATCTAATTATTTAGATGTTCCACATAATTAGGAAGTAGGAAGGACAGATCCATAAGTGTATAAAAAAATACGGCAAATTATCTGAGATGCAGCACATATAATACTCATGCAATTGAAGCAGCACAAAGTATGATGTAAATCATTTTACTAAGTCAGATTAAAGGTGCTATTACTCATGGTTATGTAATACTATCTGTAATTTCTGTGTTAAACTTGACATTATAAATCCTTTAATCTGCGAATTTAAAAGCCATTCTATGGCTCATTTTTCAAACAGATTCCTGTTAACACATTTACTACTAATGAACCACTAGCGTGTTCTCTCTTTCTTAGATAAACGCTATTGACCAACATTATTATTTGCTCCTCGTATAATTATTTTTTTTGGCTTTTTAATTTAATTGCTTCAATAAAAAATACACCAATAATGCATTTTTAATTACACTTCCCAGGTGACCTATGTAAAAAGAGGTTTTATAATGAAGCCACAATAATTAGCCTGTCACAGTCCAGTTTGGGGCTATTGTCTAGTTGTCCTTTCCATGGCTTGTGTGGCATGACTAGAATGCTAAAGACCTTGTGTATTATCTCCCATAATACTTAGAAAGGTATTAAAAATGTGTGCAATACTGGCAGAAGCAGGCTTTCTAATTATTGTCAGCTATTTCTAGTGTGACGTGGTAAACTCCCTCGAGAACAGAAACAACAGCCCACTCCAGGGTTTGTAATAGGCCCTAGAGCCTAAGGAGTTGTAGACAGAGCTGTTTCCCTCCGGA
Organism: Tonatia bakeri; assembly: GCA_004024845.1. Lineage (NCBI taxonomy): Eukaryota > Metazoa > Chordata > Mammalia > Chiroptera > Phyllostomidae > Tonatia > Tonatia bakeri. The sequence continues at coordinate 92,350 of PVIA01000233.1, read as the reverse complement.
TGGATAATTGGTTTACACAGCAGCTCAACATCTGAACCAAATCCATTTTTTTTTCCTATTGTGATTTCACTGTTTACTCTAATATACATAAACTATTTTGCTATACTAAACAGAATATGACTCATTCTTTAATAGCTGAGTAAATTTGCATGTTCTGCCTCACCTGGAATACTAATGACTATTATGTCTGCCCATTTTTCATGCATGAAATATTAAATATTTGGTTTGTTAAGCACACATGCTTTCTGTAAATAATGTGTTGTGGCAACTTGTTAAGTACAATTATCCTTTAGTATCATTTTTTTCATGGATGAAATATGTCTCTAACTTAAAGAGAAATGCAGATGATTTTCAATAAATTTAAGGATAGTTTTCCAGTAGTGTATTGTAATCAATTATTGAGAAACATTTGCTAATGTTTGCATACTATTATTAATGCTAAAACAGTGACGTTATTGTGCAAATAAAGAAAGTATATCGGACTCTCTTGGGTATGCAGCTACTTTTTTTCAAATGTATTGTAGCATATTAAAGTTTCAGCGAGACTTGATTTTCATATTCCTAGTTTCTAACAGATAAACTGCAATTGCTACATGTTATAAGCAAATCCTATTGTAAATGTTTTTTTTCTTTTAAATTAGAACAGATCTTTAACTCACTAGTTTTCTCCTCAATGTCAAAATGAGTAAAGGTGAAAAGCATTATCTCACCTAGGAGGGCCAGTTTTGTCAGCAGAATCTGGAAACATCTATTTTCTACACTTTTCTCCAGCCCTCTTTCTTTTCTCTCCAATTGACAGTGCAATGATTAGCTAATAATTTCTCTTCTTACCCTAAATATGAGTCTTTTCTATGAGTGTGTATCCCGTGGTATCCTATGTGAGGCATGTGTTATGAGTCACCACTGTTTCCTTCTCTACTTTAAGGAGACCCTATTCAACACTTTGGGGGACTCAGAATGAGGGTTGGGGTTATTTGGCCAACTTGCACTTAAAGTCACATGTATGTTGATTGTTGTTGTATAGTCTGAGTTGTTCCAGAATTTCAATTCTCCCAAAACTGATCAATTGATCCAATATAACCATAATAAAAAGTCAGGCTTTTAGTCAGCTCTAAGATTTATTGGGAAATGCAAAAACCTAGACTAGCCAAAATAACTTTGAAGAAGAGCAAAGTCGAAGAATACATATTATCTGGTACTTAATATTAAGTTATAATAAATATAGTATGGTGTTGGCATAAGGATGGAAATACAGATTAATAGAATGAAGTAGGCAGTCCAGAATACATGTTGAATTTCAACAAAGGGAATTAAGGAAATCCAATGGGAAAAAAGACAATGTTCTCCACAAATGGCATTGGAATAATTGGATAGCCACATTAAAAAATAAATTTCAAGAAAGAAATGATGCAAATGAAAGGGCACATGGACAATAACAAGGGCGGGTGGAAACAGGGGAAGGAGGTGGGGAGGCCTAGGGTGGTGGGGAGGGGTGGGGGGGAAAGGCAGAAAACTGTACTTGAACAATAACAAATGTTTAAAAAAATAGAAGAAGTCATGTGAATGTACACAGAGATTATACACTATGATAGTCTGGCTTTAATTTTTATAGAAATAAAAAATTATCCTCAGTGAGTAAGAATGCAAGGTGGGAACTAAAACACTCTGCTGCACCACAGCACATTTATGTTATCCCCATGTTTTTCCGTCCTGCGCCACAGAAACAGACCTCTTCCCCGCCTCTCAGCAAATGGGACAAGGAACTCCACGAGTTCTGGCAAGCTCTTTAGTCTCTCTGAACCCCAGTTCTCAGGCATGCAAAAGGAGAAGAATAATATCATCAGCTTCATAAAAGGAAAAGTGTAGGTATTTCAGGTACATAACACAGTGCTCAAAACAGGATAAGCACTCAATAAATGGTAGTTCCTTTTCCTTTAATTAATGTGTTTTCCTTTAATTAGTGCATTTTCAAAAGATTTTATTTATTTATTTTTAGAGATGAGGTAAGGGAGGAATAAAGAGAGGGAGAGAAACATCAGAAACACACCTCTTGTGCTCCCCCACCCCCCGCCAGTGACCTGGCCTGCAACCTAGGCATGTACCCTGACTGGGAATTGAACCCGCTACCCTTTGGTTTGTAGGCTTGCACTCAATGCACTGAGCCACAGCAACCAGGGCTTAATTGTATTTTTATGTCCAATTCTTTTTCTAATGAGATCAAAACAAAAATGTTATGTAAATATATGACTGTAATTTGAAAAAGATATCTTCCAAATACTTTACTTAAACTGTGTGCATTTGACATCATACAAAACATGCACAACTGTATGCCACTTTTAATTTTTAAATATGTGTTTGCATTTTAATAAAGATTCAATAAAAGTTGATCAAAAGTATTTTAGTATATAATAAACATCTAGAAAATGGCAACAACAGACTAAGATTAGAACACTTTGCTTTATTAAAAAACATTCTTAGAAGAGCAGAAAAACAGTAAAAAAAATCAGTCATGTGAGTGGTCAAACATCACCTTTTGGCATTCTCATAAACTGTTGCTTAGATAGAAATATCAAGCTATTACTAATGGCTATTAATGTGTACATGCTTCATGTAATTTTATAGTATCTTATTTTAATATCTATAATTTTAATGAATTGCAATTTAGGAAAGAAACAATTTTCATTTACTTTATATAACATAATTATGGATCAAATTAACCCCACACTAGTCTTAATTACATTTAGTTTCATTTGGCTGATCAAGCAATTAACATGCCACTGTATTTTGGAAGTACAAACGAAGTTGTTATGGTCTTTCTTCCAAAAAAACATGTACTTGTTCATCTCAAGTGTAGTCACCATGCAAAATTATTTTTTGGAGTATTTTTTCTTTCTTTTCTTCTTCCTCTTTTTTTTTTTTTTTTAGCTTTACTGTACACTCGGTATGTTGCTGCTCAAGCATATGCATAACGAGGAAGTGCCGCACTTGAAGTCTTGTTATATGCTGCTGCTTAATAACCTCTCTTTCACGCCACCCTTTATCTGCTGCATTCAGATTGGTTTCCATGCATTTCTCTTCTAATTGGAACTAATTTTAGGTTTGCCATTTCTTGTGATTAAACAACCTCTTTAACACACATATATTTCCTTCCATTTATGTATTGTTACCTTCACAGCTTTCTTTCGAAAAGAATGATTTGTCAGGAAGAGACCATCTTTTTACTCCATTAGCTTAGTTATGTATGTAAGGAGCACAATTTTAACAGCAATAAAAAATATTGGGTTTAATAATAATAGCATTCAGGACCATATGAGTATCACTGCAACTAATCCTTTTCAACTAATTGAAAATGAAAATGATCCTTTGCAATATGTGTGTATTGTGAATAATCCTAATTAGGATAATGCAAGGTTATTTTAGCACAGTTCAGAGGCAGGGTACCATCTCAGAAAAACAGCTTAGCTGAAATGTAGTCCATTTAGAACCACCTTGGAGCTCATGAGGAAAAATAAACTCCGAGTCAGGGACACCACAGAAGAGAGGTCCTTCAGAAAGCATTGGTTCCCAGTTGTATTAATCAGGCCTACAAATGTAAAAGTGCCCCATATTGTAATAATTCTAATACTCTGAAATGGGAAAGATAATTTTTTAAAACCATGACACCAGTCTAATATCCATGATAGAATATATTTCAACAAAGTTCATGGAATAGAAGATACTTAAACAAACTCAGTGCTGGTGTATCATTTGCTCATGTTCCAAAGACTTTTTTTAACACTTCATGATAAGTGTTTTTCCCCCTAAAGTCTGGATAAAAATGGTAGCTTTTCCTTGCTTTCCTGTGACATTTCATGTTGTGACTGGATTTGTCAGATTGCAGCAGTCGCATTTGATTACATGTCAAGACAATGGAAAATATTTTCCTATTTTTTACTAAAAGAAGCAGGATTCTTATATTTTTATGTAAATATTCCTTTTCACATAAAACGAGAGGAAAAAGATACATTAGAGTAGTAAAACGAATGAAGGGAGCCTACAATGGCTGATTTCAACAAGACCTGCCCATTGTAACTGATTTTATTTCACTTGTATGACAGAAAAATGTAGCTATGTGTTAGTTTACTAGTGATTTATTCCTTTTAAAAATTATGGTTAGAGTTTGAGTATTTATAATGATGAAAGATCAATGTCTTTATTAATCTAAACATTCGTGGTAAGTTATGTTATATTCACAATAAAATGTTCACTGTTGCCACTATTCTCACTTTGCTTTTAGAGTGAAATAATCATCCAAGCAGATACTCTGTCAATAAAGAGGATGTTTGGTTAATAAGTACATATTGATTATTTTGAATCGAGTCAAAAAAAAAGCAGTGAGGTAAAGTGTTTATTGACTCTAATGTCTTACTTAAAACAAAGCAAAATAGGTAAAATAGGAAAAAACAAATGAGGAATTCTCTCTTCCCCCAATGATCAGTAGGCAAAGACCACCAGGAACACACCTGTATTTTACCCAGTTGTGATTCTTGCCTGACAGAACTTTTGCTTGTGCACTGGGGATTGCCAGGGTGCTGGTGGTGTTAAGCCTGCTACCCAGGCTGCCTTTGTGCACCTTCTCTATCAGGGTGGGGAGCGCTCCACACTGTGGCCTAAGGGCTTCCATATCCATTTGATTTCTTCACCATTCTCTGAGTGCTCACTTGTTAAGTGTCCCATTTTAAACTCACAACAATCTTCTGAATCTGAAGCTGAAAGTTTAGGCTTATTGCTCAGTGTCACACTGTCAGTTAAGTGACTTGAAGTTTGCTCAGGTGATGAAAAGGAAATCACACCGAAGGAAGCCGTACAGAAGAGACCCAGAGCAGGTGGAGCATGGGGATGTCTTATCAGGTTGAGGGTCCTGGAAGGGGACTTGGTAGGGAGGTATGGAGAGACAGCACCTTGGGCATTTGCTATAAGCAGCACATCTGGGCTTCACTGACATGGGGGTGCATCTGTTCTTAGCTCACATGAGGTTCCTGGAGCCCCATCTTCCCAGAGAGCCACCTGGTTCCACCTCAACTTGCTGAGGTTCTGTTCTTATAGTTTCTGCCTCACTGTGTTTCTGGGTGTGTCAGTGGCTTTACCTGACCAGCCTTCTCTGGGAGAGGGTTGGAGCATTTGTATGGAGGACGGAACAGCCAGGGTGAGAAGCCCCAAATCCCCAGTCAGCTATGGAACAAATCATGCATATGGGGAAAGTTTCAGAATTGGTCCTCTACTTTTCAGGACCTCAAAGTGTACTAGGGGTTCCTTTATACATTTTCAGTCAGACCTTAGCCCACAGAGAACTCTGTGGGATCTCGGTAAAAGGTTGTTAATAAGACTTATTGTGGATTCAAAGTTTGGTTGTGTGATTTAGGGGTGGTTCCAAGTAAGTGGAGGTTTCCTGTGGTTTGGGAACCACAGTGAGTAAGTGGGAAAAATTCTACTACAAGGTATCTTAAATTCTTATATATTAGATAAAACCAGAGAGAGGTAAAAACTGATAAAGAAGGAGCAGTCACTCATATTTCCCAGAATGGGGATGGTCAATCATTATTTGTAGTTTGGATGATGCCCACGTTTAATCTGTGTTCAAGCATGATTACAGAGTGGTCTTGTTTCTTTCTTGTCTCTCAGGATCACAGAGTGGTCTTGTCTGATGTTGGTGTTCTGTAAAATCTTTTTTGTTCACAGGAGAATCCAAGATTAAAATGATCCAGTCTGGCTCTCAGCAGCACCAAGGCCCAGCTGGTAGTTCCAAGCTGCCAGCCCATATGCTTTTTCCTTTCTCAGTTCTATGCCTGTTTGTCTTGATTACCTAGCTGATCATAGTGGGGGTTTCCCCAGAAGAAGAGTAAGGGAAATCCTATTTCTTCATCTCCACATATGTCTCCTAGGGCACTCATCCACTCCCATAAAGTTTCTGTGCTGGAAATTTCAAAGTCTATAAAATAGTTGTGACTCTTATCTTCCATTCCAGACCTTTTATTATTATTTTTTTTTGGCTGCCTTCTTTTTTTATCATCCACTTGAACTTAAACTGTCTAAAATAAATCTTCCAATCTACCTCCTTAGATCTGCTCCTCCACAGAGCTACCCTGGACTCCCACCTCTCTCAGATGCGGCACCCCACCTGCCAAACTCTGAAATCCATACTTCCATGTTTTTAGAACTCAGGTCAGAAGTTATTTTCTCTGATTTCACTTGGAAAAAACTAATTCCTGCTTTCTTTACAATCTATATTCCTTTACAAGGGTGTTTTTTATATCTGTTATGTTTCTCAATGTGTTTTATTTCCTATGCTCTGATTTCCTTACCTCTGTCTTATTCATATTTGTCTCTTCAGTCCCTTATGTGGGAGGAAATATAGCATAAAGTTTAAGACCTTAGGCTTCAAGTCACCCTGCCTAGGTTCTCTTCTTGGAACTGCCACTTCCTAGCTGTGAGATCTTGGCTACCTGACTAAGCCCCTCTGGGTCTCAGTTCCGTTATCTGTAAGATGGGGTTGTTAATAATGACACCTATCCTGCAGAGTTGTTATGAGAATTAATGAGACATAAGGTATGTGAGTTTCTGAAGCAACACTCAACACATAGCCCTACAATAAATGTGTTATTTATCATCATCACACTCCTGCCACACATGAAGCACAGTGAATCTTTGCTGAATTAGATTAATACTGGATTTCTAATCATTGCATATAAAAGGTGCAGTCAGTGTAGAATATAGGGACAATATCTCATTTTCATCTAGGTTGAGTTATACTAGTAAGTTTCTAGGCAGAAACTTACTTTATACTTTAATACTTTTTGATGACCCTGATATGCCCCTGAAAAGTATTAAATCAGCAGGTGCAGGGGTTTTGACATCATGTAAAACTGGGTTTAAAATGGGCTCAGCTTTGAGTAAATTTCTTAGGTTACTGAAGCTCCTCTGGGAAGTGGGAATAATATATAATTCACAGGGTTATTTTGAAAATTAAATGAGTTAGTATATGCAAACTAACGAGTAAGTTACAACTTAGGTGATATAAATTTATTTTCCCATAATTTCTCCTCCTACTGTGTAAAGTCATACTCTCCCATATACAACCTTCAAAATAGCATGGTAAGGGGCTAGAAAGGGTTACAAAGCAATTCTCTGATGCGTGTCTTGGAAGTCCATATATTGACATGAGGCCTAGATCAGAAATGAAGTCCATCAAGCTAGAAGCTATAGAGAGGACTTTTTAAAGCAGGCAGCTCTGGCTGTCACAGTAATTGAGTATGGCCAGCATCACACAGTGTTAGGTTCTTTGGATTTGTAAGGTTTCGGTAGGCAGGGGAGGCCAAGCAAGGTCTGTCCCTGTTAGAAAAAAAGGAATGATAAAACCTTCAAATAGAGACTTGATTAAACAGATATTAAAGGACCAGATAGGGTACAGGACAACACAGAGGAGACACAGAAAAGACAGATGCAGGGAGGAGCAGAGGGAAGAGGCTGGGGGGCACTAAATGCTCTCAAAATTAGTTGTTGCTTTTCTTTCTCTCAGGTTCACAGTCTCTTGTTCCCTCCCATTGCTGATTATTAAGCTGTTGTCTATTAGCTCCAAATCCACTCTTCCGCATTATGCTTTGTGATATTGGGGCTAGGACTCTGAAAACTTCTCCTCTCCCTTGCTAACTATCTTCCTATTAAGTCCTGCTAATAAGTGGCAGTGCAGAGAGATTTTACACCTGGAGGAGATGAAGAGACTTCCTTTTTGTTTTATGTGATGTTCCTATTAACAGCACCTCAACAATGGCCTTCGTTGTAAGAATTGATAATTCCAGTTTTCAGCTTTTCCCCCATACTCCTAGAACCAGCTTTATCTTGTCCTCTTAGAGGGCTCAGCATTAGCTAGAGAGTGTCCTTTCCTCATGAAGGCCCAGCTCTGTAGGTTTCCTCTTCTGAATGTCAGGGGTGTGATACCCCGACCTCTTCCCTCTGCTCCCTGATCCCTGCTGTCACTATCTCTGTGTTATCATGCAGTTTCTTGTTGCCTCACCAGCCCTTATATACCTGTTTAGCCAATTCTCCATTTGAAATTCTCTTTATTTCTGTTTGCTGGTCCAGACTGACATATTTGCTCATGCCCTGGTGAGATCTTTGAATTTGTGCAAAAAAAGTGGATGATGCTGGCTCTTACTCTGCACGTGTGCAAATTAGCTGTCTCAGACAATGTCTGGGAGGGAGTGTGGGCATATTATGTTCCTTGCATTATCTCACAAGAAAAGCATCCTGAGCTTTTCATTCCCATCTTTACCATGACTGCTACTCTTTCTTCACTGTCAACCTTTTTTTTCTGTGCAGGACATGCTAGGAAGACATAGATCCCATGGTGGCATCTAGTCTGGCACATAGGTACTCATTAAACATCTGTAGACAAATCAAGTAAGTAGGGCATGAAAAAGTTTTCATACATTTGTGTGAAAATGATGATAATCACCTATACTAACACCCAATAATATAGTGATTTTCTTTGTAATGCAATTTTTCCATAATTCATCATGAGGTCATGAAATAATAGTTCCTTTGTGACAAGAAAGTGCTTAACTTTCAAACAGCCATATATCTATCTATATCTATATCTATCTATCTATCTATCTATCTATCTATCTATCTATGCCAGAAAGAGTATATATATATATATATATATATATACACATATACATACAGAAGACACCAGCTTATATATATGTCGCAGACATCAGCTTGCAGTGTACACCGCATCGTGGATGAGACATGAGACATTCACACTGACTACCAAGTCCTGTGTGGAGGAAAAGGGACAGCCCAACTACCCTCTCAAGGAGAGGGCACCTGGGAGCATCCTGGCCACTCTCTCAAAAGGCGAGTGCCTGATCCTTCCTTCACAGGGTTTTTATTGGCTTTTAATTTGCCCAGGAATACAGGTAAAGTTCTTTCATCATTGTCAGTCAGTAAAGATCAAACAGTAGATAATATACAAAGAACTCTGAGGGCCTATTCTTCGTCAGGATCTATTAGCTAAAGGGCTACAAAACATTCTGGGAAACAAACTCATTTCCTGTCCAGACCTTTATCGTTTAATTAAGAGCATTCTTAGGGAAACAGGTTTCACAAGAGTTTCTGTATTCTTTCTCAGGCCTGATAGCCTGGGGAATCCGCCCTTTCCAGCACAGGGCTGCACCGGCCTCTGTCATTGTTTTAGGATTAAGTCAGGCAGGGGAAATAAGGCAGCCAAGAGATAGGAGACCTCTCGCAGGCAGAATGAGGACTCAGGCTTTGTCAAAGCAAAGGGGCGAGGGTCCATCACCCCCTTTTGCTGTAGACCCCCAAGTTCTTTCTTGGGGGCCTCCACGTGATCATGCCTGTCTTAGGTCATTTCCCCCTTAGGGAATCTTACCAGTCATTGGCTAACTGATCAAACACTGGGGGCTAGTTATGAAAAAAGGAGCAGAAGCGGCACTCCAGCCAGGGAGATAAGCTTTGTCTCCTTAGTGGCTTATGGTCTGAAGGTCACCCCCTCAGCCTTAGCCATTGGGGGGTTACAGCTCCTGAAACCAGGCAGGGCAGTTCCCAACATATATATACTCATTCTGCCTATTGAGAAGAAATGGACTTTATGAATTTCTTGAGCCATAGTAACACTGACAAATTTTGAAGCAAATATATAACTCATTGTTTATATTTTCTATTGAATAGAATATTTATTAGAAAGCTCAGGACTAGATGGAAAATCAAAAACTATTTTATACAAAAAATGAATCCATATCAAAGTCTTTTTTTTAAACTAATATTATTTTGAAACAGTAGTTTAGAAATTGAGTTTGGCTGGTAACTTAAGTTTGAAATTTATGACTTGAGGAATTATTTTAAAGTTGAAGATCATATCCTGAAGAAAATTACACTATCAGTGATGCATGAATTAAAATCACATTTTGATTGTAAGGTATGCAAGCAAATATCTGGTCCACTGGTGACTGAAAGCCTGAGGGTCAGAGAAGTTAAATGAGTGGCCTCATTTAGTATTCTAACTCTTAGTTCCAGGTTTTTCCCTATATCATGAACCCATCTGAGGACAAAATTGATAGGAATCCATTCTTATTAGTACTTACATGAATAATAAAGAGCTTATGTAGTTGTGCATATGAACATACATATATACAGGTGCTCTGTTTTTAAGCCTTATTATGTCACTAAACTAGATAATGTGACAAGATGATAAAGGTTTTCCAGGAGTTGAGGAATAAGTACTCTGGGACTGAATTTCACAACATGATTCTGGAGTAAGGAACATTGTGGGGAATTAATAAACTTGGGAGACTAAATCTGCCTCAAAAAGATAGAATATTTATAGGAATTAAAAATAAATCATGAAAGAATAAAGGCATCACTGATTTAGAGGAGATAGGATAATATTTTCTGTCACTGTAGACTTGCATGCTGTAGACTTAGGGATGAAAAGAAATACTGTTTTATAGAAACAGCATACACATAACACCCAAATTTTTCCAAGTCATCCCCTGGCCAGAATACGTAGATTGTTGAGTGCTTTAAAATTAGAATGGTTATAGGAAAAGGAAGTGGCTGAGGGAATGAAGATGCTGCCTGGGAAGTTGCTCTACCAGATATTCAAGAAATAAAATTTTAACAAGTTTGCATTGATAATTTATAAATATTTTAAAAATTAATGCTGAAGTTTATAAGGTCATTATGAATGATAATAATTTCACCTTTAAAAATACATGTGCATGTAGTTATCTGGTATTTTATAAAATTCCATGACTTTACATGTAGCACATGAATTGAAAACACTATCCTTAGTTTTCTAATTTGTGGAGACAAATAGAGCTCTTTCAAACTTTTATTTTTTTCATTTAATTTTTATTTTTTATGCTTTTAACAGTTGCTCGCACCCTTTTCTCTCTTTCCTTACCTCTACTCAGCTCCACCCTTTGCCCTCCCAACCCAATCCCTACCTCGTTGTCCATGTCCATGGGCAATGTGTAAATATTCTTTGGTTAAACCCCACTCCATCTTTCACCCCTTTTCCCATCTCCTTTCCCCCAGTTGTCTGCTTGTTTTCTGTATGTAAGTTTCTGTTACTATTTTGTTCGTTGGTTTATTGTGTTCATTATATTCTACATACAAGTGATACCATGTGGTGGTATTTTCACACTTTTACAGTAAAACATTGAGATTTTCTACATGACAAATAACATAAATCAGAATCTCTCTGTTAATTTTCATGGATAGATGTGCTCTGTGAATGCCTCCTTCATTCCTTGTGTCCAGTAAGTGAAAACCACTAAACCATTTTGGGGGATGAAACAAAGTAATCCATTTTGACACTTTCTTAAGAATCTCTAAGAGAAAAATGTACTACCGGTAGTGGCTTGGTGATTCTGAGCAGGAACAGATTGTTTTAAGCTACAATCTTAAAACCATAGATTGTCAAGGTTGGAAGGGGTTTTTGAAGTAGCTAACCCAACCCATCAAAGTCCCGTGGTTCCCCAACTTGCTATTAGGTAGTCCTTTAGTTTACATTTAAATATCTACAGTGACAGAAAGTTTCATCACCTTTTGAGATAGTTTATATGATAACCACAATAACTGTGATTAGTTTAACCTCATTAGGTTAGAATGAGGCTAAATGCATCCATGTAAAGGGCCATATCATAGCACCTTGAAGTCAGCATTTTCTTGAACAGCACCTATTTTTCTATCATTTATTTCTCCTGTGACAGTTTAAAGTTCCCTTCCTATCCTAGCCAATTGTTTAGAAGTGGAAGAGGTAGGCTTTCCATTTATCCACCTCTCCCATATTTAAAGATACACCCAATGGTAATTTTGTAGTTACTTATTTCAGTGTTTCCCAATGTGGGTTCATAAGCATACTCAATGAAAAATGTTTCAAAGGACAAATACCTTCAGAAAGGGTTGCAAATCTCCTCGTGGTGATTCACATACAATTATCATACTAAAAGCTCTAAGAAGTCTTGAGAAAAGAACCCTATTTAACTTTCTATAGTTTAGTATTCCCCAAAGTTCTTTGATCTTAGAACACTTCCATAACAACTGCTAGCATTTCTTTAAACTAACTCTTCTTTAAAATGTGTGTTCAGAAATGATGGCCATAAATTTACTGACAAATCATAGGGGGAGGGCTGAAGACATTTGGCCAAGTAAGCATTTGATGAGAGATGCCATGTCATGGGAAGGAATGGCAACGTTGTCACTGCAGCATCGAAGTCTTCGCCTCTGCTCCCCCTTGTTTGGTCCAGACTCTCTCCTGTGTCTCACTATTTTTCCCCGTTGGTCTTGATCTCCACGTGAACACAGCAGCCTCATACAGAACAAGTCCAAAAGCATTTGTACGAGCACTACGGAGCTTTAAACATCTTAAATAAGACCACAGTTGTTCTTTTAAAAGGATAATGGATTAGGAAGAATTAAACAGAGTAAGTATCTATCACAAGCATTCATCTTCCTTTATTGTACTTTAGAGGCAAGAGGTTGGTTATATGGCACACATTTCTTTGCCAGCCTCCACCCCAAAAAAGACCTAAACCTTCTATGAATGTTTAATAATTAAATATAATTTATTCTGAAGTGGAGTTTACTAAAAATGTTCCTAGAAACAGTGCCTTTCATTTGGATGGCAAGTTAGAGGAGCAATGTAGAAATGAGCCATAACAACATGAAAAAAATGGTCTTGTTATTTAAACTGCATTTTACAGGTAAATGCTAGGAATTCTGGCTTTCAACTGATTTTGTTATGATTTGGTGGTATTTGCAACAAGAGTTTAATACTTTGACCTGTGTTTTATTACTTATCAGTAATTTTGCAGCTAACAACCAAACTAAAGCAAAATCATAGAAAGGACACAATTACAGTAGAATTTACAGAGAATACAATTACTCTACCTCTGACAAGCCAATATAAACCCCCTCCATTGCTATAAAGGGTCACCCTTAAATCAGGGTTCTCTATCTAGATTGTTTGATTAGACACTATTTTAAAAATTAAGAGAAAATGTTCCTGTGATAATGAGGCAGTTTCATTGACTAAAAATTAAGGTTTCCTTTTTCAAATCTTCTTTTTTAAAAAACTTTAACCAATACTCTCCCTAATGATAATTACTACATTTCTAAATTGAGGAAACTGGTAGAAAATAAAATCCCCTGTGTTGGGAGTCAGTAAATGTTTTTAAAAATACAACCTTCAAACAGAAGCAGCAGGATTCCTCAGAATACAGTACTGAGAAATGGAATTGACTGAGATGTTGCCCAACAACATAAATTTATGAAGTGACTGTGTGTGTGTGTGTATATATATATATTTCATACACACATGCATACACATACATAAGAACCATTGCAACTGTATGTTGAAATTTGCTAGGAAAATAAAATGAACCAGGACCTCCTTTATTCTGTGGTCTTTAAAATGGGAATTTGTAAGAAATGAGTTCACATAATATAATAAGAAAAGCAGAAGAGACTATCTCTGCCTTTATTTCAGTACTTTGGCTATGAAACTAGCAGGTATCGGTTCAATGATGTTATGCTGATAGACATTAAATAAATCTTGTGGAATGAATTAGTATTTTTAGATCAGGGAACCGTTCTATAAGTTTTTCTGAATATAAACACCATCTCATTAGAATTATTATTCTGTCTGAGAGGGACATGGTGTGTGATTTTTGAATCCCAGTTCTGCCAGTTAGATACTGTGTGGTCCTAGGCAAGCTATTTCCCCCTCTAAGCCTCCATCCACTATTGGTGTCTGTGTGTAAAAATCGGTGTTAACAATGTAATCCTCGCTGTGCTCTGGTCATGGCTTCTACAGGATTCCAGAGTGTCTTCCCTTTAACAAATATGTAGTAAATCTTATACCTCTTTTCTCTTCTCCTCCTCTCTTATTTTTTCCTTCCTTCTCCTTGTCCTCTTCCTATGTTTTTGTTTTCCTCCTGCATCTTCTTATTGTGACTATTAAATTCCCTGCTATTGACTTCTCATGTAGAATTACCATAGAATTTCAGCTTCCCATAGAATCAGATTTCACTAGATTAAAGGTACATGTGCCATAACTATAGTAGCCAAGAATAGAATTACCTTCAACAAAAAAAATGTTGGGGAGAGAACAGTGGTGCCTCAGTTTCTCAGATTTTTGCCTTCTATTCACTTCACTTTTAAAATATGACTAATGATATCCTGTTATGATTCGGAAGGATCCTCTCAGCAGAGCTCACTTGAGGATGATGATTGGAAGGGTGACTTGGCCTGAGCCAGCCTTGCTACCAGCAGAACCCTACGTAAGTATATCCTCCAGCCTGTCTCTTGGCCCACCAAAGTCACAGGCGGGTGTGTGGAGTGGGGGTGAAGGGGTGGGGGAGGAGTTAAGAATTCAGTGGCAAAAGTTGAAGAAATTATGAGGATTCTGACATTTAACAATTTCTTTTTGCAGTGCCTTATAATTTTTAAATGTCACAGAGAACTGGAGTGGCTATTAAATCTGAGAACTTAGCACAGAGTTAGGTCAGTTTTATTTTACTAAAATTGGCTTGTTTATTTCTGGCAAGTAAGCATTGCACTCCAAAGTGACTATTTCTCTTCCTCGTTTCTAACTACTTTATCATTTGGTTTTAAGACCAAGGGCCACAATTTAAAAGACAAAGCAATAAAAACAAAGCAGATTTACTTTGTTGGCTGCAGGGTTTTTTGTCTACTAGAGCATTAAAATAAGAATGAAGCTAACATGTTTGATGCATTTCACATCCAAATAGTTTTATTATCAAGAGTCTTATCAATAAGCAGCATAAGTGCATCTATTCAGAGACCTCAGGGTCACCTTCAGAGTAATATTGATATTTAGATATTTTACAGTGATCAATTTAGCTGTAAAATAGTGTTCTTTCAAAAGTAAAACAAAGGGAAAAAATCCAGTAAATTACATTGTCACTGAACTGCCCAGTAAATGGCAAGAAAGTTTTAAAATCTGTAATAAATACTAAGTTATGTAGTATGTGACTTGCCAGTAGAAGGAAAAACATTCTGGATGTATAACTGATTCTGCTGCAAACATCCTTCTGTGATCTGTATACAGAAAGGATTTTAGAATGACTGGTTCCCCATCTTTAAGGTGTGGTTCAAAGGCCATATTCTTAATGAAATTTTCAAAGACTCCCCCAGGTAGAAGCGTTTGCACCCTTATATGAAATTTCAAAATGTTTTGTTTATATTTCTTAGCATTGATTATTAGTTTCTGTCTTAGGTTGTCAATATTCATATACAACTGATATCTTTCCTATTTAAATGATAGTCCAGAAAAACAAGGCATTTGTCTATTAGCCTCACCAGAGGACATGCTTATTGATTTTAGAGAGAGGGGAAGGCAGAGAGAGAGAGCGCGGGAGAGAAACATTGATTGCTTGCTTCTTGTATGTGCCTTGACCAGGGTCCAAACCCACATCCTAGTTAGGTGCATGCCCTGAGTGAGAATTGAACTGCTGCGACCTGTGGTTTAAAGGATTACGCTCCGACCAACTGAGCTGCAGCAGCCAGGGCTTCGCTTTCATGTTTGCCACGGTGCTATCCACAAAATAAATACCCAGTTTAGGTCCGTCACTTTGGGGCTAACTGCCAAAGTGAGACACACACACACACACACACACACACACACACACACACACTTGTCAGTTTTGCCATAAACCAATTTAAAATTTCAGAGTCAAGCATGACCCTAGAAATCATCTTCTTAATATTGCCTACATTTTACTCACTAAGATGTTGCAGCTGAGATAAACTGACCAGTAAAAAGCAAGGTAAACAGTGTGTCTAAGAACACATAGTGAAAGTTTTTTTGAACTAAAAGAAAATTGAGATTAAAAATTTTGATACTTTTATTTTCTGAACCTCTTATCTATGCATGCACGTGCACATGCCTGCTACATGTATGATGATTTATTATTTTTAATCATATCACAGTGCCGAAGAGGGAAGTGACTGGTAAAGTTTCTATCAGGAACTACCAGCAGATCCCGGACTAGAATACCGTGCTCAGGCACACATTGTACATCCAGGTTGTATTATTTCTCTGACCCATGAACCTGTGAGCTAGTTCTCCGTTGCGCTCAACTAAACCACCTCACAGATGTGAGATGGGAACCAGAGCTGTGCGAGGATGCCAACAGAGGAGGGTCTAGGAGATTTGGTGAGATAACACAGATCTCTAAGACTACAAAACATATCAATAACTATGCCCCACTTTTCATCTTCATGTTAGATATTGCTTTCCTTCCTTGATAAAAGAACCTTTCTAGATGTCCTTGTATCTGGCTTCTACAACAGTGAGAAAGAAATCATTTTCACATTTCACCTCTCACTTTTGAAAAAGAGAGAGCCAGAGAGGTGCTTAAGGTTACAAACAGAATTGGAGATAGAACCAGGGTTTGAACCTAAATATGTAAACCCATAGCCTTTGTCTTTTTTATCTTCTGTTGTCCCTCCACATACATACAAACAAGGGGTATATAAAATGAGAAGTGACTATGTTTCTGTAGAATTGCTGACAACTGTGACAATGAAATAGTTTTCAGTTGAGGAAATCAAAATATTTTGTGTACTTGCAACATGAAGATGCCAGTGGCTATGCTTTATAGGTCATGAAAGTTAGAGAAGGCCCTTTTATATTGTGTTCTTTATTCAAACAGACTCAAGCATTCAACTTATATATGTTTAGTGATCCTACTCTATGTTGGTTAGTAGGGTTTATGGTTTTATTGATAGCTCAGTAGCTTTTTATGTTAACAAAAACAACAATAAGATCAAACGCAGAAATATAGTATGTGGATAGCTGGATAAACATGGTTGAGAGTTTGAGCTATTCTTTCAACTCTTTTTATTCATGTATAAATATATATCTAAATGTCTCATATAAGAATATTTAAATTTTTAACCAGATGCATATCATTCTATAACTGGCTTTTAAATTTTATGTTATGATTTCTATACTATATATCTACTTAACCACACATACTCCTCCTGTTACTGGATATTCTTTCTCTTTCCCTCTCTCTCTCCCTCTCTCTGTATCTCTGTCTTTCTGTCTATCTGTCTCTCTCTCTCTCTCTAAGACTAATTTGCAATGGACGTTTTGCCTCTTACACTTTGATAAGTGATTATTGCCTTATGATAAAATCTTGCATGTAGAATTGGTGGGTGTTGCAGGTTGTGTTTTCCAATAGCATAGTTTGAGGTGAAGATTGCATTTAGGAGATGTAATAGGAAGTGCTCCTGGGGTCAGTGTCTATGGCACAGGAGGCAAACACAAGGCCTGCAGGCCAAATCTGGCCCTCCACTTTGTTTTATCCAGTCTCCACCTTGTTTCTACCCGGTGGCAGCACTGAGTTCTCACTTAACTGTTAAGGAGTAGTTACATTTCTACAGTTCTAAAATTATATTCAGCCCTTTGAAGGCAACCTCGAGACTGATGTGACCTCCGGTGAAAATGAGTTTGACACCCCTGGTCTACAGAATGGAAGAGAAAGAAGCTGGACCAGTGAGAGATTGGTTGCCATGTAATCTCAAAGAAAGTCATGGTTGATTGTCCTGGGAAATTTTAAACTGGCTTGTATGCCTAGAGTTTTCTCAAATGAGAATGAGGTGGACTTGATTAGGCACTGGATGCAGGCTGCCCACGGAAGAAAGCTGGCTTGCCCTGTAGCCAGGTGGCTCTCTTCAGCCAGGATGATTCCAGATGACAGTTGACAGGTGAGGGTTGTTTGCTATATTGCACTGGGTCAATGGCAATGCCTATGATATAAATTGGTAAATTATGCCAGGTTACCATCTAAAAATCCGCTAAAATATATGAATTCCATCAGCAGTGTGTGAGAGTACTTGCTGCCCAAACCCTTAATAATGCTAAAAACTATCAATCTTTCTCATGTTTTCCATCCTGATAGACAAAAATCCTCACTGTTGTTTTCGTCTGCATTCATTTTTAGTGAGATTTATATCTTTTTATATATTTAAAGGCCTTGCATGTTTCCTCTTTAGTGGCTGGCCTATTTGTGTTCCCTTTGACATTTTTCTCTTATGCTGATCTTTGTGCAGTGAGAATGTTAACTATTTGTTTTTTATATATGTGGTATGTGTCTTTTGAAGTTTGTAATTTACTTTTTAATGTTCTTTGTGTATCTTTCCAGGTAATCGTTTATACAGTCAAATATGTAGATCTTTTCTTTATTTCAACCTTTGTAGTAAGAGGATTTTTCTTATCTAAGATCATAAATGTATCTTCATATATGCTTTACTTCTAAATTTTATGGTATGTTGAATCCATTTTGATTTACTTGTATAAATATGTATAACATGACACCACAATTGAAGTTTGTCCTGAGGCACCAAGATACAACTGATACCTCATTCTAAAGTATCTCAAGGGGCCAGAGCATGATGCAGTCATTGCAATTTTACATCGTGAAGGTTGCAGGGCTCTTCAAAACTCTCAGTTTCATGAAGGACATATGAGGGTCAAGAACGGCTGATTAAAAAAGTGTATGTTCTTTAGTTAAGCCCCTAGTGTTCTGTGAATGTATCACACTCAGGGAGGAGTGCACAAGGTGGGTCTCTCTCCACTTGAAGGAGACCACTTAGCAACTTCAGTGTGTCCTCTGAGATTTCAGGACATGGTCAGTAGGTGTCTGATGTGCGATGGAGAATTTAAGGGACACAGGACTAGCTTCTTAGCTTTTTTTGAGTTTAGAACAAAGGGCAGATTGCCACTGATTGGCCAATTTGCATTCCCAGAATTTCTCACAACAGAGGTTCCTGAGTGTTTCCTGTGATCAGAAGTTCCTCCACCACATCTTTCAGCACGGAGCTATTTAGACCATGGGGTCAGCTTAGGTCTTATCCCAACAGGACACCAGTGAGAGCAAATACTGTAGATATTAGCAGACCTCAGATGATATCAAAAGGCAGAAAAAGTGCACAAAACAAAGTTAGTTTGTAATTGTAACTTATGAGCCCTGCTTCTTCAACATAATAGTTACAGTGGTGTGAGACAAGGATCTAACCTTTTCTTCTAAATGTAACTAATTTTCCAACATTATTTATAAAACAATCCACCCTCTTAATCATGGATTTGAAATGCTACCATTTTTATATATTAAATTTAAATATCTTTCTAGTTACCCTTCTACTCCATACTCTTTTAGGAATATAATAATCCCTCTGCTTTGTCATACTCATTTAATAAAATGAATTTATAAAATATTACAATATCTGGCTAGATAAATCAATTACTATTTTGCTCAAACATTCTTTTTCTATATTTGAGTGTTTCTTTTTTGCAAATGAACAAAATGAACTTTAAATAAGCCTCCCAAATCATAGATGTTTGGAATTGCAATTCTAAATTATTGGAATTGCAATAAATTCACAAAATGATTTTTGGCAATATTTGACATCTTTTATAAAATGTAGACTTCCCACCAAATGTCTTCCTTTATGTCCTTCAGCAACTTTTTCTGGCTTTCGTCCTAGTGTTTGCATTAAATCCTAGATATTTTTTATTTAATTGTTATGGTGACTTAGATTGTTCATTGTCATACTTGCAAATGTCATAAGATTACATAAATAATCTATAATTATTATAATTATATCTACTGATAAATGCTTAACTTCTGATCCTCTGTAAAATGTTTTAAGTCCCTGATTTTTATATTTTAATGATTTCCACAGTGCAAATATTTCTGCCATGGCCAACTTCAAACTATCAACATTAATGACACCAGACTTGGAATTAGGAAAAGTGTGCTGAATTTACTCTTGTGAACTGTTATGTACCAATTCAAGTACATTACAATTACTTCTTGCCTAGTAAAATATTTTTAAATGATTATAATCAACTTTTTTGTGAAGTCCAAAGTAAACTTTATAAATAAGAATTTAGAATCTAATAATAAGAATCTAAGAACCTAGAAATTAAAATTTAGGAAAAAAACCCTTTGTCTTTAATATATATATTTTTCCTGAATTTATGTCATGCTACTACCTTAGATACTTATTAATTGAAAGAACATGAGTTATAATTTATCTTGTTCTCCCTCTTAGGGGCTTTTGATCCGTGGTTTTCCTTTTCCTGTGGTTCTTACCTACAGCTGGGTGTGTAGGTGAGTGGAGTGCACACGGCACTGGACGTGGGAGTCCTCTCTACTGAACCTCCTTAAGGATTCCACTCAGCTGTGCAAGTTCTCTTCCCCAAGGAGACTTTGAGAGAAGCCACTTATGACGCGACTCTTGTGACAGTCTCAAAGCTCTTCATTGTGTTCTCTGATGGTCCTGCTTCCCAACGCTTCTTTCTGCATCTGCTGGTTGCATTGTGTACATGTCTGTGTCATGTGTCATTTTCAGTTACAAGCTGAGGAATGCTATGGAAATTCAGTGGAGTTCTGAACTCTTTTTTGTTTGGTTTTAATTCAGTTTTGTCGTGATAACTCAAAACTACCTTGAAAGTGTTAACCTCATTTTTCTCTTCTCCTCTCAATTAGGAGCCATCATTGTTTACATAAAAAAATATTGGGATAAATGCTGCATACAGTTGCTTAGGGCTCAGCTAAATTCAATTTTTCTATTGTCTCTTCCCTCTACAGTGTCTGCCTTCCCCATGTAAAGTTACAGACATCTTCCCAGCCACCATTCCATGGTGGGTTTTCCAAACCTTTGTGTGGAAAATATTCCTACTGACTTTTGAGGTAGGTTTTTCCTTTCCCTGGCATGGTAGTTTGCTGAGACTGCCTTAACAAATTACCACAGACTCAATGACTTAAAAAAACAACAACATAAATTTACTTACTCACAGTTCTGGAGACTGAGTCCAAGGTCAAGGTGTCTGCACAGTTGGTTTCTTCTGAGATCTCTCTTCTTGATTTGTATATGGTCGTCTTCTCCCTTCACATAGTCTTTCCTCTGTGATTTTGTCTTTGTTTTCTCTTCTGAAGTAGACACCAGTCATATTGGATTTGGCCCAGTTTAATGATCTCATTTTAATTTAATTACTTCTTTAAAGACCTTGTCTCTAAAGACAGTTACATTTTGAAGTACTATGGGTTAGGGCTGCAACACACAAACTTGTTGGGGATAAAATTCAACCTATAACACCAGCATTGGAATTTAAGCTATTGTCCATTAGTTGGCACTAATCTGCCTCTTTAATGATACTTAACATGGTTTGCCACACTTAATTCTTTTTTATTACTGTATTTCCTTGGACTTTTCAATGGGATTTGGGGAAAAGGGGAAGATGAACACATGGACTCAAGTGTTATCTCTATATTGAAGATGTCTCATGTTTTTGATTGCCTAAATAGAAAACAAAGAGAGGAGAGAACATATGAAGAGTAGTCACTAGTGTACTGACCTACCCTCACCCTGAAAGGCATGATGTATGTGTGTGCATGTGCATGAATCTTCAGTGAGGAGTGGACCTGAAATGCTCTCACATTTGGCCCTCATTTCAATTGCTCCAAAATGTTTATAGCCAACATTTTGAAGTTTTTGGTTAATACATAATTAAGCTCTGTAAAGTTAAAAATCAAATACAATGAGCACATTTGTAAATATTCTAAGACCATTGTCAGAATATTATAATAATACTCATATTTTCTTAAGGGCAATTCAAAATTATATTACCTTCTATACTATATATATAAAGAAATACTATATGTAACATAAAATAGATAGTAATTTACAATGTTTCTGTCTACTAGTCTCTAATTAGTAATATTATTTTCTAGTCATAGCAAAATATGAGTCTTTATAAACTACACAAGTACTATTAATAAGAAGGGTTAAAAATAGGCCTTAAAGTTTCATATTGTAAGAACATTTTCCAAGAATGCATTTCATTGTCTTCTCTTGATTCTTCAGCCCACACAGCTAACACAACTGCCCCCTTTAATTAAAATGAGAAAATATATCACTTATAAAGCTTAGTCTTAAGCGGAGCCAGAAACAAAATCTATAGTTCCCATAATGGGAGATGCACTATAGAATGGAATAAAATGATAAATTGATAAATACATGGTATAATTATTTTTCTCCTGTTACTATCTATCTTTTATTACTGGCAAGAAAGTACAAAGAATTATAAAGCCCTGTTTAATAAAAGAAAAACTATGAACTATATAACTTATGAGATGAGATCTTATACTTTTAAAGGTTTTTGAAATTAAAATTCTGCTTAGCTCTTTTTATTCCTGACATGATTTTTCTCCTCTCTTTATAATAATAAAATTCTTCTGGATAATTCCTCCTATTGTTTTTTCCAGAGGAGTGAAATTTTTCAAGTGTAAAACAATTTTTAATGATATACACTTTATTTTATATTTGTTTATGGTCGTACAATGGAAAAATGAGAACAAATGCAGTTATATTATTAAATGAACTTTGGACATCAAATAAATATTTACTGGAGGCAAAGAAACAAAAATATAAGCTGCTTACTCTGGGAGCTTTTCAAATTCTCTAATCTATTTAAAAATTATTTTGATTTTGTTATTTAAATGTTAGAGTTTTGTTTTTGTTGCAAGCAAGCCTCACTCTGGCATTCCCTACCTCTACTACTATCTTAACTGTTGTTAGAATCCTGGAGTCAGTATTTCCTTTCATTCTGCTTAAAGTATGGTTGGGTGTTTCTACTTACCATTACATTTTGAGTCAAATAAAATTTTCCTATTTCTGCTTATAAAATAGGTATTTTCTGAGGGTGGGGAGAAAGTAATGTGGAGCTTGGGGAAACAACCCGAATGGGCCACCGTGCCCACAAGCTCATACTCACACGGATTGACAATGATACTCTGTGCCTCTGTAGCTTCGAGTACGGGCTTCACATTAAATGAAGGTGATACAGTAATACAGAGCTATATTAGAGAAGCACTCACAGTCAAAGCATTTTAAAAATGCTTCTATCACAATATAAAAACCAAAAAAATTGCACCATTGTTTTATTGTGTTTATTTATCTATTGGCTGGTGTGTAGAAGTATAAAACCTATTGTCTGTTCCTTAGGGAAGAAGGGAATATAATGTGTATTTCATTTTAACTCTTCAGAATAAAGCATTAAGGTTCTACTCAGCTTTAGTGAACTCTTCTTGGCTTAGCTCCACTTTTTAAGGGGAACATATGGAGACTAGGTTGAATCTATCGTAACTCTCCCATAATGAACAAAATAATTAAAATAGCATTTACCTACTAAACGTCAAATATAACCTTCTATTTCTTATAACCTTCAATTACTCTGTTAAAGTAGGTTATTTTAACCACTTATATATATAAAACGAACTCAGAGAATAATGATACTGCCAAGGTTTAAACACACTACTGTCTTACTGCAAAGGCTACATTGATTCTAACTCATGTAGCTGTCCCTAAAATGTTCAAAAGCCCTTTCTGATTATGTTGCTAATAGCTACTATCATGCATTTGAAGTCACAAAATGAAGGTGAAACATAGCTGAGGTGAATCACAATACTCAGCATTCCTTTGGCTCCACCAAAGAGGTTTAGCCATGTAGTCAATTAAAAGAAATGAATGAAAACATCTACCTATACATTCTACCATGACTGCTCAATGACTGTCTACACATGCCATCATGCAAAGACCTCAGATGAATCACAGACATGCTGAGATTTATAGATATGGAATGTCTTAAGTTTTTGAGGTCCTAGGCCTACCCCCTGGCCGAAGCTGGTTCTCTGCCCTTCCCGCAGGCAAAAAACAATGATTGTCAGCATAGAGATCTTTTATATTTCAAGAACATCTTTCACCTGACTAGCCCAGTTCTGTCTGCTGGCACTCCTCATTTGACACAGCAGTATCAACATCCTGGCATTTCAACAGTGCATCGTGTTTTTCTAAACCACTGTGTCTTTGGTCGAGGTGACCTGTCTGTCTGGGATGTTAACACAACTACCACCTTCTCACTGAACTTTCCCTTTCTCTACTTTGGGTCACAGATGAGAGGCAACAACCTCTGTGGCTTCTTCTGTAGGTCCCCAGAAAGACCAAAGCAATTCTCCTAGGATCCCACACACTTTGTTTATATCTTCACTGAAAAGTAATTATTCATGCTAAAATAATTTTTTTCACTTGTATCTTATCACTGTCATCTGAAACTCATTCTGACAGACACAACACTCCACCTGCTTAACTTGATGACTAGATCAGAGTAGGCACCCGATACAATTTGTTTAATTAATTTTTTAATAATTAACTTAGAAAATAAGGCCACAACTCCCTTTCTTTTTAGGCTTTTTTTTTTTTTTTGAGGGTGGCAAAAAAACACAATATATGTCCCATCCATATATTAAATAATAATGAAAATGCTTTCTCAGAATTATACACTACTACACACATAAAAAGGGGTACACTATAGTTTTAAGTCCCCATTTGGAAAGAGTTTAAAGAATACTTATTCTCAAATAATTATTCTTTAAAAATTTTTTAAAATAAGAAAAATTCTGTATTCTTCAATTCTGTAGTTTAGTGTTCTTATAACTTAAGAGTTAGGTGACCACTTCACTATAGGGCTAAAGGAGATAATTTTTTTCCTACTTTGTATTTAAGAGTAGAGCCTACCAATGGGAAATACCAAAGACCTAAGTGATTTCCCATGAATGACCATCAAAGGGACTTGTGGCTACTTTCTATTTGAGTTTTAGATTTTATATTCAGGAAATACTTTATTTTTCAAGTGAGTTAAAACTTTAATTTGTTTAAGATAACACAATCACAATGAAATATTAAGAATATGCCTAAAAGTAGTACCATTCAGGAGGTATATCTGATACCTGTATCTCTAATGTAAATATATTTTTGAAATGTCTTGGGGAAAAACATAACACTTCAAAAATTACTTCATAATGGTTAATTATACATTATCATAATGAACCCAAATTACAGTTATTACATTGTAACCTAACTTTTTCTTCCGTTATTTTTCAAAGATACACAAGGGTCTAATCTCATGAAATTAAGAGGGTAAATTTTATACTGCATGCTCATGAGTCTAGAAGTGTTACTCACCAGATGATTTTGGTGGAATCAGAATAAGCACTGTGAGCCATCAAGGGGTCGCCAGGAAAAATTGGCCAACAATTTTTCATTTTACTTTGCCATAAATGTTGATGGGATAAACATCCTCGTAGCTACATTTTTTTCACTCATATTTACTGTCTTTAGACAATTATTTAGAATGTTGGGTACAAATATGCAAAATAATGTGTGTGATCGCTGTTCCTAAATTATTCTTCAGAAAGTTTTCATAAATTTATATACTATCTGCAATATATGAATGTTTGTTTTTCTCATCAAAATATAATGTATCATTAAAAGTATGTTATTTTTAAAGAATCCCTACCACTTTGATCATTGATGCATTCTTATTTATTTATATTTTTAAGTATTTTTTATTGATTATGCTATTACAGTTTTCCCAATTTTCCCCCTTTATCTCCCCTCTACCCTGTCCCCCAATCCTCCAGCATCCCCCCTGCTTAGTTCATGTCCATGGGTTGTACATATAAGTTCTCTGAGTCCTCTGTTTCCTATACTATTTTTTATCCTTCCCTGTCTATTTTATGCCTACTAATTATGCTTCTTATTCCCTGTACCTTTTCCACTTCATTTCTCCCTTCCCCCTCCCCACTGAACTTCTTCTGTGTGATGTCCATTTCTCTGATTCTGTTCCTGTTCTGGCTGTTTACTTAGTTTTTGTTTTCATTTCTTTTAGGTTCATTTATTGATAGTTATGAGTTTGTTGTCATTTTATTGTTCATATTTTTGATATTCTTTTTTCTTAGATAAGTCCCTTTAACATTTCATATAGTAAGGGCTTGGTGATGATGAACTCCTTTAACTTGACCTTATCTGGGAAGCACTTTATCTGCCCTTCTATTCTAAATGAATTGCTGGATAGAGTAATCTTGGATGTAGGTCCTTGCCTTTCATAACTTCAAATACTTCTTTCCAGCCCCTTTCTTGCCTGTAAGGTTTCTTTTGAGAAATCAGCTGATAGCTTTATGGGAACTCCTTTGTAGGTAACTGTCTCCTTTTCTCTTGCTGCTCTTAGGATTTTCTCTTTGTCTTTAATCTTGGGTAACTTAATGATGATGTGCCTTGGTGTATTTCTCTTTGGGGCCAACATCTTTGGGACTCTCTGGGCTTTCTGGACTTCCTGGAAGTCGATTTTCTTCACCAGATTGGGGAAGTTTTCCTTCATTATTTGTTCAAGTAAGTTTTCAATTCCTTGCTGTTGTTCTTCTCCTTCTGGCACCCCTATAATTCAGATATTGGAATGTTTCAGGTTGTTCTGGAGAGTCCTCAGCCTCTCTTCGTTTTTGTGAATCCTTGTTTCTTTGTTCTGATCCAGTTGGATGTTTATTTCTTCCTTTTGTTCCAAATTGTTGCTTTGAATCCTGGTTTCCTTCTTGTCATGGTTGGTTCCCTGAATATTTTGATTTATTTCATTTTGGGTATCTTTCATTTGTTCTTTCATTTGTCAACCAAGCTCAATCAGTTCTGTGAACATTTTGATTACCAGGACTTTAAATTCTCCATCAATTAGGTTGGCAATGTCTTCTTTGGTTAGTTTGAGGCTTTGTTCTATTCTTTCATTTGGGCCATATTTCTTTGTTTTGGCACACCTATGATAAGTTGTAAGGGGTGGGGCCTTAGGTATTCACCAGGGTGGGGCAACCCTCTTTGTGGTGCTGCCTGTGGGGGAGGGGCCAGAGAGGGAGCAATGCAGCTCTCCTGCTCCTCTCTAGTGCACTTTCCAACAGACTCTTGAGTCAGACTGAAAGTATCTCCCAATGTGGCAACCCCAGCCTTAGCCCAGAGTCAGCTCTGAGTCTCAGTTTTCCCCTTAAGTCGGTCCCTCCCAAGCAGCTCAGCTGAGCTCCGCAGTCAGCCCCACCCTCTCCTGCCTCGCTGCTGTTTTTCTGAGTCACTGCCCTGTGGGGTCTGCCTTATGGGGGTCTGGTTATTCTGGTTGATTTTTTCTTAATTCCTTGGTTGTCGCAGTTCCATGCAGTTTGATTTTCTGGTGCTTCTGGTCGTTTATTGATTTTAGATTGATTTTTATCCTCCTTTTGCCTGTGAGAAGAAGCGAAGGGTTCTACCTACACCTCTCTCTTGGCTGGAACTAGATGCATTCTTATTTAATTTTCATTTTGATTTCCTGGTGAAGCTTACTATAATCATAGACATTTACACTTGTGTGTGTGTGAACATCTGAAACATTTCTCCATGTGAAAGTCTGGATATTTATCTTTCTCTTGTGCATGTCAAAGGGCTTTTCATGTAGTAATGTTTGCCTGCAACATATATTTTAAATTCATTTTTTCTCTTTGTTATTTTGTTTTCAATGTTATGTATATTAATTCCTGGCATACAGACATTCCAAGCTTTAATGTAATCAAAAGCAACATTCTTTTCTATTTTTTTTCTTTTGTGGTTTTCATTAGAGAAGTGCAGAGATGTCTTTTTTCATAGTAACTGCCCACCTACACTTTCTTGGAGTGTGTTTTATCTTGTCATGACATCCATAATGATGTGGGTGATTATATGCTCATATGTGCCTAAGAATTGATCATGAGCAAGTCCATGCTACTGGTTTTCAATCACATGAGACTTTACACTTAAGTTCTTTTCAATTGAAATGTTCTCTGATTTTATGATTCTGCATTGTGACATTATTGCTGCCAGCATAAACCTTCATAAGTTACTAAATGCACTGCATATTTTTTCAGACTCTTTATGGCTTTTTATGGAAGTTCTTCTTTTTGGTCATCTCTTCAACAATGTGACCATAAAAATGTAAAGGCAGTCTGTGCTTGTGCTAGAGATTAGAAAAATTCTGAAAAATCTTGCAGTTTTTGACAGAATGGCAAGTGAGTGTCTTGCCATTATTCCTCTGGACAGAGGCAACAAAAAGTACCAGCAGAATGCTGCTTAGTAAGCTCTTCAACTGAAAAAGAATTGTTTTCTTCTGTACTATCGTGTCAGTTCTGGTAGACCTATTTTATTTTGCCTCATGATTTTTCCCCCTTTGATGTTCACCTTACTTCTATTTGCTCTCATTATTATTTTACGTGAATCATAGACACAGGGACCATGGGGAAAATGACAGGTCATTGTATTCAGACCTCTGTACCTAGTGCATGTTATTGCCAGACACTTATATTATTCCCTTTAGAATTATATTTAATCTCTTTCTGAATGTCTTATTGATGTTTCCTCAATGACCTCTTTGGGTGGCTATTCCATTGTTAAATTGCTCTTGCCTTTAGGATACTTTCTCTTGTAAGTAATTTAAACATACCCTTCTTATTTCTTGTAAAACATTCTAAGTCAACCACGAATGATTCTTCACTCTACTGTATATTATTTTTTTCTTCTGCTGTAAAATACCACATGTCATGGGAGGCAAGCTCTGCATTCAATGAGTAGGCCATTCAGAAGAAACCTAACAAATTTCTGTCATTCCCTCACACATAAAAGAAACGGCTAAATGTTTTTCAAAATTTTTTTCCAACTTTAATATTCTGTGATCTTATGCTTTGTACCTTGGTTGTGGAATTTCTAAATTAGTTTCTGACCCATAGTTTGTTATGCCTATGAACTTTTAAGTCTTATGTTCTTAAATTTATGGTTTTAATTTTTAAACATATAAGACTCTGAATTTTATTTATAGAAATAATAATACCTATTTTATTGAGTACATAGTTACGTATCACTTTATACTATAGAAGTCTCTATATATTTAAAATTCTTTATAATGATATTTCAGTAGTTTATTAGAGCTAAGTATATGTACACACAAACACATACAATGTGTATATTATACACCCTGGCAAGGATCTGTCCAGAAAAATTCCAGCCATTGTTAATATAACGAGAATGGTTTGTGCAACATCGATGTAACCTGGCAGCCCAGGAAAGTGGACTGGGATGTGACTATGTGAACAATGATGACTTCACTGTACTAGTCACTGGGGACAGTAAATGCCTTTAAGTGAGGATGTATACTGTGTGGCCATTGCATTTGAAATCACCGAGCAAATACAGCAGTGATTCAGCATCAATTTTTACAGTAAGCTTGAACATTCCTCCATGGAAACTATTCAGATGATTGAGAAGACCACAACTATGGGGAACTAGGGATTGGCAGCTTCATCAGAACAACACATCCACTCATGCATCACATCTTATGCAAGGTTTTCGGCAAAACATCAATTCACCCAGGTGACTCAGCCCCCCTACAGCCCAGATTTGGTGCCTTGACTTCTGCCTTTCCCAAAACAAAAATCACCTTTGAAATAGAAGATGTTTCAGGCAGTGAATGATATTCAGAAAAATAGAACAAGGTAGTTGATGGCAATTGGAAGAACTGTGTGAGGTCCCAGGGTGCCTACTTGGAAGAGGACTGAAGCATCATTGTCATATGTACAATGTTTCTTGTATCTTGTGTCTTCTTTAATAAATATCTCTATTTTTAATATTATGTGGCTGGATACCTCCTGGACAGATCATATATATAATATGTAATACATAACATATGATATATATTCAATTGAAGCTATTATAGTCAACATACCTTTATTCCCATCCTTTTTCCTCTTGTGCCTTCACAGTGCTTTTCCTTTTTATTTATAAGGAATTTTTGAAGGCACATCACATGAAAACTTTTTTAAAAACTTTTTTCCTATTCTCTATAACACTATTTTATAATTCTTTTTATTTTTTATGTTTATCTCTGAATGTTCATTTACTTCCATGTATTTTTAAGAATTTTAGAGTTAACTAATATTTTTTTAAGAATTTTTTTCTTTTTGTAACAATTTGGTAAGTTATTTAATTGATAATCTTTCTTTTTAATTTTTTTAAAAGTTTTATTCAAGTACAGTTGTCTCCATTTTCCCACTACCACTTTCCCCCACCCCACATACCCCTACCTCCCACCCTCAATCCTACTACCCCTTTGGCTTTGTCCATGGGTCCTTTATACATGTTCCTTGATGACCTTTCCCCTTCTTCCCCCCATTCTCCTCATCCCCTCCCCCTCTGATTACTGTCAGTTTGTTCTTTATTTTGATGTCCCTGGTTATATTTTGTTTGCTTATTTATTTTGTTGATTAGGTTCCACTTACACGTGATAGCATATGGTATTTGTTTTTCATTGCCTTGCTTATTTCACTTAGCATAAGCTCTCTAGTTCTATCCATGCTGTTGAAAAGAATAAGAGTTCCTTCTTCCTTTCTGCTGTGTAGTATTCCATTGTGTAAATGTACCATAGATTTTTGATCCACTCATTTACTGATGGGCACTTAGGTTGCTTCCAGCACTTGGCTATTGTAAATTGTGCAGCACATCTGGGTGCCTAGGTTCTTTTTAATTCATGTTTCAAGATTTTAGGGTATTGTCCTAGTAATGGAATTGCCAGGTCAAAGGGCAGTTCCATTGTTAGTTTTCTGAGATAATTCCATACTATTTTCCACAGTGACTGCACCAGTTCGCATTCCCACCAACAGTGCACTAAGTTCCCTTTTATCCGCAACCTTGCCAGCACTTGTTTGATTTGTTTATGATTGCATTTTGACTGGTGTGAAGTGGTATCTCAGTGTGGTTTTAATTTGCATCTCTCTGATGGCTAGTGATGCTGAGCATCCTTTCATATTTTTCTGGGTCCTCTGTATGTCCTCCTTGAAGTGTTTGTTCAGGTCCTTTGCCCATTTTTAATGGGATTGTTTGTCTCCTGGAGTGGAGTTGTGTGATTTCTTTATATATCTTGGGAATCAAACCCTTGTCCAAGGTATCATTGGCAAATATCTCTTCCCATATGGTTGGTTCCCTTTTCTTTTTGCTGATGTTTTCTTTAGCCATGCAGAAGCTTTTAATTTTAATGAAGTCCTATTTGTTCATTCTTTCCTTTATGTCCTTGATATATTGGTAAAAATATTAGTGCATGGAATATCTGAGATTTTCCCACCTATGTTCTTCTCTAGGACTTTTATGGTGTCATGACTTATATTTAAGTCTTTTATCCATCTTGAGTTTATTTTTGTGTATGTTGTAAGTTGGTGGTTAAGTTTCATTTTTTAGCATGTTGCAGTCCAGATCTCCCAACACCATTTGTTGAAGAGGCTATTTTTACTCCATTTTGTGCCTCTGTCCCCTTTGTTGAATATTAATTGACCATGGAGATGTGGGTTTATTTCTGGTCTCTCTATTCTGTTCCATTGATCTATATCTGTTCTTATGCCAGTACCAAACTCTTTTGATTACAGTGACCTTGTAATATAGTTTGATGTCAGTCATTGTGATCCCTCCTACTTTGTTCTTCTTCCTCAAAATTGCTGCAGCTATCGGTGTCATTTATAGTTTCATACAAATTTTTGAAATGTTTGTTTTATAATTATGAATTATGTTATTGGTATTTAAATAGGGATTGTATTGAATCTATAATTTGCTTTGGTTAATATGGATGTCCGCTTTCACCACCTCTATTCAACATAGTATTGGAAGTTCTAACAACAGTGATCAGACAAGAAAAAGAAATAAATAGCATCCAAATTGGAAGGAAGGAAGTAAAACTGTCATTGTTTGCAGATGACATGATAGTGTACATAGAAAATCCTATAGACTCCACCAAAAAACTACTCAACCTAATAAGTGAATTTGGCAAAGCAGCAGGACAGAAAGTCAATATTCAGAAATTGAAGGCATTTTTGTACACCAACAATGAAATATCAGAAACCGAAATCAGGAAAAATATCCCATTTGCTATGGCAACAAGAAACATAAAGCACCTAGGAATAAACCTAACCAAGGTGGTAAAAGCCCTATATTCAGAAAACTACACAATACTGAAGAAAGAAATTAAGGAGGACACAAATAAATAGAAGCATGTACTGTATTCATGGATTAGAAGAAGTAACATAATTAATAATCTTAAATTTAATAGTTTCTTTGTCATATGACTTTTTTTGTTTTGTTATTGATTTGGTGATAACATCCATCAATAATAGTGATGAGATTTGGCTCTCATATTGCTGCACATAATACAGCTTAAACCTACATTTTTTATTAGTGTTAGTGAATGTGAAGACATTTCTTGGTGTGCTCTTTAGGCAACATTCCCAGATCTTTTACTGAAGAAAGTAGAAAATTGTGTCTTGGAAAGTGGCATATTCTTAGGGCATCTGATAGTAGAAAATAGATTCAATACTAGGTAAGTCTGTAGGCAAGGTTAGTCAGTTCCAGCTTCCATGTGCCTTAGTGGTTTGGATCTGTCACCTAGACTGTGCACCTGTATTGTTCTTCTAACAGCCATCCCATCTCTCATTCCTATGAAAGTTCAATTTCTGTGAAGACTATTTGACAGTGTTTCCACAGCCTTTCTTCTTAATCACACCTCTTTTCATGACACTCATTGCCCCACCTCTCTACCCTATCCCACATCTCCACTGTCTAAAACTGTCCTCAAAAATGTGGGTTTGTGTGTGTGTGTGTGTGTGTGTGTGTGTGTGTGTTTAATTCAATGGGTGCAAAGACTCATTCTAAATAATCTCCTGAGCTGTTGCCACTACTGACCATTATCTTGTTCTTGAAACTTTTCCCATATACACTTTTGGTATATATGACATTATTTCCCTCTGGTTTTCATTCTAGTTCAATAAAATAATGGTTAAGTATTATGACTCTGGAGACAGATTGCCTGAGTTCAAATTCTGACTACTCCAATTACTATGTGAGCTCAAGCAAACCAGTGAACTATTTGTGCAAAATGGTGAGGATAATAATAGTATCTTCCTCCAGGAATTGTGAAAATTGAGATATCACATCCAGAGGCACTAAGAACTACATTTTAGGCATGCAGAAAATGTTATATACTCATTATCTATTCTTATTTTCAGATTCCTTACTGGGGACTTCTTACTTGGATTTTTTTTTCCATGTTCTTCAGGATTTCATCCATGATATTCTTTTATTTTTAAATTACAAACTATTTTATGTATAATTTCATCCTTTTCTCAATATGATTATCCAGTAAGATGCTGATAGCTTCAGTTCAAATCTTTCAATTGGTCTTTAAACCTGAATATGTAACTACCTACTGATTACTTAGATGTCTCACATGCATTTCAAACTCAACATGGTCAAAGCTGAAATCTCTTTTTCTATCACTGTCAGCTCATTGACTGGCAATATCATTTATGCTGATCTTTTTCAGGGTTAGGTGCACAACCACAGTGTGTAACGAAAGGGAAAAAAATATTTAAACTTCTATGTGTGTTAAAAATTAAAAATAAAGCTTGTCTTCTGAGGTGCTCAAAACTTTGACTAACACTGGCTTACTCACTGAGCCAGTGTGTCAGAGAGCCTGAGGTAGGAGTTTGGGAGAATAGCAGAAATCCATGCTGGACTTTTCCAGATTGCTACAATGTATGCTTTTTCAGTTTTACTGTCATGTCTATGGGCTAGGTGGAGCAATTCTCCAGACCACCTCAAGGAATTTTGTTTTGTCTCGAATTCTCTATTTGTGTTCCTGGAGTTTGGAAAAGAGTCTGAATGGAGCAATGGAGCAATCCCTCCTCCACTCCAATACCCAGGGGTTTGCAGTAGCTATCGGCTTTTCCTAACAAAGTATTTGGGTTCTTGAGACAAATATTTAGTCATTAAAAGTTGTTTTGTTTTAACAAAGAATCAGTTTTTTTCATATATGTAGTCTATCATCTTTCAGTATTGTTAGAAAGATGAATATTAGAGTATAGCCAACAAATTACAAAAAATGATCACATAAAATTAAGAAAAACTTCTTAATCATGGATGAAGTGTTTCGGAGTTCAGTAATTGCTAGAATTTGTACCTAGTGGTGGTTAAGGAGAGATAAAATAAAGTGGTTGGATGATTCACCTACAAGGTGATTTTTATAGCACCTGC
The DNA here is from genome assembly GCA_004024845.1 of Tonatia bakeri. Taxonomy (NCBI): domain Eukaryota; kingdom Metazoa; phylum Chordata; class Mammalia; order Chiroptera; family Phyllostomidae; genus Tonatia; species Tonatia bakeri. Next base: position 58,309 of record PVIA01000233.1, on the reverse strand, counting down.
AAAATACAGCTGTGGGTTCTTTCTTTAGGTAACATATGTTTCTGTTTTTGAACTGATGACCTGCTTTGCACTTTTCAAAAACTAGCAAAACAAAATTCCCTTAGAATTGAAGAATTTTTAAACATGTCAAATAGTATGTGAAGTCAAGAATCCTCTAAGGCAAAGGAATCCAGTTTTTAAGAAGGTAGAGAAATAAGCAAAATGACCCAGACAGAAAACTTACCCTAAGAGAGGAAATAGCTGGGAGTGGAAAACCAATTCTTCAGAGGACAAAGACAGGAGGATAATTGGTTCAGAAGGAAAACTTCTACCTGAAGTAGAGAAAAAGCAGGTTGATAACCCTTGTGGAACTATGAAGGAAGAGAACCAGAGCTGTCTTCATAATCATGGAGGCTGGGATGGCCCCTAGTACTAGAGGCTCTATTGTGGAAGTTAAAGGAAGTCATTGTTCACTTGTTAAGGAGCTCACATGTTTTCAGGCCACAGAAAATTTAATACTGGGATTGAAACCATGTGGAAATAAAAAGTAAATAAAACACTAGGTAGAAAATAAAAAATGAATAATTATTAGAAAGATTATTGAAAGAGGAATAATGTATATTCCCCAAATTATTGAACTTTATTCACATTTCAGTTTTTTTAATCTTAAGTGTATCATTTCAAAATAAATTAGATCAGTAGTAATTTTTATCTTTACACATCAGTTTATACGTATGCACTGAGAATGTATACATATCAAACATGATACCTAGAGATTACTTAATGCTCTATGAGATGGTTAAGCAATTAAGCTTTGAGCTACTAGAATTGGAGTTAGGGGTGTGCATGTGTTTAAATGAGTTCTAATGACCATGGAGTGATATATACATTTCTTTATAATTCTGGAATCTTTTCTGTTGGGGCTGCATCTGGATTTTTTGTTGCTGTTGTTCTAAAAGCAAGAAGAACACAACTCCAATATTTCAGATTATGGAATTATAAAAAAATGAGACAGAAATAAGAGCATTGTGAATAGATAGACAATTCTTGGAGAAAATAGATGCCTTCAAATAGGATTTTTAAATATCATGTATTAAAAATTAGAGAGTGAGGTCTTAACAGTAATTTTAGTGGCATTATGCAAAGTAGCAACTATCCCAATATAGAAGAACTTTGAATAAAACTGCACATTTTGAGCATTTTGAAGATCACAAGAAGCTGAATGATTCATGAGATAAGTACATATAATACTATCACATAACATAGTTTCTTGCCCTATCTATATAAAGACTTAAAAAAAAAAGAACCAATACTTTGTGAGAGCAAATTTAAAATTAAATAAATAAAATATTGTCATGCAATTCAGGAGACTCTATCATAAATGCAGTAAACATCTATTAAAAATCCTATCAATTCCAGAGCTAATAGAAATCAAAACTCCATCAGGGCAGATGATGCTGGTGTCCTGTCCATATCCCCTCACTCAACTTTCAAGTTCCAGCACCTGGCTTAATAATGAACATTTTGGGAGCTGCCTTCCCTTCCTTATCTCATTTCCTCCCTGCCCTAGTGGTGTGGGTTTTTTTCCCAAAAAATAAATTATTCACACTAGACTCTTTGTGTCAACATCTACTTCTGGAAGCATATGAACTATGACACTGTCTCGGGGATTTCTATGTCATTTCCAGGGTGGTTACATTTCTAGAGGCCCGGTAGCCTCATAATCTAACCAGAGGTGGACCTCAGTTGCTTCTTTAGTCCTCCAAATGAATACTTACTCCCCCAACTTTTGCGAATTTAAAAGACTGTTGAGAATTTGGAAGGCTCTCTGGCAGGAGTCACATCGCGTAGTGTGCAGTTTTTTCCTCCCTCCTGTGATTGCAAATTCTTCTCCCTTCTGTGATATAGAACCCTTTCTTCAAAGTTCTTCCTCTTATGGCATATGCAGGCCAGCCAGGACATGGGAATCCTACCTTCAATTCCTACATGAACTTTGGAAAGTTGGAAACTTGAGAACTTACCTTTAATAGCTTCACAGTAATTCAGCCTTATTATCTGGCTTTCTTACACAGAGTTGGCAAGCCAGAAATGTAGCACCTCTTAAAACCATTCGTTAGAAAACACTCAGAATATTTAGTGCTTACAGTCTTCCAGGTATTGTTCTAAGCAGTTAGCTAGGATTAATTTATTTAATCTATTTTTATTCCAGATTTACAATGAGGAAGCTGCAGGACAGATAGTTTAAACAATTTGATAAAAGGCCGTACAACTAGTAACTGGCAAAGCTAACACAGTGCTACTGGGTCTCTACAGCTACCGCCCATAACCTCTATGCCATAACACGTCTGAAAACTTTGTCTTCTGGGTCCCTAAATGGCTCACTCTATGTGAAAGAAAGTGCAGACAAAAGCCAAACCCATCACGAACAATCCAACTCTACTCACTACCTTCACATTACCTTCAAAGGTCATTAGGTCAGGCATATACTCACACCCTTGCCCGAAGGCCCACCCACTTCTCTCACCAGTCTTCCTCACAGGCAATCACCACAGGAGGAACTTCACTACTTGATAGGCTTCAAAATAAAACCACACTCTTTACATTTGCACAGGTCTGTTAAGCTGTACAAGGTAGAAATAATGCAACTACTATGGAGAAGTAGGTCCAAATATGCAATCCCTGAAGCAATCCAAATTCCTGGGTTACTAAAAAGGTGCAGGGTAGCAGGGTGTAAACCGTACTTGGATTATAGTAAATACCCCGTGAAATATTTTTCCAAATCACAAGTGGCCATGGTCTCAACTGCCTTCTGTTAGCTATATTTGTGCACATAATCAATCTTACTTTTCTAGTTGATTGAGACAAAAGAGAATATTTTTCCAATCTGAAAAGAAAGAAGTGCCCCCCCGATAATTTATAATTTATCCTAACATATCTTTGTTCAATTAAGAGCAACTATAAATTTAGAAGTGTGGTGTGACACTCTTCCACCTACTGCATGGCAGTCATTAAGTGGCAGAGAAAGCCAGTTTGCAGAGAGAGAAAGGGCCAATAAAATCTCCTGTTTGAGGAACAAAATTGGATATTTTCTTTTGGGGGGGGGGTCTATAATATACCTATGCATCATTTATAATATTTGGGCTTTTTTGTTTGCTTGTTTTTAATCCTCACCAAAGGACATTTTTTAATTGCTTTTTCCTTTTTTTTTTTTTTTTTAAGAGAGAGATGAAGGGAGAAAGGAAAAGAGAGAGAATTATTGATGTGAGATAGAAACTCTAATTGATTGTCTCCTGTACATGCCCAGACCGGGGATCACATGCATCCAGACCAGGGAGTGAACTAGCAACCCATGTACATACCCTGACCAGGAGTCAAACCTGCTAGCTACCCTTTAGTTATAGGCGACATTCTAACCACTGAGCCACACTGACCAAGGCTCTCTATGTTTATGTCTTTTTTTTTTTAAGACTGGGGAAGAAATTATTTACTGATTTATGAATTTCAGTTTTAAATTTTCTATCAACAGTATTTTTTATTGTTGTTCAAGTACAGTTGACTCCATTTTCCCCCACCTCTCTCCCCTGCCCACCCACCCCCACCTCTCACCCTAAATCCTACCCCACCTTTGGTTTGTCCATGGGTCCTTTATACATTTTTCTTGAGAACCCTTCCCCTTTTATTCCCCAGTACCCCTCACCCCTTCCCTCTGGTCACTGTCAGTTTGTTCTTTATTTCCATGTTTGTGGTTATATTTTGCTTGCTTGTTTGTTTTGTCAATTAGGTTCCAATTATAGTTGAGATCATATGGTATTTGTCATTCACTGCCTGGCTTATAGTTAATCTAGCTTGAGTTAATTTATATTTCTTTCAATTTATAGTCCAAATTAATACAGAGATGTAATCCAAAACTTGTTTATTTTATTAAAAAGAACCCCCTGCCTTTTAATCAAATCTGTCCCCACAATTGTAACTAAAAGTTGCTACAGCAGTTTTAGAATTTAATTCACAAGAGCCAGAATGTTCAGATTCATCTGTGACCAGGGATATATTTCTGTGTGGTACAGCCAGGACTGGTAATTTCTGAAGGCAATGGTTATTTCTCAAGGTAAATGGCATTAAATGTGCCTTTACCAGATACTTTCATAATTCCACATTCTCCTTTTAAAGATTGAGGTCATCTTATTTTTAGTCTTCAAGTCATTAATTTATTCCTGTTTTTTTCTCTTCATAGAAACTTTTGATAATGAATCCTTGCTTTATCAGAGCTTGGGGCTTTTTAAAAGTTCAAGTTCATTGTGAAGTCAAGGTCTTAAAATTCCTTATGAGTAAATGATTTCTGCCTCATTTTCACCTCATTTTTAAGATTAGCTATAACCTTCTTTAACTAAGCTTTGATTTGATATTTGATTTCATGCGTGTTTGTTAATGCAGGCATGCATTTCTGCATTCACGTATGCATGTAACAGCATGCATGTAAATTGTCATACTGAAAACAAGAAGCAGGTGAAGACCATTAGTATCAATTCATTTAATTAAGGTAATTCATGAGTTAATAAGGTATAATCTATATATGTATTTTGTTGCAAGCCCAAGATAATTTGTTTTCTGGAATATAGAATGTTTCCTGTACTAATAGTGACTATTTCAGTTATATACCTGATTCTGTAAGATTTTCTATTTATGAGAAACATGCAATTTTAGAAGCTGAAAAATATTATAAAAGGAAAATATCACTCAGTTTTTCCAAGCAGATTGTGATGTATTTTACTAATAAAAATTGGAAAATGGGTTTATATTCCTTACAAATTTATGTCCAATGAGTAGTTTAAAAGCTGGATTATCATCTATATACCTTCCAAAAGGACAATAAAATAAAATTACATGAAACTAAGCAAAACATAGATTTGATTCTTCCAGGAAGAGCTAACTATTTGCATATGATTGCAGTCCACATTGTTATTTCTTTCTTTAAGCAGATATTTAAATTTGGAGCTATATTTATTATTTAAAGTAACATAATATAATAGAAACAGTGGGAACCCTTAAGCCACATTTCTTTACATCTCTAATAAGTAAGTATTGTGTTCTTATGTGACATTACTAAGACTCACTGGGCAAAATGAAATTTTATGATAACTGATTGTAATTTTCTTGTAGAAAGCTGGTCTGGGAAAACAATGTATAGATGTTAGAGCTAGTTCAAGTGTAAAGATCATGCAGAATAGAGCAATCATTATGCAAAAAATATTTTACTTGTGTAGTGTGCCTTTTTACTGATTTTAATTTTTGTGTAAAACATCATACACAAAATTCATAAAATGTATAGGTATAATTCACTTATCTCTGTTTATAGTTTATCATATATGTAGTCACCCTGAAATATTTTCTCATTATTTTTGGATGCTATATACATAGAATCATACTGTCTGTATCTCTTGTTAAATTGCTGCTTTTCATTCAACCTCATAACTTTTTAAAAATTATTAATTTGTAGATCAATATTACTTCAAAGAATATCTTTATTTATAAGACATTTTTCAAACTACATTGTTTAATCCATTATACTCTTGGTAAATAATATCTGGATTATTTCCAGGTTTTGAAAATTTAGTTTTAGCATTATTGTATTGCTAGAACATTCTTGTATCTCTGAAGTTATATATCTAGAATTGAAATTGTTGAATCAAAGGACATCTTTACATTCAAATTTGTTAGATAATTCAAACTGTTTTGCAAAGGTTTACTATTTAAAAATTCCATCCATGTATGAAGATTTCATTTCTCCAAATCATTATCATATTTAGAATTTACTAATTTTTAAATTATTATCAATATGATGACTGATATACAGTAAAACATTATGGGCTTAATTTGCCTTTCAATGATTACTAGGGAGGTTAAATAACTTTTAAAAATATAATTGCATTCCACTTGTTTTTTATCTTCTTTGAAATGCTTCTTTATGTCTTTTACCCATTTTTATCTATTGATTTGTTGCTCTTTTATTATTGATTTGTAGGAACTCTTTATATATTATAAATATTAATCTGTTGTCTTTGTGTGTTTTGTCATTTTCTTCTTACAGTCTTAGAGTTTGTATTTTCCCTATCTTATCATGTTATTTAAGGAATATAAAGTTTTCATCTTAATAAGGTCAAATTTACTTTTCCTTTATGTTTGGTGCATTCATGTCCTATTTAATGCATTACATAACCAGATGATATTTTTCTGTAAAAATATAAAATTTTGCTTTTTGCAATTTGTGTCTCCATCTTATGTAACTGATTTTGTGGGCAGTTTAAAGTAGCATTTTAACAATTCATTTCTGAGAGGAAAACCAATTTTAACTGCACCATTTACTAAAGAGGCCATTTTCCCCTACTGATCTGAATATCCAGCTTGCTCATTCCATCCGTCGGCAGGAATTCAGGAGGCTCTTTGAGCGCTGTCACACTCCTGCATCAGTCTATTTACTTACCCCTGCACCATCATGACATTGCTTTGAATATGGCGACCTTGTACTTAATATTGATATCTAGGAGGAGAGCTCTCCAACTTCTCTTAGGAGCATATTTGATAATGTTTGCCTTTATATGTATCATAAAATCATATCATCGCTCTAATTTTTTTTTTAAATGGCTGTGATTTTGGCTGAAATTGCAGGGACTCTGTAATTAGGCAAGAATTCATATTTTTACAAAGTTGATTCTTTTTATACATATACATGATATTTTCTTCATTTAGTTAGGTCTCAAATGTCTCAATAATATTTTATAGTTTTCTACATGGAGATCTTACACATAATTTTTAGATTTATTTATAATAACATATTTTTATTAGTTTTGTAAGTTTATGTTCCTTTTAATCACATTTTCTAAGTCATTCTCTCATATATATTTGTACTTTTACACTTTGTATATTAAATTTTCTAATATTTTTACCTAAGATAATTCTTTCTGAAAGTCCAATAATGTGTGCATAATTTGCCATAATTTTCCATGTTGAAAATTATATCATTTGCAAATGATAACTTTAGTATGTTTTTTATTTGTTGGGATATTATAAGATATAATTTTATTAATTTAAAACTTTTAACATGCATATAAAATTTAATAAAATTTAAACTTAATAAAATTTTTTATCCTTTCCCTAAATAATATTAGTGGTTACATTGGTTAAACTTTAATCACCCATTTCCTAATGTGCTATTGTTATGCAAGATTTGTATTCTCTCTTGATTTTATATCAACCCCATTTAAGTAGTTATCATTAGTATAGATTCACCAAATATATATGTATAGTTCTACATTTTCCCCCATGAAGTTCCTTTTTCATCTCAAAACTCCTTTCTTCTAGAAAGTAGATCTTTCAGGATTTCCTTCGATGAGGGTCTTTTAGTTTTTAACTTTTTCAGTTTTCTTAATGTAAAAAATATCTTGCCCTGACTGGTGTGGCTCAGTGGATTAAGTGCTTGTCTACGAACCAAAGGGTTGCTAGTTCAATTCCCAGTCAAGGCACAGGCCTGGGTTACAGGCCAGGTCCCCAGCTGAGGGTGCATGAGAGGCAACCACACATTGTTTCTCTCCCTGTATTTCTCCCTCCTCCTCTCTCTAAAAATAAATAAATAAAATCTTGTAAAATACCTTTCCCTTCTTGGAATATTAATTTTTCTGGACATGTAGTCGATTATTTACAGTTATATTGCTGTTTGAAGAAATCATTTAGCCTCTTTTTTTCCCTCTTGTTGAGAAGCCAGTTATTTGTACAATCATTGTTTCTTGCTATATTTTTTCATATTTTATTATCTTTTTTATTGCATTGTTTTCTGTTACCATTTAGTTCCCTTATACTGTCTTATCTCTTGCTGCTTTTAAGAACTTTCAATTTAATGACTTTTCTCTTTAGCTTTTAATTAAATTTATTAAATTTTATCTGAGCTAAGGATGCAAATCTCATTAATAATAACATCTATATTTTGTTAGTCTTTTTTCTCAAATTGGAAGCTGTATGTTTTGATTTTCAGCTTGCTTCCCTTAAGTGTCAAACCATTAATCTTCATGGCATTAGGCTCACAGTACTAAGCTGTCAAAACTCTTAACAAAAATTACCCAGACTTTTACTTAAAATGTTTATTCTTGGAATCATTCATTGGAGAGTCTCATTTGATAGGCCTATTTTGGGTCCCAGAAAACACCTGTAGGGGAGGAAAAACTTTTCCTCTAGCCTCTTAGGTTCAGAAATTGGGAGTTATAAATTAAATCGACAAAAGGCAGATTAACAGGGGAAACATTTTATTTCTGCATGCAACATGCATACATGTAGGAAAGCTCAGTGATGAGTAACTCAAAGAGGTAGAATTTGGAACTTAGATACCAAACCTAGTAGAGGGAAGGGAGGCAGACAGAAAAGACTGTGATTGAAAAAACAAATAGGTTTTACAGAATGATAAATGTGTTCTTCTTATGAGAAAAAGTGGGAGATAAAGTTTGTGATATGTGACTACAGAGGTATGAATAGTCTTTGTTTTTTTAATTTAATCTTTATTGTATTTTTTTTACTTTACCTTTTAGTTCCCTTATACCCCCTCCTCCCAGCAATCACCTCGCTGTTATCCATGTCCATGAGTCCTTTGTCCTTTTTGCTCAATCCCTCTACCCCCAAACCTGTCCCCTCCCTCCCACTGTAAAGGTATGAATAGTTTCATGTCTTCTTCTAGGCCATAAAACTCCTCCAGTGAGGGGACTTATAGTAGGTTTATTCTAAGTGTCTTCTCTGGGAGTAGAAGCGACCTTGAGGGAATTTATTATGGCAGTCCTCATTTTTCTTAAGTTTCTGCTTTTAATCAAATAAAGAGGGCTTTGAAAGGGCTTCTTTCTGAATCTATTAAATTGAAAATGACTTTAGCCTAAAAGAGTTATTATACAAACTTTAGAGTTTCAAATGATTAGTCATAGCTCCTAGGGAAATTTAGGCCTAAACACAAACCTATGGCATCAGTTATGAAAATCAAATGCAACTTACACTGTTGTTTTGATTTTACTAAGATAAAAGACCTTAAGGAAGTCATTTGCACTTCACCATCTTTCATTTTACTCAGATAATCATATTGGCCCTTTGTCATTAGCTAGTTGAGAAAACTGAATATGAGAAACCTCTGAAAATTTCAAGAAGAGATATCAAATCCAATTGAAGCCAAATTATTTTCTAAGGGCAGTTGTGACTTTTCTTTGGTGTTTAAACTTTAATTATGTCCTCCAAATCTATCTAGATGATGGATAATCTTTTCTTGAATCCTCTTGTACCTCAGCACAATTTCCTTTTCTGTATTTTCCATCATATTACCACAGACCTCCTTCTATCACCTGAGAGATGCTTTTAACATACACGTTTACTGACTTCACTGGAAGGTGTGCGCCCTATGGACACTGAGCTCATAAAGAGAGAGCAGCCGGATCAGCTCACATTACATCAGAGGGTCGTTCAATCCAATATCAATAACAAGGCCTGTCTTCATTCACACTGTGGACAGCTTTGTGAAGATATAAATTATATTAGGTTTCTATACTTCATAAAGCAAAAATACATCATGTATATTGGAAAAATGTACTAGCCACTAACATAAAGATACAAAGTTCTGATTTCTATTTATTATATATTTCTAATTGGAATTTACCAAATTCTTACAAGATAAAGTTTTCATTAAGGTTCTCTCACTTTATTTAAAATTTAGAACTTTGTGGCACCAGATACAGATGTATTAAAATATTCAATCAAAAATGTTCCCAAACCAATAAAAGAAATTACAATTGAGATATTTTCAGACCATTTATTGAAAGTCATGCATGTTTAATTAAAAAATGGATATGATATGGTTCCTGCCCTTTCTTTTAAATCATTTTTTAATTGTTGTTCTATTACAGTTGTCCCAATTTTTCCCCCTTTGCCTTTCTCTCCCATCCCACCCCCCACTTCCACAGTCAATTCCCACAATGCTGTCCATGAGTGTGGGTCATTCATACACTTTCTTTGTCTAGTCCCTTCACACCATTATCCCCCATCCTCTTCCCTATGGTCACTGTCAGTCTGTTCCATTTTTCCATGCTTCTGGTTCTATTTTATTAATTAGTTTATTTTGTTCATTAGATTCCTCTTACATGTGAGCTCATATGGTATTTGTCTTTTACTATATGGCTTATTTCACTTAGCATAATACTCTCCCGTTCTATCTCTGCTGTTAACAAAAGGTAAGAGTTCCTTCTTTTTTCTGCTGCATAGTATTCTATTGTGTAAATGTACCATAGTTTTTTGATCCATTCATTTACTGATGGCCACTTAGGTTGGTTCTAGCACTTAGCTATTATAAATTGTGCTGCTATGAACACTGAGGTACATAGGTTCTTTTGAATTGGTGACTCAGGATTCTTAGGGTATAGTCCTAGCAGAGGAATTGTTGGGTCAAAAGATAGTTCCATTTTTAATTTTTTTAAGGAAATTCCATACTGTTTTCCACAGTGGCTGCACCAGTCTGCATTCCCACCAACAGTGCACAAAGTAAACAACCTCACCCCACATCTAAAATAACTGGAGAGAGAACAACGAACAATGCCCAGAACAAGTAGAAGGAAGGAAAATAATAAAGATAGGGCAGAATTAAATGACATAGAAACTAAAAGAACAATTCAAAGACTGAATAAACCAGGAGCTGGTTCTTTGACAAGACAAAAGAAATTGACAAACCTTTAACCAGATTCATAAAAAAAAAAAAAAAAAAATAGAGAGGACCCAAAAATAAAATTGAAAATTAAAGAGAAGTTACAACTGACCCCAGAGATATACAAAAGAATTGTAAGAAATTACTATACACAATTATATGCCAAGAAATTGGATGACCTGGGAGAAAAGGACATATTTCTAGAAACATACAATCTGCCAAACTAAATCAGGAAGAAGCAGAAAGCCTAAACTGACCAATATCAACTAGCAAAATTGTAGCAATAATCAAAAAACTCCCAGCACACAAAAGCCCTGGACCAGATGGCTTCTCAGGTTAATTTTACCAAATGTTTAAGGAAAAACTAACTCCAATCCTCCTCAAACTATTCCAAAAAATTCAAGAAGAGGGAAAACTCCCAAACATTTTTTACAAGACCAGCATCATCCTAATTCCAAAATGAGGTAAAGATACCACAAAGAGAGAACACTATAGGCCGGTATCTCAGATGAACACAGATGCTAAAAATCCTGCCCTTCTTATTAATGTAATCCTGTTTCCCCAGCTTCATCCTCCACCCACTAACCTCACTAGAGAAAAAGAATTAGAAATGACTTTTAATAAAACGTACCTTATTTTTCTATATATTGCATCAATTCTGATTACTGAATACAGCCCCATGGTTCATTTATATCCAGCATTGTGAGTTCTGAGGAAGGAGCAATTAGACTTCAACAATGGGATTCCAGAACACAATGGACAATATGCCAGGTATTTAGTTTCAGTATCTTCATTTCTATTCACATCTTTGTGTACTGTGTGATTTTCCCTTAATTTAATTTTAGTGCCATTATTGTATCTTCTGTTTAATTTTTTTATAGCTTGCTATAATTAAGCTTTTATTTGGCAGTCATTTTAAGACCACCGCATAGTCATGGAATTGTTGGTAATATGTGATTACATTATGTTGTCTTTCGCCAAGACACTCTTGTAAATGAAGCATCATCCTCAGAGATTTTCTTGGCTGAAAATGTAAGTAATTAAAAATGTAAACAAATATTATCTGTTACATATGCTGCAATAATAAACACCTCAGTATAATACAAGTTAATGTCTCTTTGGGGAAACAATTTAATCCCGCTACAACATGTTTTATAAATGGACAAATAAATGGTTAAGCACTTAATATCTTATGTAATATGGCATGCAGATGCCCAGAGATTTTAGATGTTCTTTCTTTGAGTGTTTATGTATTTCTCAATAGGCATTACCAAAAATCTTTCAGGATTATTTGTTATTTTATAACAATGCCATAAATTAATATGTAAAAAAACAGAATTACCCAACAAAAATTCCCAATCAATGCTCAATATAAATAATAACATAAGAAAATGGGCCCTCATTGTTTACAGATTTTAAGATAAAAATTTTGCTTTTGAGGCAAAAATGTCCATGCATAAACTTTACTCATTATTTTAGTTCTTGGTAATCACCCTAAAAATCATTGAAATATACACAAAAGAGAGTGTACATGGTTTTCATCATAATATTATTTTTCATGTCAAAATATTATATAACCTAGGCATATAACTGTAGAGCACTGTTTGCATAGAATATGGTAAACCCATCAAATGGGATACTATTAAACATTAAGTTGTAGGAGAAAAGTAAATTACATGATAACAGTTATATTACATTAATAAGCAACAACAAATAAAAATAGGTTTAACTGAGAGCAGTTCTCCAAAGATTATTCAGTTCTGTTAAAAATAAGTGATAATAGGTTTTACATGATCAGTATTTATTGTATAACATTGATTTTTTTCTATAGTGAAGAAAACCACACAAAGAAAATGATAAGGTCAACTAATTGAATAGACTGAGTTCTAAAAAAATTGATTGATATGTTTTGCGTTATATAAACAGCTCAGGCTTTCTCAAACCTTTCTCCAGCCTTTAAATCATGTATATAAAGCAATAAATTGTACCAAAAAATCCAGGCATCTAATTGAAAATCAGATTTTTAAAAGGTAAAGTATTAGCAGGGTAATTCCTGTGAGGTGCTTAAAAAGCATACCTATCTCTTGTTGTACAAGGATAACTTTACTTAAGTTTGATTAAAATAGAACCTGCTTTGTGACTCTGGTCAAATGAGATTATCAAATTATCTTTCTTCAGAATAACTATAAAACTGGAAAAAATTGACAAAAACCACAACTGTTTCAGCATGAAGACAATGAATATTTCACATAAAACAATCTGAGAAGCATCTGTGCTTGAAAATTTTCTGAACTTTGAGTAATATCATTCTGAATCTCTGGCTTGAGGCTGCCCTACCCCCCAGCCAGCCACCCACCCACCCACCCACCTCCACCAACCACCTCTGCTAGAATGAGATGGTCTGACAGGGTTTGTCTGTTTGTTTTTTTTTCCAGTACACTAAATTTGGTGTGGTAGGTGGTTCCCATACCCAGCAACATTGTTACTGTATGTAACTTCACAAAGGGAGGTAAGGAGAGAGCCAATGACTTGATGTAGTTAGGTTCTGAATGCTATTATGATTGGGCAGTCTGATTTCTGTTGAGGTTGTATACATGCTCAGTGGAAACTGAAGAAGCCCCTAGCTGTTCATACACTCCTGAGAATATGCACATGCACACAGAAGACTTGAAGGGGCCCAGACAGAAGGTAAAACCTAAAGTAAATTATGTGTTCTTGCCATAAAAAGAGAAATGGTAATTTTGTAATGTGATGGGGTGTTAGCTAATGCTATAGTGGTAATCGTTTTATAATATGTAAGTGTATCAAATTAACATGTTTCATATCTTAAACTCACACTGTAGGGAACTGCTTCAAGAAACATGTAAATGTATATCAGCACCCACATGGAAAACCAGTGGGCGGTGAGTTGGTACTCAGGACCATGCCCATGAAGAAGTTTTGTGGGAAATCAGGCCTGCATTATACCTGGGCGGCTTTGTGACTTGCTCTTGCTAAAACTCTCTCATCCTGAGTTCAGGCAGCAAGCCCTTGCTGCATATCTTTAAAGTAATTTCCTGATGTCTGTGCTAATTCTCCCAAGGATTGAAGTGTAGCCAGACCTGTTATTCTTATTGTTCCCTTGCATTTGCAATATTTTTTCCTTGTTAATCTGTAAGAAGTAATCAGTTACATCCCTTCTGTTGCTATTTGTAAAAAGTAATTGCCTAAAGCAAACCTAAGTATAATGAAGGAAAACCTTCTTTGATGTATGCTATTAGAAGGCCAATAAAAGCTTGTCAAGGCAAGGGTCAGCACACTCTCCTCTTGAGAGAGTGGCCATGCCATCCCTTTTCCTCCACAGGACTCGGTAGTCCACGTGAACTTATCTCGTCTCATCTATAACACTGAGGACAATGCAGGCCAGTGTCCACACCATCACATGATGTTGTCAATTATCTCTCAATAAAGTTGGGAAAAATTTGGAAATGACACAGATATCAGTAGAGGAGAGTAACCATACTAGTAAATTATTGAGTGATTAGATTGAATCAATTCTCAATAAGGACATATATGCACACAGTAGATACATACATACATATATCTAATATGTGTGTATATAGGTGCATGCTTGTGCTTATATATTAAAAATTCTGGAGCTGAAGACTATAATAACATGAAAAATTCAGTAGAGAATGCAACAGCAAATTCAAGATGGCAAAAAAGAAAAAGAATCAGTGAACTTGAAGGTCGATCAAGGAAAAGTATACAGTTTGAAAACAGAGAGAAAAGAAGAGTGAGGAGAAATGAACAGTCTTAGAACCTTATGGGTCCACATGAGGTGTACTGATTTGCATGCAATCACAGTCCTGCAAGCAATGAAGAGAGAGAAGAAACAGAAAAACATAATAAAACAAATAATGACAGAAACCCCAAATTTGATGAAAAACATAATCTGTGTACTCCAGAAGATCAACAAACCCTGAAAAGGATAACTGAAAGGTAAAGTGTATACATTAGAAGATGTGATGAAAGACACACCATGATCAAGCTTTTACAACACAAAGGCAAATGGAAAACCTTAAATATAGTCACAGAGCACAATCCATCATTTACATGGGAGAATAATTACAATTGATGGTTAACTTCTCATCAGAAAAAACAGAGGCCAGAAAGCATGGAAAAACATATGCAAAGTGCTGTGAGGGGAAAAAAAAAACAAACAAACAACAAAAACAAAACAGAAATCTGTCAACTAAAATTCTGTAGCCAGCAAAAATACCGTTTAAAAAAGGAAGCAAGGGGAAGATGGTGTAGACAAACTATTCCCTATTCCTCACTCTAGGCACTGAAAAAAACCTAGATTGTATATAAAATAGATATAAAAAGATTCTGAAACGTATAGACAATAAGGCATCTGCCTAGATAGCTCAGACTGGGTACCAGAGAACATAAGGATATAGAAATGCCATTAATCACACACACACAAAAGGGTTCTCTGCAGTCAAAGTACAAGGAAGGAGGAAGTCTAGTTTTTAAAAAGCTTTTAGATAACACACAGTACTTTAACCAAACACTTCTCCATCAGAGGCAACAAAGTTCAAATAAGTACCCAGAATTTCATTCTTCACAGACCAGAATAAGACATCCGAACATTCCCTCATTCTTATTTCTCCTTGCACTGGCATAGTGCTAGAGTAAGCTGCTTGAGGGTTGGAATTTATATCCCCATGAAGTGATTAGGAGGGCCCCATCCTTAGTGTAATTAGAGGTCAGCATGGGTAACAATAGCAAGGTGCTCCTCCTTTCCCAGCTGTAGTGTGTCAGTGGAGGTCTAATGAGAAACTTGAACTCATTCTTATGCCTACCAGTAATAAGGAGCCCTCCTCCTAGGCAGTGTTGGAGGTAAAGTGGAAAATGAATACTTTGACTGAAGTAACAAGATGGATCTGCCCCTTCCACTGTCAGATCATTGAAAAAACATATTTAAGTAAGACTCAGAGTCTTATGAGATGATTTACAAAATATCTAGGTTTTAATAAATAGTTACTCATCATACAAATAACCAGGAAAGTGTCAACTTAAATAAGAAAACATGATTGTCTTAATGGATGCCAACACCAAGATGACACAGATTTTAGCATTATCTGACTGATTTTTATAAGGAGTCATCCAAAAATAATACTGCAATTAGCAATTATGAATATGCTTAAAAAATGGGAAGTCTCATTAAAGACTCCTAAAGACAGAAAAGATATAGAAGATAGAACCAAATGGAAATTTCAGAATTCAAAAATACAATAACTAAAATAACTCAATGAATGAGCTCAACAGTACAATGGAGAGACAGGAAAGAACAGAGGAAGGGATCGGTGAACTTGGTGACTGCAAAATAGAAAGCATCCCATCTGAACAACAGAGAAAATAGACTGAAATAATGTGAACAGAACCTTAAGAAACTGTTGTAATATAACAAAAGATGTAACATATTTGTCATCATAGTCCTAGAGAGAGAAGAAAAAAAGTGAGTCTAATAAAGTGTTTAAAGAAATAATAGCTGAAAATCTCCCAATTTTGCCAAAGACATACACCTACAGATTGAAGACGTGAGTAAACCACAGATAAGATAAACTCAAACAAATCCATGACAAAATTTATTTTTGTTGTAATTTCTAAAAACTAAAGATAAAGAAAAAAATCTCAAAAGCAGCCAGGGAGAAATCATGCAATTCACGTAAGGAAGAAACAAATCAAATGATAGTGGATTTCACACAAGAAGCCAAGAGCTAAAAGGAAAAGACCTGTCAAATCAGAACTTTATACTCAATGAAAATATCCTTCACTAATAAAGTGGAAATGTGAAAATTATCAGATTCTGAAAAATGTCTATTGTAAAAGAAGTTCTCTAAGTAGGAAGAAAATAATAAAAGAAGAAAACTTGAAACATGAAAAAAACTCACAGAACAAAATATGCAATAGACTTACCTACTGTAGTTTAAAAAACTCCTTTTGAGTTTTCTAAATCATGTTAGATGATATAAAGAAAAACTAATACCACTACCTTATGTAATTTCATTAAATAAAATTGGCCAAAATATATCAATTAAAATGCAGATATTGATAAAGTGGATAAAATAAAATAACCAACCTAAATGCTACCTAATCATCTCATTTTAAATATAATCATATAAGTAGGTTAAAAGTAAAAGAATGAAAATGGATAAACCATGTAAAGGAAGCAGGAGTAGTTATACTAACATCAGAGAAAGTAAATTTCTGAACTAATTATGTGAAAGGGGTGGAGACATTAGACAAATAAAATAGTAAATCCATCAGGAAAACATTATTTCTACATGTGAATGCACCAAACAAAAAACTATATGTGTGAAGCAAAATTAATAAATTAACTAAAGGGATAAATATCCAAATTCACAATTCTGGTTGGAGATTTCAACACTGTTCTATCAAAAAATAACAGAAACACTGAAGATAAACATTAGTAAAGGTATAAAACAATTCAATAACATGATCAACCAATAGTACCTAAATGGTATTTATAGAATACTTTTCCCAACAACAGAGAATATATTTTCTATTTGTCCACAGAACATATGCCAAGATAAACTATAACCTCGGACATAAATCAGCAAATCAATAAACAAGAGTAGACATTTTTAATGTAAAACAACACGTTTAAAAGAGTAGAAATTATACAGAATGAGTTCTTTGACCAGAATACTAGATACCAGTAACAGAAAGATAACAGAAAAAATTGGCAAACACTTTGAGAATAAAATACATACTCCTAAATCACTCATAGGTCAAATAAGGATTCTCAGCATTAATGTAAATGCAGAATGATACATTGCATTGAATGCAAATGGAAACATGCACATCCAAACCTGGGGCGGCAACTAAAGTGATGCTGGTGGGAGGGGGGACTTACACCACTAATGGCTTACATTAGAAATAAAACAAATCTGTAATCTCAGATCTCCCAAATAGAAGCTAGAGAAGGAGAAAAATAAACTCAAAGCAAGCCGAAAAAACATAATAAAGATCAGAAGTCATGAAATGGAGAAAAATATTAAGGAAATCAGTAAAACAAATAAGCTGTTCTTTGAAAAAAATCAATACATTAGATCAACTTCTGGCAAGATGGACAAAAAGAGAAAACATAAATTACTAGTATCAAGAATGAAATATGGCATATTACTACAGAACTTTCAGACATCAAAGGATAATAAACAAGTACTATGATGACTCCACACACATAAATTTGATATATTTAGATGAAATTAACTAATTCTTAGAAAAATATAAAGTGCCACAACTCACCCAATATAAAACATCTTTTGAATATCTCTATGGCTATTAAGGAAATTTAATTCACTATTAATATCTCCTGAAGAATAAATCTTTGGCTTGACTGGTTTCACTGGAAAATTCTACCATATAAACTGACACTTTATTGAAATTCTATAGAGCTAAAGAACTATAGAACTAAGAATTATTCCACAGTCATGTGGGTTTTATTCCAGTGATGCAAAGCTGGTTCAATATTCAAAACTATCTATAAAATTCCTCATATTATCAGGCTAAAAAAGTAAAATCATATGATCATATCAATTAAAAGAGAAAAAAACCTTTAATAAAATTAATCACCTCTTCAAAATAAAACCTCTCAACAAACTAGTACAGGAAAGAAACTTCATAAAACTGTTAAGGGACATCTAAAAGCTCAGTAGCTAAAATTATATCAAATGGTGAGACAAAATACTGTATTCCTACAATTATAAACAAGGCAAATATGTCCACTTTTTTTGCCTCTTCTATTCAACATTGTACTGGAGGTTCTAAGCAGTACAGTAAGGCAAGAAAAATAGTAGAAATTAAAAGCATCCAAATGTTTAAGAAAATAGTAGCACAGACTTTATTTTCAGATGAAGTTATTTGGTATGTATAAAATACCAAGGAATTTACACACATCTATCATATCTCTATATATTAACAGTGAAAAATCTGTAATTGAAATTAAAAAAATATTCACAATAACAAAAATACTTTGAAATAAATTTAATAAAAATCTTTAAGACTTGTGTACTAGAAAGAATAAAATATTGCTGAGAGAATGCAATGTTGATCCATTTAAACAGAGTAGAGAGTCCATGTTCATGGATTAAAGTCTCAATATTGCCAGGATGACAGTTCTCCCCAGCTGATCTTTAAATTCATTGCAAACCCTAGTACATTCCAGCAATTTTATGGTAAAGACTGTCAAATTGATCCTAAAATTTGTATGGTAAATCTAAGTTGCTAGTATAGTCAAAATGATTTTTTTTTAAATTGTTGGAACATGTAAAATACCTCATTTGAAAACTTAAGGAGTCCACAATGACAGGACAGTGTGGTGCTGGCATAAGAATAGAAGGACAAATCAATGAAACAGAGTTGAAAGTTCACAAATAAATTATTTCAGCTAAATTCGATTGAATTTCAGTAAAGGCAAGTCAATGGGGGGAAGGTTATCCCCTTCAAAAAATGATGCTGAGACAATTGGATGTATGAGGGGGAAGCTCCGTATAAAAGAAAGCCCAGACTTACCTTCTGGAGGGCAGACCCCCTGCAAACAGACTTCCACTACTAGCTAAGTGTTCTGGAAACCCATCTGTATCAATGTACCAGCTGGCATTGGTGTGAGTGGCTGCATTCAGCTTCAGTACATTTTTTCAAAAGATTTTCAACGTGTTTGCCCATTTCCTGATGGGTGATTTAGCAGCACACCTGCCCACATCGCACTGAGTGTGCAGCAGTTTTTGACCAGAAATGGAATGACCCCTGCGTCTCACCCTCCCTATTCACACAAGCTCTCCCCAAGTGGCTTGTTTGTTTGTTTGTTTCCCAGGATGAAAAAGTTGTCAAACAGAAATATTTTGCCAATGTGGAAGAAGTGAAATAAAAAACAGCAGAAGCACTAAAAGGTATCAAAATTGACAAGTTCAAAAACTGGTTTGAGCAGTGGAAAAAGATCTTGATAGGCATGTTGCATCAAATAGCACTTTAAAGGTGACTGAAGTTTAAATATGTAAGAATAAATGCACAATATTTTTATTGTTGTTGAGGTACAGTTGTCACGCCTTTTCCTCATTGCTCTCCCTTGCCCTGTCTCCCCCTCAACTCCCGCTGTCATTCCCCACCTATTGTCCATGCCTAGGAGTCTGTCACTCATAAATACACAACTTTTCATAAATAAATTCTTTTTAGGGTACCCCCTCATACACATGCAAACCCCCCACAAGGCTTAAACAACATTTTTATGTTAAACTGTATTAAAAAATTAACTCAAAATGGACCTTAGATCTCAATGTAAGAGAAAAAAACTATAAACAGCCTAGAGAAACACAGGGCCATCTTCATGACTTTGGTCTGGGTAAAGAGTTCCTGGATGCAACACCAGAAACATAATCAATAAAGAAAAAGTGCTGTGACAAGCCATCGAAGTGAAAACTCCGTACTTCAAAAGACATGATCTAAAAAATGAAAAAGACAAGCCACAGACTGGGGGAAAAATTAGCAAGTTATGTATCTGACAAAGGAATGGTATCTAGAATATAAAAGAATTCTAACAACTCAATTGAAAGAAGACATAAAACACAATTTTTAAAAAGGCAAAATGTATTAATAGAAGTTATACAAAAGAAAACATGAGTGGCGTATACAAAATCACACAATACTCATCATTATTAATCATTAGAAAAATGTAAAGTAAAATCATGGGAGAATACTACACATCTATTCAAATGTCTGTAAGCCAAGAGAAATACAATAATAGCAAGAGGTGGGGAGGATGTGAAAAAAACTAGAAACCTCACACATTGCTGGTAGTAATGTAAAATGAACTTTGAAAAATATTTTGGCAGTTTCTTAGAAAATTAAACTTAAACTTACCATAAGAACCATATTTTTCCTAAGAAGCTAAAAGAAATTAAATGCATTCTCACCCAAAGATGTGTATACAAATGCTCACAGCGACTATTCAAAGCAGTGTAAGTGTAGGAAAAAATCCAAAGTGTCATTAGCTGGTAAATTGAAAAACAAGTGTGGTATATCCATAGGGAACTTATCTGTGTGGCATGGTGAATGTAGCCCAGCCCCTGATTCCGAAAACTGACAGGGAGTGAGTCGGCACACAGGAACCTGGCCCTTGGATCTGTGTTCCTGTGGGGAATCAGGCCTGCATTGTACCTAGGCTGCTTTGAGGCTTGTTTTTTGCTAAAACTTCCTCACCCTCAATTGAGGCAGCAAATGTTTACTGCATATCTTTAGAGTAACTTCCTAAAATCTGAGCTAAATCTCCCAAGGATGGAGTGAAGCCAGTTCAACCACTTTTCCCCTTGATCTGCAACATCCTTTTCTTTGAAGTAATTAGCAACATTCTTTCCTTTGTTATCTATAAAAGGTAACCACCTAAAGCCAACCTGTGCATAGTAAATGAAGACCATCCTCAATGTAACGTACCCAGACAAACAATAAAAGCCTGTCCAGGCAGGGGTTGGAGTGCCCTCTCTCACTTAGAGAGCAGCCATGCCATCTCTTTTTCTTTACAGGACTTCTGTAGCCCATGTGAATTTGTTCACTGCAGCCACAACACACAGATCCTGGAGGCTGGGGTCCGAATCCCATATCCACCCAATGCAATACTAGTTAGCAATTAATAGAGATGAACTACTATACATGTATGTCAAACACTGTGCTCAGTAAAAGGAACCAGAGGCAAAAGCCTTCATGTTATGATTCCAGTTATTTGAAAAGTCTAGAAAAGGCATATTTATTTATTTTTTAGATTTAATTTAGTTTATTAGCATTTACTATATACCAGACACTTAGTGTTTTACAGATACTAACTCATGTAATTCTCATAATAGTCCTATGAGGTAAAAACCATAATAATTCCCATTTTATTTTTTTGCCTATTTTAACTTTATTTTTTTATTGTTGTTCAAGTACAGTTCTCTCCACTTCCCTCTCACCATTCACCCCTATCCCACCCACCCCTACCAGGTGGGAGTGTGAAAAGGCATATTTAAAAGATTGATCAAAAAGCAGATCTATTTTTAATTTTTTTAAGGTATGTCCCTATTGCTATTCACAGTGGCTGTACCAGTCTGCATTCCTACCAACAGTGCCACTAGGGTTCCCCTTTCCCCACACCCCATACAGAACTCATTTGTTGACTTATTGATGATAGCCATTCTGACAAGTGTGAGATGATATCTCATTGTGGTTTTAATTTGCATTTCTCTGATGATGAGTGACACTTAGCATCTTTTCATATGCCCATTGGCCATCTGTATGTCCCCTTTTGAGAAGTGTCTATTCAGGTCCTTTACCCCTTTTTAATTGGGTTGTTTAGGGGGGTTTTTGGTGTTGAATTTGTCTGCCGTTTGACCCAGTGATCCCACTTCTAGGAATATATCCAAAAGAACCCAAAACACTAATTCAAAAGAACATAAGCACCCCTATATTTATTGCAGTGCTATTTATAATCACCAAGATTTGGAAGCAGGCCAGTGTCCATCAATAGATGAGTGGATTAAACAACTATGGGACATTTACACAATGGAATACTACTCAGCCATAAAAAGAAGAAAGTTTTACTCTTTGTGACAGTATGAACAGACCTGGAGAACATTATGCTAAGTGAAATAAGCCAGGCAGGGAAAGAGAAATACCATATGATCTCATGAATATGTGGAATCTGATGAATGAACTGACATGGAAAATGGGGACAGGCTCATAGATAGAGAGCATGGTGCCAGCTAATGGGCAGGGAGTTGAGGGTTGGAGGGGTTGGGCAAAAATGAGAAAGGACTGACGGACATGGACAATAGTGTGGTGATTGCTGGGGGGAGGGGGGTATATGAGGAGACTACACAGTAATGAAAAAAAATAAAATAAGAATAAAAAAATAAAAAGATTGAAAGCATATCAGTGATTGCCGAGGACTTAGTGGGTGAAGAACAGGGACTAACTGTGAGGGGCACAGGAAAATTTTGTTGAAGAATTTGTTCTAAAGTTGGATCCTAGGGAGGTATTCACTTCTGTATAAATAATGTACCATCATCATAGAATAGTGCATTTACAGTTGGTGACTATTTAATGTGTCAATTATTTGTGTCTGTTAATCTGTTCAAAATTAAACACTGATGTTATTAGATGTAGACTGTATTTTTTTAGAACAAATGTAAAATAAACTCTAAATAGCTTAAGTCCTTCAGTCAATACTTGCATAATTCAGGCTTTTTGGAAACTATGCATTTATTTCATTTTATTATATCTTGAAATAAATCTTTTATGTCATTGGTTTTAAGTGATGAAATTCACTTGATACGTGCATTATATGTTCATTAAAATTTATATTTAATGACTTAAATTTTGCGTTATTTTTAAACTACATTGTTGTACAACCTATTGATTCAATCATTTTTAGAAGCATTGTTTATGCTTTAGTGTTCCTTGATGCTTTCATAGTTTTTTGAACAGGTGAACACACAGATGTACAGCTGTTTCTCAGGAAACATTTGTTTACGTCTACCTGTGCACATGTACATTAAATACTCAATTTATTCATTTTGTATTTTGCATCCTTAAAGAATAAATATATTTTATAAAAGTACATTTTTTTTTTCCTGAGAGGGAAAGAAAGGGAGAAAGAGGGGCAACAAAAAGGCAATGTGAGGGAGAAACAGCAATCTACTGCCCCTCAAATGCACCAGACTGGGGACCAAACACACAACCCAGTCACGTGCCCTGACCAGGAATCAAACCTGCAACCTTTCAGTTTGTGGGATGATGCCCAACTAAGTGAACCGCATTGGCAGGGCTGTGCAGTATTTTCTTATGGAATATCTGAAGGTCATAAAGTAGAGGAGATCTCAACGGTGTTGGAGTACTGTCAGATGTGAAGCTAGAGAACAGGAAAAAGCCAAAGAAAGCCCTGAAATCAAAGACACATTGCATGTCTTAAGTGTGACTAAAATTAAATCCTGTCTTCCGTTCTTTAACATCCAGCTCTAGTTTACTCCTTTTCTCTCTGACTTAATGCACACACTTTTACTTTCAATATCAGATTATCACATAAAAGCCCTTTTTATGTATCTTACTTGTACCTAATGGCATGCAGAACTGGCTTAACATATGTGGTCTTTGACCTTAAAGCAAATCGCTTAAAACAGTAACACATATATGAAAGGCATATGAACAACTACATACACATGATTCTAATATTATGCTTTAGTTTTTTAAAATATGCTTGTGTATCATTCATATTTTATGAAAATGATAATGGGCATCCATACAACATTGGGTCATTTTATTTCACCTTATTCTTCATTCTATTTTACAGCTCCATATAAGAATTTCACAGCCCTTATTTTAAAGAGGTATGAAGGCAACTAAGGGATGTCATGAAGTCATTTATACAGAGTTTAAAACTTAGGGCTCTTTATTTATTTATTTATTTATTTTTGGTTAGTTTTGAAGTTTTTTTTAAGACTTAGAGAGGAGGGCCAACCAGATTTGACAGCCCCACCAAATTCTGAGGTGTCTGCATTAGTGTTGGAAGTCTATCTTTCCTGAATATTCGAGAGTTCACCGACCAAGAAGAAAAAAAGGAAGCCTCAGGGGACAGTAGAGTAAGTATTCATTCTGTGGTCATCTTCACTGAAGGAAAAAAAAGAAAGTGCTGGCATTTGGTAAATCCCTCACTTATGATGCCAAAGTGTTTCAAATAAAGCCTAACAGAAGTGAAGATTTACAATGAAAGAAATACATGTTAAATATATAGACTGTTCTATCTCTAGTTCTTTTGTTGTGAAACCAATTGCTACTTTTCAAGAGTTGTAGAAATCTCAGCTAGCATCTGTGATTGCTGTTTCAAATCATAATAAGGAGAGAAAGGGTGTATTATTAATCAGAAAAAAATCTTTAGTTACTTTAAAAAAAAAAGAAAAATGGAGAAATATGCCAATAGAATACAATATCACATTTAATTGTCTTTATTCAATGTCACAAATGCTTAAATAACTAAGAAAGAGGGACTAAAGCACAATAATAAAAGTATCTCATATTTGTATATCACTTCCTGACACAAGGTGATGTCTTAGCAAAAAAAAAAAAAAAAACGGGACCTATTTTTTAAATCAACAGAAAAGATTCTGAAAGAGGTAGACTTTCAGTCCTTATTCGCTCAAAATTGCTCTTTTTTAAGGTTCAGACCATGCTTCAGACCTTAACCCTCCTATACTCTATTTCCTTTTCCCCCTTTCACTTTGCTCTGTGGATGATAGGGATACCAAATCAATACTGTGTAAAAGAAGCAGATATAACATTCCCAGAGACACTGGAGACAGGGAATAGAAGCCACAATTCATTTTTTCTGTCTCAGTTTAGATTGTATTTATACCACCTGCTATGCCTGCGGGAATGGAATCTATAGTAGTGTCTTTTAGACACAAACTTTCTCTTAGTAGCTTTCCTTTTTCTATTCAGTGTGATAGGATTCTTTTTTTTTTTTTTTCTGGGAAAAGTAGTCTATGGCACTTGGCTGAAGAGATGAGGCTTCAATGAGATATAGGAGAGAAAGAGTGACAAATTAAAATGACAAAGTTGTCTTATAAGATTGTGATCCAGTGAAATGAAGTATTTCCAGTCCAGTCAATGTAGACAGCATTATGCTATGTGGTAATAGATTGCAAGACCTGGGCAGCCTGCATAAGTCTTTGAGATAACTGAATTTGTCACTACCAACACTCCCATATTGTGTCTTTCCTGTCTTTTGAGAATAGGAGTATGGACAAAAGCATTCATGTAAGTCAAGTATTTTGGGATACTTTATTTCTCCTAAAAAAAAATCCTTAAAAATAAATTTTAATAATATGTTATTCATTGAAATGAAATTCAACCAAGAAGAAGCTTTGAAATACATAACTGATAGCCTTGAAAGTAATGATGAACTTTGGCACTGAATGTCTTGTTACATCTGTTTCCTCATAACTCTACCTAGTGGTTGACCACACACACTCTTCTGAGCTGCAGTCCTGCTTGCTGCACATCTTTACCTGGATAAATTTACTGTTACTCCAAATTTAACAAACAGTAAATAAAATTTATAGATTTTCTTAAAATAAATCAGTGGAAATGCAATTGCACATTATCCAACAAGAAGTTTACGTTTAATCTGCATTTAGCTGCTTGGTACCAAATGGGGAAGAGAAAAAGAGAAGAGGATTGTAAGCATGCGTGACTGGGGAAAACTCAGAGTCAATCTCTAATATGCCTTCTTTGTTCCCTTTATATGTGACTCGGTAAATAACCAAGTCTTTACATGTAGTTGTTTCTTTGCAATGTTTCTTACAAATACTTTTTTCCTTTCCTTCATTCTGCCTCCTACCTAATCATGTCCCCATTTCTCTTCAAAGTGAGAAATATGATTCATGGGAACTCTGTTATAAAACACGTTCAATGGAACATTGAGGTTACATAAGAGAGTAACTTTTTTCATTTCATTAAAGTTCCTATTAATGATGTGGTCAATTATATTATGTTAAGGAATTGGGGCAAACCCAATTGTAGGGTTTGTATTTATGATATATTTTGAAAATATTCTAAGATTCCTTGAAGACTTAAGCCAAGAAAAATTATCCCCTCATAAAGTAGTGGATGTCTTCAGTTGTGGGTAGCCATGTTTTTCAGCTTTTGGTGGATCATAGATTTTTAGTTGTTCTAGTTTACTGATGCAATCACTACAAAAAAGTAGAAGATGGTGCAGGTTTTTTTCAGAACTATGTGACAGTTGTAGAATGACAAGATTATTATATTTGTGTCTTTGGTTAAATGTCATGCCCATTTTCCCAGTTAGACTCTGCATTTTTTAAATTTATATATTGATAGTATGAGTATTTGATATGATTTCTATTTTCCAAAACCAAATTCTAAAATGTATAGATAATCAGTTAAAAAGTTAAATAAATGATTGATGTCCAGACTGATTGTTACAGAAGACTTAAACTCCCTAAAATTCAAGTGTCTCTGGATATCTATTTCATACCCAGCCCTAGGAATGGGTTATAAAAACAGCCCTTGGGTTTGAGTGTCACAGTTCTTTGTAGTCCAGAAACACAAAGGAAAATTTGAGAAAGAGCTACCATTCCTAATAATAAGGAAGTTTCTTATACTGAATCAGGAAAGCTGTAACACATATTCCCATAATAAGATGAAATAGAAACTACCTCTCAAAGTCCCCATCCTTAGTCTATTGTCTTATTTTTGAAAAATTTAGATTGTTTTATTCAGTTTCTACTTGGATATTTTCCTAATTTTTTTAAGTAGAGGAAAATAAAAGGTAAGTTATAAAATGTCAAAAAGAGATTTAAAATACTCATATAAAATGCAGGACCCAAATATTACCATCTCAGATCCATCAGGTAAGAATCAGTAAACATAATCTTTATTTTGTAAACTTAGTGTTTTTATATTATATATTGCTGAGTATAAAATTTTTGTCTAAAGCCAAAGGAAGGAAAAAAGGTGACTTACTTCAATATCAAAGATAACATTTTATGAATGAGCTCAATGATAGTCATAGTAGACTGAACTGAATTTAAGATGAATAAACAATTTCAATAAATTGAGTTAATTAGATCGGGCTTAAGTATGCAAGCAGTCTATTTTCTGAAATCATGTACAATAACTTGTTCAAGAAGTGCTGGTTTATAATTGCCTGAAGTCAGAAGATAAAACAGAAAAGTTAAAAATCCATTATGTTTGTGTTAACAGTCTAACTAAACTAATTAACTGCTATCTGAATTTTCACACCTCTACTTTATCATTTTTCTTGCTTCAAATCTCCAAGTCTCAAAAGCAACAAAAAAAAGTATTTTCAAGAAAATAGTACTTAATACAATACTAAAATATAACGTTGTGAAAATCAATTATTCTTATTTTCTCCACCTTTATGATTACATTGCTTGACCAACAAATTTGTCATATATACTCTCTCTATAAACTTATGTACCTTAATCGGTTATATGTACAAACATAAAATAATAAAATATTTTATATAGGTATCAACTTATCCTAACATAGCTACTTTTAAATTTAATACTGAGAATTGAAATACTAATATTCTAGAAAAGTTTGGAAGATGTGTATAATCAAATTTTTTAAATGATTAAATAAAAAATTTCAAGTCAATTACCTACAACTTGACAGCTCTCCATACTTGCACAATATTGAAAATGTCTAAAAGGCTTTCTTTAGTTTCTGTCTGGGTTTAAATACATTAAACTCTCAGTTATATATGGGATCAGTTTATCCACATACCTTCACTAACTTCAGTCTGCTCTCTGTAGTTGATTTTTTTAAAGAAAGAGATGTATGAAGAGAAAAAAATCTTGATTAAGATGTTATGCTTAGCCCTGGCATGGTGTCTTATTATAAATGGAGTACTATCCCATGCATCAAGATTTAACCCCCAGTCAGGTTACATAGCTAGGTTGCAGGTTCAATCGCCTGTTGGGGCGCATACTGGAAGCAACCAATCAATGTTTCTCTCACATTTCTCTCTCTCTTTCTCTCTCTCTCTCTACCCCTCTTCCTCTCTTTCTAAAATCAATAAACATATCCTTGAATAAGGATTTATAAAAAAAGAAGTTATGGTTATGGCAAGCACTAAGTGTCAACAAAAATTAGGCAGTACTGTTATGTTCAACCATATGAAATGTCCAATTTGACTTTTGTTTTGCATAGGTGATAATTTCATATAGTAAAAAAATTTTATCCTGGTTTAAATCAGAATTTCTCATTTCCTATACATATCATTAAATGGATATATAAAGTTATAACAAAATAGTTTCCAAAAATCTTCCAATTTAATGTCAACATGACAATTTTACCTTTGAAATTTGAAAAGTATATCTTATAATATATCCTTATTTCCAAATAACAGTCTCTTAAGCCACTATAATAAAATGTAATTTCCTGAAGGTGCAATTATTCTCACAGTATATTATGTTATTCTCTTGTAGAAGATATTCTGATGTTGCTCAACAACTGATTTTATCAATATGTGTTTTATTGTGATTTACTTGGCATAATTTAATTCAATTTCATTTACAAAAAGAGATATTGATAGTAGTAGTATTTTGCATTTCAATAAATGTATTTCATTATATTATATTGTATTATAACATTTAATATTATATGTACAAATATAATATATCATGTATAAAATATACTTCATAATATTTTACACTCATTTTTCTATATTTTATTATGTATTTTAATTGACAGTTCTAAACAAAATAATACTACCCATGAAGTGTTTGCTTATTGTTTATAAAAATTTTTTTCTTGATGACATTTTAATACATGATTTATTATCCTTGCATCTCAAATTACAGAATCAATTTAAATAAGGACTCAGAAATCATCAATTATGCTATGTTTTAAGAGGGGAATCTGCTAGTAGTCAGTGTCATATTCATGAACTGAAATTTTTGAGAATGATCAGACCCTAATTTTTTGTATTGCTATTCCTCTTTCATGCTCTCTGTTGTACAGATTGTCTGGCAAATATCTACCCTTGAGTTCTGACTGTGAAGTGGCATTGAAGTTTAGCAGGACACATTTCCTGTATATATCCATGGCTGTTTGTGCAATTGGTGAGAACACTCAGTTAATTAATCCAAGGTCACAAGTTCACTACTGTGTGGCCCCATTTACTTTGTTGTATTCAAGGGTTATGGATCACACCCCTCATCACAGGTAACTTTCTTGCACTATATATGCTATTTGTCACAACAGAGGTTCCTACAATGGTGCTTGGAAAGATCAAAGCAAATCCACATGCAGTTGGGAAAATCACCCAAGGTGCCTGTTTGTCAAAACTGGATCAACATCTTCACTCAGGATTCCCACTGCTCTACGTTCTACGTTCACATGTCCACCACACTCTCCTCTCTTCCTCACAGCCAGGTAAAGAGGCTTTTCAAGTTTAGTTGGGAGAGATAATCTCTTACTGATCACATGTGGCCACTCTGCTACCCCCATAGTAATGAAAGACTGAATCTAACATTCAGAGCCACTGTCACAGATCCTGTTCTTCCAGCCTTTATATGTGGATTTTGAATTTTAATTAATGTCATTAAGAACACAAAATTTCTCAGATCAAGAGTCAGACTCTAAAACTCAGGAAATTCTCATAGATTATGAAAGAAATTGTAAGAATCTAAATAAACTACTTCTAGTTATTTATAAAATCATTTTATAAAACTATGTTTTTTATTACCATCTAGTCTCTTCCAACATTTAAGGCATAATCTCAGGTAACTTATAGATTTTTAGAACTTAGAAATATTTATTTTTTAAAGGTAAGGAAAAAAGTAATCAACAACATGGAAGAAGATATTTTATACAGTTTAGAACTAATATCTACCTCACTGAACTTCATTTTCTAACAAATTAATTCTTACCTATAAATATTTATGTTCTTTTTTAAAACTTTATGTAATTGTATTTCTTTCACTACCGTGTATCCTCTTTACACCCTCTTCCCTTTCCAACCACCCCCAGGCCCCGTAATCACCCCACTGTTGTCCACGAGTCCTTTTTCTGTTTGCTCAATCCCTCCACCCACAGAGCTGTCAGCCTGCTCTGCATGAGTTGGTCTCTATGTTTTTTATGTGTTAGTAAAATTTTTAAAAGTAGTCACTGGTTAGTCCTATAACTAAATGTTCCAAAATGTAAAGACTTGGAATAGCTGCAGACCCAGATTATGTGTATGTGTGTGCACGAAACTTCACAAACCACTGTTGACCCAGTCAGTCACAGACCTTCTCCACACGCTGCACAAATCTGGTTTTTTTTTTTTTTTTTGGCATTCAGTTACATTTTTACCTTTCTTGAAATAATAAAGCATAATACTCCCAAATGTTGCATATTTTCTTCCAGCTTCAATATTAAAATGGCTACACAAAAATTCACCAATTTTGATAAGTCTTTTTAAATGCATGCTGTTAT
Source organism: Tonatia bakeri (assembly GCA_004024845.1). Lineage (NCBI taxonomy): Eukaryota > Metazoa > Chordata > Mammalia > Chiroptera > Phyllostomidae > Tonatia > Tonatia bakeri. Next base: position 27,561 of record PVIA01000233.1, on the reverse strand, counting down.
GCCAGTCGTTACAATGCAATCTAAATTGTTTCAAATGAAGTTAGAGAACACTAAGCACTCCTAGAGCCATTTTATGGAAAAAAACAAATGAACTTTTTGGTCAACCGAATACATAGAGAAAGGAAGTCTTAAAGTTTACGGCTCAGTAAGAAAAGTGAAAAAACAACACAAAACCTAGAAAAGTTAAAACAAGGACTATTGTTAATAGATAGGATGTAAAAATAAAAATCCCAACAAACACAAAGCGATCATTTTAAGGATTCTTAATTTATCTTATAAATTTACTTTCATATTAGAGTGTGAACCTATAGAGAAGAGGAAAAGGGAAAGATGGGGATAATGGAGAAAAAAAATAACAAAATAAAACAGTGATAGACTTTGGAGAGATGGAAAATGATAAGGTAGAGTGAGCTTGTTCCTTGTGACCTGACGTTATACAAGGAAAGGACAATTGAAGAGGGGAGAAGAGGCAGAAGAAAGAGGAAGATGAGAGGCTCAAAATCCTAGTCTGCCTAAATCGCTAAGGGTGTCATTTAAGGTAGGTGCTGATTGACTCCAAAGCAAAAGTGCACTCAATGTTGTCAGAGCACCTCTGACACCAGTGCACTCAGAGGGCGAAAGGATTGGTTTACCTGACGCTTTCAGCAAAAACACTGCTGGTTCTTATTCATCTTGGGCTCCTTACATTCTAGCAATGATAGGTTCAGATTTTATTAGTCCAATAATTGTTTTCCTAATAAGGCTACTTGTGTGATGATATGCCAATGTGACTTCAGATACCTTTGGTGAACTATTAAAATGTTAAAAGAGTACAGTGGGTATATTGAGCTTGATTAGAAAAAAGTACTGCTGATCGCCCTACAGCTAAACTCTTTATTAATTTGTACAGTGCGATTTCTACTTTGAAATCCACAGGCATTTAGAAAATTAATCCTTCATAGAGAGGATAATTCAGGTGGTGAACTTAATAGAAGGAAGGCCTTTTGGGTATTTACTTTGGACACATTATCCACAGCAGACCTGAACGGACAGCACTCCGAACCATTTGCTGCAAAAAACCTTTCAGTAAAGGCAAGTTCAGAAGTTGGCCTACAGCTTATTGAATAAATCTTGCATGTACATGCTCCCTTCCATTTTAGAGTCTTAAAGTGTCTTTAGAGTCTAAAGAGTCTTTAGAGTCTTATGCCTGATTTTAGAACGCAAAAGTATAAAATGCAGGGGTTGGGGCAAAACCAACTCAAGGTACTAACCACATCCCCATACAGAAAGAAACAAAAAAGCCACCCATTCTTCTTCAGTGGTAGAAATCAGTGTTGACAGGAAAATCTTTCACAGAAAAGCCAACTGTGATATTACAAGCATAATATTATAGGCAAAATTTCTGCCAGGCAGCTACGTGGTAACCTCAAGCTGGATTCTATTCTTGGTGATTTTGTTTCAATTTTCCGAGGAGTTTTGTAGCATAAATAACAAAGTGCAGAATTGATTTGGGGACATAAATACATGAAATAAAAGCTGATTTTCACAAAAAAGGAGGTGGGATGACTAAAGTCATATTAAGTAATATTATTTAATAGTTTCTCCATATTGTTCACATAACTCAAGACCAAAAATAAATTCACAGTGCACTACAAAATCAGTGTATATCCAGCTAAAAACATTGTTCAAAGGGTGATTATCTCTAAGATTTCTTCACAGTGAGTATGAATAGGTAACATCTTGGAACTCAGTCAATCAATTTAATGTAGCCATATCCTATATATATTTATGTATATCAACACGCTTAGTTTGTCAGAACACACCACAATGGCAGAGATGCATGTAGTTCATATATATCCATATATAAATATATATATATATATCCAAATACATAGCCATAGTTCATATATATCCATACATACAACAGGCATGGCTTCCCGCAGAAAAAAGAGCACAAAAGTAAGTACAACTTGAATTTAACAACCACCTGTGCATTTCCAGTTTTGCAAAAGATCTATTCTCAGCTGTATAGGGAAAAAATAAAAAGAATCTGTCAGGTACATTTTTTTTTAAATAGAGTTTTGCTTATTATATTATCATTGTCCAGGCTGACAAAAATTCTTAGGAAAATTAATGGATAACACTTTAAAACATTTATTTTCAAGTCTGTGGCTTTTCCTTTCTTCATCAATATGTTCTAATATTGAAGAGATGATTTTTGGTTTATGACTACAGTACTCAGGAAGCTGTTGGCAAATCAAAACTGTCTCCTGAGCTGGGGATGTGACCAAGTATGTCTTTTCCTTTTTGTTGTTGCTGTTTTAAGAAAAATAATTGGAGCTTAAAAACAACAATGACCATCTCTAATGAGAACCTACATTGGAGATTGTATGTCAGTGCAAGTATAAACTAATCATTTGTATAAAGTTAGGCAGTTGATTGACATTAGCTGGGACATACAACACTCACGGCGTGTCTGTGTGAGTTTTGATTATTTACTTATTAATAGCTTCTGGCCTGCATATAACCTCCCAGCTTTCAGCTAGGTTTACATCAGTTAATCTCTGCATGTAGGACGGAGAGTCCTGATTCCTCTCTGATAATGAGGTAATAGTCAAGCAAGACAAGCTAGCCACACCCTGCCCCACCAGTCTTCAGGCCTAACACTTGATTTTGCGATGCTTTCTTAATCTCTACTTTAAAACCAACTAATACGGCCTACTAATAATATGGTCTGTGATTTTCATAAATAGGTATCCTGGGGAAAGGGTCAGTGTCAGAAATAAGGAGGTTATAGATGAGGGCACACTCAGGCCTTAGGGCTGTAGCACATCTGTGGCCAATTTTGGACAGATTTCCACAACCTTTCAGCCAGAGCCTCTGCACTGTTCTGGCAGGATTGTAAACATCTTTAAAATAATGAAGTAGGTGAGAGTGGTAGGGAATAGTGATATACATAGTAGCAACCAGATTGACAGACACACACATTATTATCTTTTATTCCCGCTTTTAAAAAAAAATCAGATTATTACTTTTCATAGCACGTATAGAAGAACAAAAGAATGATTTAAATGTCTATTACCACCTATTATCTGGGGCTACATTAAGAAGGTGCTGGTCAGCTTGGCTTCATTTGTCCTCCAGATGCTGCAGAGATGTGAGGCCAGGCCAATTGGGGTTAAAGCAGGCAGGGAACTGATACAGCTGGGGATCGTTAAGTGTGATCAAGGGCCAGCCAGAAGAAAAAGCCAGCTGAAAACAAGGCTGAGAGCTCTTCCAGGCAGAGCGGCAGAGTCACGTGCATTCAGGAAACGGCCTAACCCGATCCGGTGAACTTTGTTGATTTAATTAGATTTTGTTTAAAATTCCAGAGTAGGAGCAGCTTGGTCAGCTTTGATGCAAAAATTGAACGGGAAAAACTATTATTAATTTTCAAAAGTAATATTATCAAGGCATTTAAGAAATATTAAGCACCCTTTTTATGGTAAAAAAATATATATATATACACACACACACACAGCACACAAATATCTCCTTGCTGATAAAATATTATCATCTTTCCTTGACCAATTAATACATAGATTGTGGATGTGGGTAGCAGCCTGCTCATTTACACACTTTTAATGTATTGGCTTTCCTCCTGCCTCTCTGCCTGACATATTTACACTCCCTCATAGTATTTGCCCAATGACTTTCCAAATAAATTATATGCACTCAAATCCTTGTCTCAAAGTCTATTTGGTAACACTAAACCAAATGTGCAAATCTTAGCAATTACTTAAATTTGATTTTTACCTCACAGGGATATTTCAAAGATCACATTTGGTAATACATGCAAAAATAGTTTTTAATAATAAGTGATCCAAGGGGAAGTTATTCAATTTCCTCCACCAAACTATGAGTTTTTAAAGACTAAAGAATGTGTCTTTGCAGAATTATTGAAGTAGAGGAGGACTTTAGTAAATGACTGTGGAAAAATGCTAGAACTCTGATGCTTACTTGGGCCACCTAACATATTTTGAGACCTAAAAGAAGGTGTGTTGTTTTCATGGGCACATATTTATGGGAGATGCAGTTACTGAGTTTTCCCTTCCCCTGTGATTCTATGAGTGTAAGGGAAGGCAACAAAAGGCATAGTCTTAGCTAAAACCAGGTCCGCTAAAACCTATGCTGGCCTTGTCTACAAAACATAGCCTTGAGGAAGAACACCAATCAAACAAAATTCTCAGTCCCTAGAGGCCAAAGTATTTTCCAAGGAAAAGTTAAATCCAAGTAAGACGATGAGGGAGGAGGTGGACTCAGTTCATTCCCAGTATTTTTGTTGCTTTTCTATGGAGCCCTGGAATTTTCACATCTTTTAGAATTTGCTTATTTAGATAAACTAGTGGTTTTCAAAGTGTGGTCTTCAGCCACAACATTAATATAATCTGAAAGGCTGTTAGAAAAGAAAACACTATTTTTTGATATTTTTATGTATAGCAAAAGGATTATCACAATAAGTACAATTAATATTCATCACCATACCTCAGTGCTTTTCATCCTTTTTCATTTCATGGCACGCGTAAATTAACTACTAAAATTCTGCAGCACACCAAAAACATATTTGTTGCTGATCTGACAAAATATTGGTACCATTTTGATTTATTCACACAGGATGGTTATTGTTGTGTTGACTGTTGTCATTTTTTTTATTTTGACAGTCTAAGGGAAAAGAGGTTGATGTCCCTGATGAAATAGTCAGGTATTGAATGTTTTAAAAATTCCTGCAGCACACCAGTTGAAAATTGCTGCCAAAAATAGTTATAAAATATTTTTTTGTAATGAGCTTTCAAGATCTGCTTTTCTAGCCACTTTCAAATATACAACACAGTATTATTAACTATAGTTACCATGCTGTATCCTATATTCCCATTACTCATTTTATAGCTGGAAATGTGTACCCTGGACCCCTTTTATCCATTTTGCCCACCCCCATCCTGTACTTCTGGAAACCACCAATCTGTTCTCTGAATTGATGAACTTAGGTTTTCTGTTTGTTGGTTGGTTGGTTCTACATATAACATAGATCATATGGTATTTATTTTTTCTATCTGAACTATTTCACTTAGCATAATGCCCTCAGGGTCTGTCCATGGTATCACAGCTGGCAAGATTTCATTCTGTTTTACAGCTGAATATTCTATCATCTGTCTATCGATCTGCCCACCTACTTACCTACCTAACTACACACACACATATATCTATATCACATTTTCTTTATAATTTCATCCATCAATGGACATTTAAGTTATTTTTATGTCTTGGCTATTGTAAATAATGCTGCAATGAACATGGGGGTTGAATTACTGGATGATGTGATTGTTCTACTTTTAGTTTTTTGAGGAATCTCCATACTGTTTTCTCTAGCGGCTGCACCAATCTACACTCACACCAAGAGTACACAAGTATTCGTTTTTCTCCACATCCTTCACAAGTTATTTGTTTATTTATTGATAATAACCATTCTAACAGGTATGGGTGACATCTCATTGTGGTTTTGATTCATATTTTCCTGATTATTAGTGATGTTGATTGAGCAAGTTTTCATGTATCTATTGGTCATCTGTCTGTCTTCTTTGGTTAAATGGCTTTTCAAATCCTTTATCCATTTTTAAATTAGATTGTTTTTTAATATTGAGTTGTATATTTCAGTTATTTATGCACTTTAATTATTGACCCCTTATGAGATATTTGATTTGCAAATATTTTCCTCTGTCTCAACCACCGACTGGCAGTGACTGCAGAACACTGCGGATGGCTCGTCAACACACGAGAAAAACATAGAGACAACTGAGTCCTGTGGAGAAATAGGGATGAAACGGCCACTCCCTCTAGTGGGGAGCACCAGGCCACCCTCCCTAGGGGAGAGCTTCCTAGGGGAGAGCACCCTGTTCTCCTGTCCCAGCAGGCATTTACTGGGTTCATTTGCATAAGAATTTAGGTAAAACTCATTACTCATTGCCAAGAAGAAAGGATCAAACAATAGACAACAAGGAAGTCTGAGGGCCTATTTTGGGTCAGGGTCAAAGAGTTGTAAAAGACTTTAAGGAACAAACTTACTTCCTCCTTGGACCCTTCTCATTCAGTTGAGAGCACTCTAAATAAAGCAGGTTTCACAGGATTTTACATATTCTTTCTTAGGCCTGATCACCTGGGGAACCCACCCTTTTCAGCACAGGGCTGCACCACCCTCTATCATTGTTTCAGGTTTAGGTGGTGCAAGGGAAGTAAGGCAGCTAAGAGATTAGGAGATTTTCTCACAGACAGTGAGGACTCAGGCTTTGTCAAAGCTGAGGGGCAAGGGTTCATCACCCCCTTTTGCTGTAGCCCCCAAAGTCCTTCCTTGGGGGCCTCCCACGTGATCGTGCCTGTCTTAGGTCGTTCCCCCCTTAGGGAATCTTACCCATCATTGACTAACCAACCAAGCATTGGGGGCCATGCAGGGTGAAGTAAAGGGAACAGAAGCGGTGCTCCTGCCAGGGAGATAAGCTTTTGTCTCTTTGCTGGCTTATGGTTCCAAGGTCATTCCTTCAGCCTTAGCCTTGGCGTGGCTTACAGCTTCTGATACCAGACAGGGTGGTTCCCAAAATTCCTCTGTTCAGTAGGTTGTCTTTTCATTTTGTTGATAGTTTCCTTGGCTATGCAGAGGGAAATTCTTGAACTCCGTCCTAGACCTACTGAATCAGACGTTCTGGACTCGGAGCTCAGCAATGCATTTTAACAAGCCTTCCACATGATTGTGATACACTCTTAGGTTTATAACTCCTGACCCATAGTGATCTCTTTGGAAAAACTGAGAATGCAGTTTAAATTGAGAGTCCTAGAACCAGTCTAGTCTCCTAAAATTCTACTAGATGAAGACTTTCCTGTTTCTGTTCTTAGAGCACCTTAAATTGAGAATCTGAGTTACATTTTCCAAGATCCTCAGTGCCAGAGCAATAGGAAGAAGCATTCAAGATTTCTAGGAATAGGACTTTGGAAATCAGGTTCTGTATAACTCAGTGAGGGTAAAAAAGGGCAGAAGCCTATGTACATCTCCTGAGGGACACAAAGCAGTGGGAAAGTTAGCAGTGGAAAAGGATGTGTTTCTTTTAAATGACCTCCACAGAAGTCAGGAAATAATGCAATACCTTCCTAGTGTTGTCTGGACAGGGACGGGAGGGTCTGCTGATGTATAACTCCTTTCCCTTAACCATCTTAATTACTCAAGTGTATCATTTTCTTGGGAAAGAATATAATGTAATTCTTGATCTTGATTATATTGCACAGTAAAAGTCTTGGTGTGACCTCTGTACATGGTGCCCTCTAATATTCTTAGTAAATACAGGCTCTTAGATAAGTAGCACTCTCTATTTTACTTGGAAATTACATGCAGTTTAGATATAATGGCAGTTTATTTGTATTTACTATTGGATTTTACTGCTTATTAATATGTTTAATGTGTTTAAACTCCATATTTCCATGGTCAATTTGAGGCTTGTACACTGTGGTATTCATCATGGAATTGTATTAGCTTTTAAGATCCTCACATTAAGCTAGATATGGAAAATTGAAAACAGTGTGAAGGAAAGATGTGGAAATAACCAGAAGATTTGAAAGCAGACTAGTGGGGAAAGATTAAAGGAATTCATATTAAATAATTTAGAGAAAGGAAGACTTAGAGGAAGACTACCCCTTTACCTCACGTTTATGGAGAATAGTCACTAATTGTTCATCCTCTTCAATGACAAGAATAAAAAGATGAGCTTAAATTGCAGTAGGTAGAATATAGGTTAACTAGATGGACCTTCTCGGAATTACAATCAACAAAGGAATGTTTTATTATTGATAGATTTGGACTTCTTCAATGGAAAATTGGGCAGTGACTCGAAGAGAAGGAAGCCTAAGATTTTTAATTTTAATCCAGGTTACATTGAATTCCCATACTTAGAATTTAATAAATTGCAAGGTGTTATGGGAGATGAACAGTTCTGCTTCACAAATGATTCAACTCTAGTTAAATACCCATGAATGCTAAAAAGGCAGTTACAATCTATAATTTAAAAACTCTTAGAATCAATAACCTACTATTTAGCCAAATCTTCATGTTACTTTTTCTAAACTTGACAATTTTAATTCCCACCATTTCCAAACATTGTTTGCATATTCTCCCTTTGAAAAAAAATATTTAAAAAATAAACCACTGAATTTTGTAAAACTATTGTTGAAATCTAAAGAAATTAATTCATTTTCAATTAGCTTTGTTATCAAAATGAATTTCTTTCTATAAGTAATATTCATGTCTGAGAGGATAATCTACAAGTATACATACCCACTGACATTTAAATCTATATTACTTTTAAACACAATAGAAAATTTGAAATGTGTTTATCCTTCACATTACTGTTTGTATGATTAAAAAGCTGAGGTGTTTAATAAATCAATAACAAATACGTTTTAATAAGAAAAAGATTTGGGCTTTGACTGAGTGACTCAGTTGGTTGAGGCATCCTTCTGTGAATGGGATGGTTTCTGGTTCGATTCCTGGTCAGGGCATATGTGTGGGTTATTGGTTCGATCCCCACTTGGGGTGTGTGTGTGGTAGGCAACTGGACAGTGTTTTTCTCTCTCCCTTACTTCTGCTATCAAATGAGTCAATAAATAAGAAAAGTTTATGTAACAAGAAAAATATTTAGCATTCACTGTATTTTTAATTAAAAACATATTAATGTTTGATTTCTTTAGGAGTTGCAGGGGAGCTAAAACTTTATGTGTGTGTCTTTGTAGGTTCAAGGGTGGCTATGCATGTGCATACATATGTACACATATGAACACACATACACACTCATATTTCACATTTCTAAATAATTATTAACAACAGAACCCCTCAGGAAGAGTAATTTCAGGAGCATGATTGATGTAGATTGAATCTTTAGACTTGTTGGGTGATGGAACACTGGTGGAATTTTGATTCAAGATTACTTCATTAAATCCTCGAGTTTTTAAGTGGACAACAGTGTTATGCTGTATAATCCATCAGAAAACTATAGAACCTAAAACTACAGTGCTTCACTCTTAGAAATAATTGGATCTCAAATTGATAGACTTATAAACTTGCATTCTGTAGTTGTGCTAACAAAAGTATCATTGCATGTCAATTTAGATAGTGATGGTTTGAATATGTTCACAATTATCATTGTGTTGTTTTATTAATCTTGACACATCTGTTAAATAACATTTACAACACAACTATATAAATCCATTAAATAGATAAATGTTTTGATTATCTTTTATTGTTTATTTTTCATCTTCAGGGATTCATTACACTGACTATACCTTTCAAAACATAATCTACAGTTTAATTATGCCTTGCAGTTATAAATTTTGAGCCAACATATTAAGAGAGAAGTTATTGCTTTTGGGGGTACAATATTACTAATGAATGTTTGCTCTACGACACCACAGCTGGTATAAAATTCTAAGTCTATCCAAAAGCAACTCTCCTCGATTTCACTATTCAGGGATCATAAGTCAACTTTTTATGTACTGTAAGCTTCTTAGGAACAAAATCCAAACCCATTGATGGCTGAATAAATTTCACAGCTTGTAGAAAAGACACATATCATTGTAATGTGTGAAATTTTAATCAAAAATGTTATGAAGGAGAAAGGTAAACTGACTGCTATAATTAATGCATTCTGACACAGAGATTTAGCTGGCACATTTGTGGACCGTGCTGTGCTCTGTTAACTGTTCCACTGCTTAAGGACTGTCAGAGTTTGAGGAGTTCCTATGTTACGGTTTCACCACTCGACACATTTTCCTAGAGCATTGGCTTTGTCATGATTTGAAATGTAAAGTCATTTCTTGCTTGGCTTTTCTATTAATATTTGGTTAGGTGTCACGAGTGTCTGGTGATAGGGTAGATTACCTTCCTTTTAAAAGCAGCTTCTTAAAAAATTACATAAGCATTGCTTTTAAAATGAATCACCTTGTGTTTTGCTTCTCTGATGTTTAAATACAATATCATCCAATCTCTTAAATGTGAGATTATTCAGTAAAAGTAATTAAGGTAATGAAGGAATTAGGAATCACTCCTACATGTAACATATCATAACAATATATTTTAATATTATACTACACATATTTCATAATTAAACAATACTTGCTTGATCTCATAAAGTAACAAAACATTTCCCCATATAGGAAATAAGTTCTGATTTTTAAAAGGACATTTGCTAGATGTTTATAACTTGGAAGTTGCATCATATTTGTAAACTATCTATAATATGCTAAAATATTCTTTCATTCCATACTCCAGGTGAGACAGTGGGTTTCACACCAGACTGTTGGTTCAGTGGTGTCTGTATATTTCACAGAGATTCTTCCAAAAATTATGGATTGTTTTCCTGGCTCTGTTGTGTCAATCTCCTTGCAGAGATCTACTGCAGACTCTCTCTGAACACTGCCAGTGTGGTTGTGCAGTAGACAAAAGACATACCTGAAAGGGGAAGACAGATATGCCACTTAAATTAAATAGGAAATGAATTGGCCAGCAAGTTGGCATGTCTGCTGAGACAAATCATGGACAACATGTCTCTCAACAACAAAACTTATTTGTTTTCTCTTGCCAACAGATTCATCACTGACCAGGCAAAACAGGCAAAATACATTAGTGTCATGGTAAACTGATAAAGAGAAGTGCCTCAATCTAGCATCCTCAATGGCGAAAGTCTTAGGGCAGTATTGATCTGTGTTATATAAATCTTGTTTTCTGTCTGCAGAAGTGAATCAGGAATGACCCGTAAGGTTAACAAACATTGTAATGTCTTTCAGCTGGGGCAGATGCCTGTGAGTTCCACACATTGTATTTGGTCAAGTTCCATCTTGTCATTTTACCAGCGAGAAGTTTAACTAATTGCTGGCAATCACAAGAATGTTTGACGGAAGGAGAGAATTCCTACAATTCTACCCCCTCTACCATCCCCTCTTTTTCTTTCTTTCTTTTTTTTTTAAATCTTAACAAGCAGTCAAAGCCAAGTAGTGGAAAACAATCAACACTGAATTAGTCAGCAGGAGTCTTCACTTAGTTGAAAGTTTATGTAATTGGCATGTCATGTTCCTACATTGCCAAGAACAGACCTGATTAAGCTGATGTACTTTGTTTCAGTGAAGTTTGACAAAGAAAGCTTCTCATCCTTTAGAGTTACATGTCAGGGTATGTGCTTAACATGATTTTCTTCTGTTCATAAGGAACCAAGGCTGTGTATTCTGTGAAATGATAAAATAAAAATCTCACCAAACTAAGGCCTGACAAAGTTTGTGTTTTGGCAAAAAAAGAAGAGAATATTGGTGTGAAAGCTAATCACCAAAGAAAGAAAATTCATTAGCAAAACTACAATTGCCCATAATAACCTGCTTTATTTTATAAACAGAGCACTTTTAAAGGAATAACAAATTCAGTCCTGTTTCTGCAACAGGGCTCACTTGACTGCATATGCTTTCTCCACATGCAGTGTCTTAAGCTTTTACTTAAAAAAAATCTTTCCTGTAGCTTTAACAATTTTTTTTTACAGTGGAAACTCTCTTTAGAGATTAATCAGCCATCTGAATTGGCCTGCTTATTTTTTTACAATGTTTTATTAGGCAGTGTACAATGGATTTTGCCCTTATTTGTGAAGTCAGACTTCATGGTGAAAAAACAAATGCCTGGCAGGAGAAGAGACTCTATAAAGCTTATGATATTTTATTTGTATTTGTTCACACTAGTGCCCCCCTTGTCATAACCCTAAACAAAATGATAAATTTCAGCTTGGCTTAGATTACTAAAGCTAAAAGAGAGCAGTTGCTTGGGAGCAGTCCACGCATCTATTGCGTCATAGTTGACAATATAAAGGCAGGATTCGGGGAACTAATGGAGTTTCTTTTCTTCTCCCCTTTTGTCATAGAAAGGTCAAGCTAGTTTTCAACATTTTATGTATGTCATTCTCAATATAGCAACAGAATCTCTTATTGAAAACAATGTAAGTAAATGTCTTTGCGATGCTACTAGTCACCTGATCAAAAGCCAATGTTGAAAACACTTCTAATGACTGTCTCTTATGCATCAGTGCACCTACTAATGAGCTGCCAGAAAAGGCTTTGTAAAGCTTTGCCAAGATAGAGCAGGAATGTGAGAAGCCTGAGATATAACTTCCCTGCTGTGATCCCTGCCTTTCTACTAACAGGGAGCCTAGACTTGGAGCTGCTAATGAGCATGCTGGAGAGAGTGTCCAAACCAATGCAGGCTGGAGACAATTCACCTGTCTGCTTTCAGATCCACGGTATGATGCATGACAGTAAGACACCCGGTTGTAGCTTTTCTTTAAATAATTTAGATATTTATTGATTTTTCCCTCTCCACCCCCATATTTTTATTTAGTCCCTTACATTTTACTTTCTTTCAGTGATTTCTAGCACCATCAGAAAAAGGAATAAGAATTATTCTTTCCATTGCCTTACTACAGTACCTACATATATATAAGAAATTAATGTCATTATGTCATATAATAGCAATATGGAATACTTAATTAGTTTTTCTGTAGGAAAGAGAAATATCTAATTTTCAGAGGTATATTTATGAAATGAGGCAGTTAAAATTAATAGCTTTTTAAAGTCACAATATGACTTATTTAAATTAAAGGAATTCAAAATGTGACATATATTTTGACACTTAAAACAATGTATGGCATAAGTTAAAGGCTTTTCTCCCTCTAGCAATGCCTTGTTCAACATCTTTATCCATAGGCAAAAACCAGCAGGATCTTTATAAAGAACACTTACTTGGTTTGTAGAAATTCCTGTCCTATAAATGAAATAGTTAACTGCAGGATACCTTTCAAGTTCAATGCTAAGCTGTTCACATTACACATTTTGATGTTATGCTTTCTTTGAATTTTCCTAGAGGCTATTTTACTAGTTAATATTTTTTAGTCAAACAAAATTACAAAATACAAACTGTGTAATTTTACCAATTTGCAATGCCACAATTATCCCGGAAAGAGAATCTACATCCTTATCCATTAATTACAATCCTATCTTCTAGAATCCCAGGAGGCAGCCCATGCTGTTCACATGGGCTAGTGCTATCTGTCCCTTCCAGTTGCTAATGCTCCTATTTTCCACAGCTCACCCTTGCTTTTTCTAGGGTTGATACAACATGCCATGGGAAATCGCAGGCTCCGTGGCAACTGGGGAGATAAGAATTCTCTGTGCCTGGGCAGTCCCTTTTATCCAAGGATCTCCAAAGAGCTTTATAAAATCTATTTTTTTAATCCTCTGGATGCCCCCGTGAGATAGTTATTAGCCTGACTTTATAGCTAGTGGTGCTGAAATCAGGAAGCATCTACCTGCATCTCAGCCCCTAAACCCTTCTCATCATTGGATATGGTACAAGGAGACAGGTTGGATTCCGAACCAAGTACTAACATTGTGGAGATAGGATAGGAATACACAATTCCTGCCAAGAATCTTGTGAGGTCCCAAAGAGATTGAATTGTTCATAAGTACAAATAAAAAAGTAAACACTAGCAGAAATACAAATAATATAATCAATATTTGAGGTAACATCTAAGTATATTGTAATAGGTCTGACTTGGAACTTTGTCACCAAGAAAGTCTTACTTTCTCAAAATTGGTGTTTCAAAGTACACTGTTTCAATTTGTATTTGGTTAACAATTTGCTAAAAGAATAGAGGGGATGGGGTTAATTACTAAAAGTTTTGAGTAGATGTTAACACTGTACAGAGTTATCCAAAATGTAAAAATCAACTTCCTGCTCTCAGGAAACTTACAATCTAAGAGGAAAGACAAAAAATAATTAAGCATATTAACATAAATAATATAAATGTCATGACTATTACTGCTGTTGCTAACAAAATTATATTTTGAGAATTTCACAAATCCATTTTCTGCTCTCAGGAAACTTATACTCTAAAAGAAAAGGGAAAGGCCCAAGACGGCAGAGGAGTAAGTGCCATCTATAATTTAGTTGTAATTCTAGTTTGGTTCTGGGAGGAACAAACCTGGAATTACAACTAAATTATAGAAGAATCATTCTGAATAAACAACTGAACACCAGCTTGGAGATAAGCCTTATAACTACAGACAGAAGGAAGAAGCTACATCACCACAATGAGACTGGTAGGTAGTACAGAGGAGGTGCAAGAGGGCTAGCTTGGCTCTCAGAATCAGCAGCTGAAATCCAGGAGGGATATTTCAGTGGCTGGGGATTCCCCCTAATAAGTGTGGGGTATAAACCCCAGGGTGGGCTCCCCAGCCTACAGAACTGGGAAAAGAACCCAAATAATGTACAGCTATGACAAGCAGTGGGTTTCTGTCCACCAGGGAGCAACAGCTGGAGATGTAGAGTTTCTTAAAGGGCCAAGGCTCAAAATTCTGTTTATAGCCGCTTACCCTTGGCTCCAGAAGAGGGAGGGAAGAGTGGACTAGAGAAGTGTGAGGAGACTCTGGGGCTGGTCTCCAAGCTTGGGGAGAAAATTGAAGGAGTAACTCCCAGGTTCCCTGTGCTAGTCATCTCCTATACTGTTAGAGACATCTTTCTCAGGAAGAGCACTCACCTCCAAGAGATCAGCCTGAGGGGAAGCAGCAGCCCTGCCGACATGAATTACCTACCCTATCCTGTAGTAATTAAGCCCTGCTGCTGAGGAGTACAGCTGGAAGACTTTCACTCTTTAAGCCTAAAAGAAAGACTGCAGACAGAGCCGGATCTCTAGGAGGTCTGAGACTATAGCTGACCCTCCCCAGGGCCCAGTGCTGGTAAAAGCTGTCCTTGGTGTACAGCCTGATTCTTTCTGCACACAAACAGGGCCAGCAGAGGGAGCCACATACTGTGGTTTATTGATAGCTCCCAATAGGTTTTCCAGGACAGTCACAGGCAGGGTTTGACTTGGGCGTGCACAATAGTCTTGAAGATCTAATACATAGAAACAAATACAAAGAAGAAGCCCCAACTGGAAGACAAAGAAACAGGCCTCAAATGAAAGAATAAGAGAATTCTCCAGGAGAAGAACTAGATGAAACTGAGGCAAGCAATTTATCGGATAGAGAATTTAGAATAATGATTATAAGGATACTCAACATCATGAAAAAAGAGAGAAACCATAAAAAAAAGACCATTCAGAAATAAAGAATGCAATGTCTGAAATAAATAACACATTGGAAGGATGAACAGGAGATTAGATGAGGCAAAGGATCAATGATTTGGAAGACAAGGTAGAAGTAAATACCCAAACAGAACATCAAAATGAAAAAAAAAGAATTTTTAAAAATGAGAAGACCTTAAGAAATATTATAGATACCATAAGATGCAACAACATTCACATCATGGGATTACCAGAAAGAGAAGAGAGTGAGCAAGGTATTGAGAACCTATCTGAAGAAATAATAACCAAAATTTCCCTAATCTGGTGAAGAGAAAAGACACACAACTTAAAGAAGCTCAGAGAGTCCCAAACAAGCTGAGAGGTCTACACTGAGACACATCATAAACAAAGTGACAAGGCTTGAAGACAAAGACAGAATTCTAAAAACCTCAGGAGAAAACCAGGTACTTACATACAAATGAGCACTAATTAGACTGTCATCTGATTTCTCAACAAAATCATTTTAGGCCAGAAGGAAATGGTTTTTGATATATTCAAGATGAGGAAAGCAAGGACCTACAGCCAAGGCTACTTTACCCAGCAATGCTATCATTTAAATCAAAGGACAGATAAGTAGCTTCCCAAACAAGAAAAAGCTAAAGGAGTTTGTTAACACCAAACCAGTAATGCAACAAGTTTTAAAGGGCTTGTTTGAAGAAGAAGAAAAAGAAAATACAAAACAGAGGAATAACCTAACAATAAAATGGCACTAAATATGTGTCTGTCAATAATCACCTTAAATATAAATGGCTTAAATGTTCCAAACAAAAGACATAGGGGTAGCTGAATGGAAAAAAACAAGACCCATATACATGTTGCCTACAAAAGACCCACCACAGATCTAAAGATACACACAGACTAAATATAAAAGGATGAAAAAAGATATTTCATGAAAATGGAAAGGAAAAAGAAAAGCTGGGGTAGTAGTACTTATATCTGACAAAACATACTTTGAAACCAAGGCCATAGGAAGAGGAAAAGAAGGACATTACAGAATGATAAAGGAAACAATCCAATAAAAGGATGTAACCCCTGTAAACATTCACATACCCAACACAGGAGCACCTAAATGTGTAAAGCAAATCTTGGTGGACATAAAAGGAAGATGAACAGAAGTACAGTCTAGTCTGGATTTTAACACCCCTTTGTTTTCAATGGATAGATCTTCCAGGCACAAAATCAACAAGGAGACAGCAACTTTAAATGGCACAAGAGATCAAATGGATTTAATTGGTATCTTCAGAGCATTTCACTCCAAAGTTTCCAGAATATACATACTTTTCAAGTGTACATTGAACCTTTTGTAGAACAGGCCACATGTCAGGACACAAAACAAACCTCAATAAATTTAAGAAGACTGAAATCATACCAAGCATCTTCTTTGGCCACAGTTCTATGAAACTAGAAATCAATCACAAGAACACTGAAAAACACACAAAGACATGGAAGCTAAATAACATGTTATTAAACAATGGGTCAAAAACAATATCAAGGAAGAAATAAAAAGATAAAAAAAGATACCTTGAAACAAATGAAAATGAGAACACAATAATCCAAAACCTGTGGAACACTGGGAAAGCAACCCTAAGAGGGAAATTCATAGCATTACAGGTGTATCTCAAGAAAAAAAAAAGAAGAAGAAAAAGCTCAAATAAACAAATTAACTTTATACTTAAAGGAACTTGAAAAAGAACAACAAACAACACCCAAAGAGAGAAGAAAAGAAATAATAAAGATCAGAGCAGCAATAAATGAAATAGAGTGTAAAATTATGATACAAAAGATCATTGAATCCAACAGCTGGTTCTTTGAAAAGATAAACAACATAGAAGAACCTTTAACCAGACTCATCAAGATAAAAGGAGAGAAGACCCAAATAAACAAAATCTTCAGTGAAAGAGGAGTAATAACAACTGACACCAAAGAAATACAGAGGATTGTAAGAACAATTATATGCCACCAAACTGGACAGCCTGATGAAATGGATAAATTCTGAGAAATATACAATCTGCCAAAACTAAATCAGGGAGAATCAGAGTATATGAATAGAGAGGTTATACCTAGTTAATTTGAAGCAGTAATAAAAAAAAATCCAAACAAACAAAAGCTCTGGACCAGATGGCTTCACAGGTGAATTTTACCAGATATTCCAAGAAGAACTAACACCTATCCTTCTCAATCTACTTCAAAAAATTCAAGAAGAGGGAAGGCTCCCAAGTTCATTTTTTGGGGCCAGCATTATCCTAATTCCAAAACCAGATAAAGATATTACAAAAAAAGAAAAGTATAAGCCAATATCCCTGATGAGCATAGATGCTAAAATCCTCAACGAAACATCAGCGAATGAAATACAGCAATGCATCAAAAAGATCATACACCATGATCAAATGGGATTTATTCTTGGAATGCAAGTTTGGTTTAATGTTCACAAATCAATAAATGTGATTCATCACATAAACAAAATGAAGGATAAAAACCACATTATCATATCAATAGATGTAGAAATAGCATTTGATAAAACTGAGCACCGATTTATGATAAAAACTCTCAGCAAGAGGAAATAGAGGGAACACAAATATAATAAAGGTCATATATGACAAATCCACTGCCAGCATCATACTCAACAGGCAAAAACTATAAGTGTTCCCCTTAAGATCAGGAACAAAACAGTCATGTCCACTTTCACCTCTCTTATTCAACACAGTACTAGAAGTCCTAGCCACAGCAATTAGAAGAGAAGAAGAAATAAAAAAAAATATCCAAATTGGAAAGGAAGAAGTAAAACTGTCATTTGCAGATAACATGATACTGTACATAGAGAATCTCAAAGATTCCACCAAGAAAATACTAGGACTGATAAATGAATTCAGCAAATAGCACAATACAAAACCAATATCCAGAAATTAGTTGAATTTTTATATGTAAATAACGAACTATCAGAAAGAGAAATTAAAAACAGTCTTATTCACATTTGCTTCAAAAAGAATAAAATACCTAAGGAAAAAACCTAACCAAGGATGTAAAAGACCTCTACTTGGAAAATTATAAGACACTGAAGAGAGAAATTGAAGAAGATACAAAAAAGTGGAAGCACATACTGCGTTCATAGATGGGAAGAATTAACATCATTAAAATGTCTACACTATCCTAAGCAATCTATATATTCAATGCAATTCCTATCAAAATTCCAAGGACATATTTCACAGAACCAGAACAAATACTTCAAAAATTTATATGGAATCCCAAAAGGCCCTGCATAGCAACAGCAATCCTGAGAAAAGAAGGGAAAAGTTGAAGGAATCATGCTACCTAATTATCAAACTATACTATAAGCCCATGCTAATCAAAACAGCATGGGACTGGCATAGATCAGTGGACACACAGATCAATGGAACAAAATAGAGAGCCCAGAAATAAACTCACACATTTTTGGTCAATTATTATTTGACAGAGAAAGCTAGTACATACAATGGATTAAAGAGAGTTTATTCAATAAATGGTGTTGGGCAAATTAGACAGATGCATGCAGAAAAATGAAACTAGACCACACCACACACAAGACTAAATTCAAAATGGATAAAGGCTTAAATAGTAAAACTGAAACCATAAAGATTGTAGAAGAAAACAGGCAGCAAAATCTCAGACATAGCTTGTAGCAATTTTTTATCAGTTATATCTCCCTAGGTGAGGGAAAGAAAAAATAAACAAATCGGGACTATATCAAACTAAAACAGTTTTGCACAGCAAAGGAAACATCAACAAAATAAAAGCAGAACCCACAGAATGAGAGAACATTCATGGATACATCTGATAAGGGGTTAATATCTAAAATTTATAAAGAATTTACCAAACTTAACACACACACAGACCCACCAACCCAATTAAAAAATGGTCAGCCCTGACTGGTGTGGCTCAGTGGATTGAGAGCTAGCCTGCAAACCAAAGGGTTGCCAGTAGTTCAATTCCCAGCCAGGGGGCATATGCCTGAGTTGTGGGCCAGGTACCCAGTAGGGGGTGTGCAAGAAACAACCACAAATTAATGTTTCTCTCCCTCTCTTCCTCCCTCCTTTCCCCTCTGTCTAAAAATAAATAAATAAAATCTTTAAAAAATTGGTCAAAGGAACTCAATAGGCACTTTTCCAAAGAAGACATACAGATGGACAATAGTCATATGAAAAGATGCTTAACATCACTAATCATCAGAGGAATGCAACTTAAAAACACATCACACCTGTGAATGGCTATCATCAAAAAATCAACAAACAAGTAGTGATGAGGATGTTGAGAAAGGGGAACCCTTTTGCATTGTTGGTGGGAATGCAGATTGGTGCAGCCACTGTGGAAAGCAGCATGGGGATAACTCAAAAAATTAAAAATGGATCTACCTTTTGACCCAGTGATCCAAGTTCTGGGAATATATCAAATGAACCCTAAACAATAATTTGAAAGAGTATAAGCACCCCTATGTTCATTGCAACATTATTTATAATTACCAAGATATGGAAGCAGCCCAAGTGTCCATCAGTAGATGAATGGATAAAACAACTATGTGACATTTGCACAGTGGAATACTACTTGGTCATAAAAAAGAAGAAAGTGTTACCTTTTGCAACAGTATGGTTGAACCAAGAGAACATTATGCTAAGTGATATAAACATTATATCAATCAGAGAAAGACAAATACCATATGATTTTACTCGTACATGGAATCTAATGAACAAACTGAACTGACAAGCAAAATACAGACAGACTCATAGATAGAGAGCAAGATGACAGCTAAGGAGGGGTTAGGGGGCAGAGGGATTGAGCAAAAAGAAAAAAGAACTCATGGACATGGATGACAGTGTGGTGATTGCTGGGGAGGAGGGGGTATAAGTAGACTAAATGATAATGGAAACTGTCATGATCACCAACCGGCAGTGACTGTGGAACACTGGGGATGGCCCGTTGACACACAAGAAAAATATACACAGAGACAACCAGGTCCTGTGGGGAAGTAGGAACGAACAGCCACTCCCTCTAGTGGGGAGTATCAGGCCATTCTCCCAAGGGAAGAGCGTCCTAGGGGAGAGGGCCCCATTCTCCTGTCCCAGCAGGCATTTATTGGGTTCATTTGCATAAGAATTCAGGTAAAATTCATTACTCATTGCCAAGAAGAAAGGATCAAACAATAGACAACAGTCTGATGGAAGTCTGATGGCCTATTTTGGGTCAGGGTCAAAGAGCTGTAAAAGACTTTGAGGAACAAACTTACTTCCTCCTTGGACCCTTCTCATTCAGTTGAGAGCACTCTAAATAAAGCATGTTTCACAGGATTTTACATATTCTTTCTTAGGCCTGATCACCCAGGGAACCCACCCTTTCCAGCACAGGGCTGCACCACCCTGTCATTGTGTCAGGCTTAGATGGAGCAAGGGAACTAAGGCAGCTAAGAGATTAGGAGATTTTCTCACAGACAGTGAGGACTCAGGCTTTGTCAAAGCCGAGGGGTGAGGGTTCATCACCCCCTTTGGCTGTAGCCCCCAAAGTCCTTCCTTGGGGGCCCCCCATGTGATTGTGCCTGTCTTAGATCATTCGCCACTTTGGAGAATCTTACCCATCATTGGCTAACCGACCAAGCATTGGGGGCCACGCAGGGTGAAGTAAAAGGAGCAGAAGTGGTGCTCCTACCAGGGAGATAAGCTTTTGTCTTCTTGCTGGCTTATGGTTCCAAGGTCGTTCCCTCAGCCTTAGCCTTGGTGGGGGTTACAGCTTTTGATACCAGGCAGAGCGGTTCCCAACAGAAAACAAATACAATAAAGATTAAATAAAAAATCATTCTAAGAGAGAAAAGGAAATTAGTTAAGCTTATTAACATAAATGATATAAATATTATGAATACTACTGCTGCTGCTAATAAAATTACGTTGAGATTTGAGAAAAATTTCTTTTTTTATAATGCTGTTTGTGGAATTCTGTCATTGCCTACCCATACCAAAGGGAAAAAATATATTCTTACCTAACATAGTAATTTCTTATCAAACACTAATCTTGAAATCTTGTGCAATGCTTTGTTAAGGTCTAGCTAGAACCCTGGATTTAATAGATTTAAAGTCCACCACTTTAATGTCTCTGTCTTTTGGGATTTTACATTTCATATAGAAACTTTTGTTTTAGTATAAAATTTTATCTTTTAATCTCAGCTCTTTGTCAAAATATGTATAAATTTTAAATATACAATTTTCTTTCAATTTTCTCTTAGATCAATACAATCAAGAATGTTTCCACGCACAAAGCCAAAGCAGGGAAGGTTGAGGGTGGGAAGTGAAGTGGTCGGGGAGAAGTGGTGGCAGGAAAATGGAGACAACTGTACATGACAACAGTTATAAACGAGAAAATAATGAATATTTTATGTCACTCATTGGCCAAATATTTCAGAACCCATACAAATGTCTGATAAATTATCAAACCCAAACGATAAGAAACCGTGCCTTTCTTTCTCTTTATTTTTCTCAGAATCTGTGTAGAATTGCAAGTAAAGCACAATGTTATCCTAACCTGTCATTAGACAAACCATGTTCTTCTTTAAGCAAAAGAATTTTCTGATAGTAAGTTAGGCCCTTGGAAAGAAATGCCTGCTCTTTAAGCCACTAGGGTCCCATTATGTATGTATAACATTGACTGGTGCCTTGCACTCAGTTTAAATTTTTATAGTCTCCACTTCTATCAGTAAAGGAGCAAACATCCTTAAATATTCTCATTTGTATATAAATTATATATATATATATATATACATATATATATGCTACTATACTCAATATGCATGTTCTAAAATACGCAAAAGAATATTAAGGAGGATAAGAGAAGATAAACTATTTTGCAATTGCTTTATTAGTAGGGTAAAGCATTTTGCTTCTTACAATGGTATTAGATATAATTATTGTATTATATTATCCTTTCAACTGCTCCTGTTGCTTTCCTCCAAAATGTTAAATAATAAGCCCATGGTCCTATTAATCTATCAACCATAAATGACTACAATTGGCTTCTCATTAAGGAAGATAAGGAATTTTAATCACTAAGAGTCTCTAAAACTCCTCCAAATTTATGAATTACATTTTTTATCTCTAGTTATATGGGTTACCTCTAAAAATCAAATACTACTCTTAATATTTTATTGTTTGATCCATAACTGTTTTGTGTTATATGCAACTTCCCTCTACATAAGAAGCCATTAACACCCCTACTCTTTCTTCATTTCTTTTTCTCTTACCCCCAAAATTTGATTTTATTTATATAATATAGTTAATTTGATACTATATGATATAGTACATATTATACAGCATAATAAAATGTAATTTTATATATTTCTATAGTCTAATTTAGTTTTAAATGTAATTTGTATTAAGATTAATTCTGAAAATAGGTAATAAATAATATTTGAAATATTATTATGAGAATAATAATTAGTTCTATGGAGTACAAAATGTAGCATGTTGTAATTTGTTCTGAAGAAAAAACAGGTATAGTTTTTAATTTTTAACTAAATCTGTTTTTCTTAAAGATGGACAATCCAAATGGTTTAAACACACTTCCTTTTCTTACACTCAAGATGTGCCCCAAAGCTTTGGGTCTATTACTTTCTTAGATAACTAGAGTTTCTACTAACTAATATCATTTTCTCATTAAAAATAGCAATGTATGCTCTTCATGCCATTGCATACATTGTGAAGTTCTGACAAAACACTAAAAATACTTTCTAGGAGTTAAAAAACTCCTGGATAAGACTGACTGTTTTGGATTTCAAATCTTCCTCTTAGAATTCATTTCTATTTTCCAGGAATATTTTAGCGTCTTCCTTTTTTAAGAAGATAAGTGGTAAAATTCTGAGACCTTCCATTTCCACAATTAAAAAAAAAACAACACATTCATTATTTCACTGTCTTCAGTCCCCCAAACCTCCACTGGTAGGATGGAGCTGCCTCAAATCAGCTCACAGATGCTGACATTTGGCATCTCTTTCCAACTCTGTGACCTCACTGTGGAAGTTTAAAATTGGCCAAGATGGGAGTGTTTACCCCACAGAAATCATCACAGTATATATCAGGTTGGCTATTTTATTGTTTTGAGAGATGATTGTTAAGCTTTTCTTAACATACCACTTCAACCACCAGGTTGGGTATAGAATTTTAGATTCAAAATTACTTTCACAATGTATTTAGAAGCCCAGCAAAATACCCTTCTATTGGTTGCTTATATACCTTCTTTCCTTCCATATTTTCTCTTTTCTCCCTTTCACTTTGGAAACGCCTTGAGTATTGTTTATGTACTTTAATGTGACATAAATTCTGTGAGGGCAAAAGACTCTTTTTCATTGCCATGACAAACTCCATGAGGTAATATGTGGCACAAACTAAGCTTTCAAAACATATTTGACTAATAAATGTATCAAGTCTGTTAGAAAAACCTTGGCCTACCTAAATTTATCATCTGTGTCCCTTTACTTTTTGCTCAAGTGTTAGATCTCTTTGTTGTTTCACTTCTCAGGAGCTGTTTCTTATTCTCTCACTTCTCCTTGTTCGTAGCAGCATGTTCTTGTCTTCCACTTGTTTTTATTATATCGGATATTGTCACGGTACACTCTTTGAGGGTGTGCCTTTGGAATTCTTTTAACATCCTTTTGCTTCTTTTAATTTTCTTTGCTTTCTCTGATATTAGTCTTTCTATTATTTTATATGTCTTTTTCTTTTAAATTGATGATATTTCCTAGGTCTTATGTTTCTTTAGCAATTGGCTTTTATTTCTGAAGAACTAGTTTGATTGAGATAGGTAGTTCACGTGGGCTTCTCCTATTATTACTGTTCCTCACCCACTTTAAAAGGACTGACTGTGAAATCGGTGTGAGTGGAAAAAGTCATCAGGAAGACTTCATTTTTTTCTATTAGGCAAGGACAACATACCTCATTCCATGCCATATGGCAATACTAAAAGGCCTTACCCTAAAGAATATTCTGGGAGGTACCGAGATAGATGTGAATGTGAATATACACACATATGTATAATTTTTAAATAGGCTGACCCTTCTTTATCTATAGGTTTGATTTCACATGCTTTCACTTTGCAGAAATTCTACAACATGATTAATTCTGAAATTCTTATATGTTTCCTTCTTATAGCTCTTACCTCAGAATCTTAAAGTATTTTTACATTTATACTTCTTTATATTTAATTTCACAAGTCATAATGAGAGATGGTAGTTAAAACAAGTGCCTAGCTCTCTATCTGGAGTCGTACAGTTGGTTTGCCTCTTAATAACTTCCTCAACAATAATACTAATTCTGACTACTTGGAGGATTTTTCTCTTAAACAAAATAGATCTCCAGTATGATATTAGAAATTATTGAATAATACAAGATGCATTATCAAATGTATTATATATATAATCTGGGATACACCTGTAAGTAAAAAAAAATCTACAGCATATCTTATAATATCAAACAATGCCTCTGTGGGAAAATTGGGATGTAGGAGAGGAGTTTGGCAAACGGAAATGTATACATAAGGAAAACTAATTAACATCAAATTTCTATATAATTTATTTAAACATAAGACATTGGGTTTTCACATGAAATAAATGAAGGATTAGATGCATTTTGAATGTGATGGTTAAGTTTAGCAAAAGAAACGAAGCTGTTTCCTTTGGAAATGTTTTAGTCTATGTGGTTATTTAAGTAACCATAATTGCTTAGTGAGTTCTGACAAAAGAAATCTTAACTAAATCCTCTAAATAACCTGTGGTTGCCTATTGTGATTAGACACAAGAAAGGTTTATTGGCTGTTAAGATTTTTTATTGGCCCTGCTTCTAGAGTTCCTGGAACTTTTCCTCTATTAATAAATACACTCAGCTTGAATTTAAGTATGACAAATGATCATTGGCATATCTATCTATTTCCAGTAATTGAGCAGACAGTCTATATTTCCACATGCTATAGATTTGTTGTGTTATTACAATTTAATTATATTAATGCCATTCATTTACAATGCTATCTTCTGATTGTGATTCTCCTTGGTGTCTGGAAAAGATGTAAGCTGATTACTTAAATAGTACATGGACAATTATCTTTTGTATTGCGGCCTCACTCAAGAGGTTCAGAAATTGAGGGTTTTAAATAGCTATTTATAAGATATCTGGTTGCTAAGTTTTATTTTAAAGGCAGGGGTTCTATGGACCACGCTACCAGATTGATCAATTTAGGCTAGTTACTTACCATTTCCAATTTCAGTGTCTTTTTTCCCCTATAAAACAAAGGAATTGTATTCATTATTTCATGTACCTTCTAGCCTTAAAATTCTTTGGTCGTAAGATTCAAAAATGATAATACATATAATAATAATGTATTTATATATTAGCATAATTTAGAAACCTAGAAGGATATTTAAATTTGGGTGTATTAACTTATATAAATTTAAAATTATGAGAATAACCCTTGGTTCATGCTAAAGTTTTACTCCTCAAAACTCCTTAAATTATATTTCCTTAAAGTTTTCTTGAAACTCTTCTTCAGTTTTGGCTAAAATTGAATCACTTTTCAGTGTATTACTATAGATCCCATTATATGCCAGAAAAATGATTAATAAAAGTTGAAATCAGCTAGTAATTTCATTAAGTTAAGTGAAATGGCAAATCAGTGGCACAAAAAGGTGAAATGTAAATGCCTCTTTCATGTTCTCATTTAACTCATAAATAATGTAATTAGAGTTTTGTCTTAAATGTTTATTGAGACCATGCTCTCTCACTGAGAACTTTCAGACTCTGCTCTCGTTGAGCTTTAATGTTCAATTTCATTAATACAGAGTTGGCATGAGTGATAAAGTACAAATATTTTATAAAATCGAAGTTCTAAGGAGTGACTATAAAACAGTTGGTGTGTTTCTTAAACTAGTTCCCTCCAAATTAATTTAAATTGGCTCTGGGATGAGCACTGAAAATTTGCTTAAGGACCATAAGAAAAAGGTAATTATAAATGGCAGAGCATCTGACTCTGGAGAGCTGTCTGGTAGGGTGTTTGGTGCACATCCAAGTTTTCTCTAACAACTTTATTAATTATCTGGAAAAAGAAATAAACAGCATGTTAATTAAATTTGCAGCTGATAATAATTGGGAAATGTTGCCAACTTTAATGCAAAAAGAAAAGAAATGAAAAAGAAATAATAAAGAGAAAAATACATTGGGTTGAAATATGAGAACTATAAGAATACAAGTAAGAAATTACAAATATGATAGAGGAAAATAAAAGAATAGAATGAAGAATTCCAATCATAAACCTATGAAAAGAATACATTAGTGAATAATTTTAAAGATTTATAATTTAGCTGGTAATACAACTAACAATATTGTAAGCTTAAATGTGGCAGAAAATGTGCATGGCCATCAGTAATACTTTCATAGAGTAAGTCTATGGATCATCAATGACTTTATTCAAGAAGCTCTAACATGAAAAAAATCTTGGTGGTTAAGGTTTGGAGAAATCAATGTGATGACCATGGTAAAAATGTTTATTAAACTAAATCTTGTTTAGGCTTTCTCATACCTAATCTTCATTTTAACACTCTATCATCAGCCTTTACACAGTCTTTATCTATTCTTGAAAGCAAACAACTGGGCTTTTTAAAAAATCCTAAATAGTTTGCTGGATGACCCCTACTGTGTAGTATTTGTCAATCATACTGTCAAGGTTCTTTGCTAACGAAAAATAGTTTCTTTCATGTATAAAAGGCTAAATAGCCATAAAATGCTATGGCTATTGCATTTTAAGCTATTCCAAGTGAGAAGAAGAAAAATAGCAAGACAAGGTGAAATGATGATGCACTTCTTATTTTCCTTACTCTTTACTCTCCGTAATCCATTATTTTCCTAGTCATGAAATTCATAATACAGGAAAACATCATAGATTAAACTCCCATTGTATCTAAAATAATGGAGCCCTTACAGCATCACATTACAAGTACTTAATTATCTGCTTCTCTTTACTATATGGTGAGATATGTAAGGATAGAAACAGCATCTTAAACATTTTTGTAATTTTCAGAATTTAGAGTCATGCCAAATATCTACTAAATGCTCAGGTAAAGTTAGCTAATTAAATACATGCTACATGATATTTTAGAATCCTCTTTTGGATACTATTAGTCCTGTGACATTGAGCAGATTTTTATCTCTCTGAGTCTCAGTCTTCATATTCCTAAAGATGGGGAAGATAATATTCTATTTTATAAGGATTTGGATAAATTCTGCATATAAAATACAGTGCCTAGTCAAGAGAACTCTAACTTCCCTTCCTTGCCTTCCTTTCCCTTTCCTTTCCCTTTCCTTTCCTTTCC